>CM067522.1:15604884-16132384 GCA_034509495.1 Acestrorhynchus altus | reverse complement strand
GAAAACGGCTGGACGTAAAGCGAAGTGAAGTCCAGCCGAGCTGAAACACAGCTGATGGAGCCGGGGGCAGCCGAGGGGTGACAGCGGAGTGTCCCGCTGGTGTCCTCGGCCCCGCTCACCTGATCCGCCACGTCCTCCGCGCTGCTCATCAGCCCGCTCTGCACCATCGCGCTGATCCGGGGGGGCTCCGCTCTCTGTCCGGCAGCCTGTCTTCTCGAGGAGCTGGGGGTGAGGCCGGTCCCTGTCCGCGCTGTCCCTCTCAGCAGACTCACAGGTCTTCTACTACAGATGTCTACTCGACGTCGGTGTGCCTGAAAACCATCGCCGTCCCATAATGCTTAGCACCCCCGCTGCTGGAGCCCCCTACAGGCCACCCGTGTAACTGCATGCCACGTGTACCAGGAGGGTGTTCTGTTCCCCTCCAGGCAGTTTCTCTGAATCACAGCTCTCTCTGTCCCTCTTATTCTGTTCAACTACCAGCTGATTTGAAACACAGTCACATCAAATGGCATGGTTATTCATATGAACAAGTTTACTGATTTGAAATATATTTGGGAAATATATGATATTGCACATTAAATGTGCCATAACCTGCTGTTCGTCACTAGTACAGGATGTGTTGAGTTGGATGGTTCAGCTGGTCTGCCAGCATGTTGAACCACATTAAGCTACACAACCAGTATGACCAACTTTGACCACCAACAAGGTTTTTGACCTGCATGAAGAGCAAGACCAAGCTCCCTGCTGAAAAAAAAAACAAAACAGACAATCAAATGCAGCATACACTATACTGGTCAGGAGATCATTTACCAGCAGGTTTACCAGTATAGGGGATGTTTTCTTCTGGATGACCAGTTTCAACCACCCTGACAATCAAAACCAGCTTAGACCTTTCTAAACCAGCTACCAGCATAAGCTGGTCTTGAGATTTTGAAGCAGAGTAATCATTCTATAACATTTGTTCAATATTTGTAATATATGTTCTTCATAAGTGCTCAACTTTACATTTTCCTCTACATATATTACCCTCCTCCGCCCTACGATGGACTAGCGCCCTGTCTAGGGTTGTTTCCCGCCCTTGCACTCAGAGTTGCCAGCTGGGCACCGGCTGACCCGTGACCCTATTCAGGAATAAGCGGTTCAGAAAATGGATGGATGGATGGATGGATCCCCTCCTCCTATCTCTATTTTTTCCTTCTATGCTAAGAGTCCTTGGGTTTATGAAAGTGTTGTATTAGTTGAACTTATCAATATTAATATTTTAGTATTCATTATTCAAAAGCACAACAGAATGAACAGAGGCGGACAAATTTCAGCTCCTATTCAGATGCAGGATGTGTGACTACTTTAACTTGAAGATGATGTACTACTAAATCCTCAAAGGGCTGTGAGATTTGTCAAAACTCATGGTTTAAGAATACAAGGGTGACCTTAGTAATGGCAAAACACCAAGACAACTACAGGTGGCCACAGAAGATTACAGAAGAATATTTGCTATGAAGAAACTATGAAGAAAACAAGATGATCAAGATCTGTATAAAAATGCAAGAAAGACTATGATAAAGGGAAAGATTCACAAGCATCAGATGAATGAATGTCTTTGCTACCCATTATCTATCCATGCTTCCCACTAGTAAGCCACAAGAACAGGAAAGCTACAGGTCTGGGAAATACACTCATCAAGAAACAGTTGCATCCAGAAGGAATCAAGTAGGTGGGTAGCAGGTAAACCTGGTGGGTAGGTTTGACAATCATGAGACATCACAAATGATTCAAGGTTCACGTTTGGCTCTGCATGTGGCATATGTCTTAACTATCACTATACTTGACCAATTTCCATTCTGACTCATGCTGTTGTGTTGGTAGCATCCTTTCCAAGTGAGGTATGTCTCAGAGAATAGTTAGAATGCAATTCAAGCAGTCAGAACAGTTTGAGAGGGGTCGCATCCTACAGCTCCAGGATATTGGATGCTCATGCCAACTGTGAGGATATAACCACAGCACACTGCTGTCAGAAGTGGACAAAGGTGCCATGCACCAGGCAACATGAAGGATCTGGGAGACCTACATGGAGAGGGAGAACTGACAGATTGCTTTACAAGCGCAGTCTCCTCAACAGCCATGGTTGCAGACGTTCAGCGTGCAGCGATGCCGTTTTACGACAACTCCCCTTAACACATCAGCGTCATCAGAATGTCATGGAATGACTCAGAAAGGCAGCGAGTCCTATTTTTGTCTTGGTGGAGAGGGCATTGGATGCATGGGATGGATAATCACAGGAACCTTTAAAACTCCTTGTCAAGTCAGCATGTTGAGTTATACCTGACGACACACTTACAGACACTACTTCTGTATGTGTAGATCAATAAATATTGATTGTTCCTGTTACCCTTTATCTTCCTTTTGAACAGAACTGCAATCCAATTGATGGGATGAGGAAAGTCTTATGGTTGAAAAAAAAGCACTGCTTTATTTCTTAATGGTCAAAACCAACCACACAAACTCGGTCACTTCACTGTGCAGTTGAACAATTGCGCAACAAGACCTACTAATACCATGCTTCCAAGTCAAAATATGGAATGTTCTTGTATGGTCAAGTTAAGTGTGCTCACCTGAACACCATTAAAAATTAATAAACTTAGACACAGGCCCTGAAATGAAGAGGAACTATCCTCTAACAGCAGCATGACAGACCAGGAAGTGCATCACCAAAGACAACATCCAACATCTGTAGTCTGTGGATAGCAGGCTTCAGGCCATCATAAACATCAAAGTCACTTCTTGTAAAGTATTTTTACAACTAATAAAATTTAACATAGGCTTCAGACTCCTCTATGGTTCACCCAGTAGATGTACAGAAGGGCTGCAAAGTCTAAGACCAAACTGAATATCTGGCAAAATTTTAACACCATTTTAAGGCCTTTGAAATAAAAATGTCTTATTTTTCTCCTTGAAGCTCATTTAGACAACTCTCAGAAAAGACAACTCTTTCAATTTGCTCAGCAGAGGTTACATCTGGAGTTCATGTCAGTCTGAATGCATTCAGTCATTAAAGCAAAAGCCAAATAAAACCAAACACTAAGAAATTCCTAAAATTTAGGGTCGAAATCAATCAATAATTCTTCCTGGTCAGAGCTGTAGCAGGTCTAGAGCCTATCTGGACACCACAAAGTGGCACCATGTGTGATTAAGGTGGAAGTAAATTCAAGATCCTGCAGATGGCATTGCACAAGGATGATGGGTTATCAATACCTGCAGGGTGTGCGACAGGATTCATAGATAGAAAAGAAGTGAATGTCTCATTCGATGTGTGGAAAATGGGTCTCAGCAGATGATTGGCTAAAAGGAGTGATTGGTTCTAAAAGTCAATGCAGGTCCTTCACAACCAATTTCTGAAAGAACATTTAGCAGGGACCTGCATACCATGAACACGTGGAGCAGAATGGCATGCAAGAGTAATTCTTTTTTTGCCACTGCTGCGATCACTGTATAACTGTACACTTTGATACACGTCCTTCAATCAATTTTCCAAACATCAAATGAGAGATTCACTACACTGTACCACCTCTTCTCAATCTATGAATCCACTTACACACACCCCACATGTATTTACAGTCTGATCATCTTTATGCAACACCATCTGCAGGATCCAGAAGTTAGCAGTACCTTAAATGCAAAGGTGACAAATTTCTTTGTCTGAGGTGCTTGTAAATTATAAGTGTATAAATAATAAAATAATGCACAATTGAAGCTTTTTCATTAGTAGTCTCAGGCATTCAGACCTCACTTCAAATACAAAAAAAAAAGTTTCAGGACATTTGACAAAATAAGGTGCTCAAAACAACAAAAACGTCACCGTCCAATTACTGACAGACTGCAGTGTCTGACCATAAGGTAGTCAAGGTCAGATCACTTCAAACGGCACTCTGTGACAAGAGCATGTCACAGTCCTCATGTAGCTGCCCTTAAATAGTATTTTAAAAAGTTATTTTAAAAAATGTATATTACAGTTTAATCATTAAAATTAAACTCCAGTATTCACAGTTCAGTTCTGTAGCTAACTGTTGCAAGTTCTTGTGCTACTCTTTAGCAAAAACATCCACTGTGTTGCTTCATCACTACAGCAGGGTTTGGTGCACCCCAACACTTGGGATTTGGGGTTAGAGGTTGTTGGGGTTTTTTTTTACATTTTCTTTCAGTTCACGGTCAGGAGATGGGCATCTAATGGGATTGATCTGGCTTTAGGACTTGTCTTCCATGTCTGCATCACAGTCATTGGTGTTCTCTGGGTTCTGAGCATCACCTAGGGAGCTAGCCATGCTCTCTTCATCCTCCTGAGGCTGGTTTAGCATGGCTTTGTACTTCTGTGAAGGAGCAGAAAAAACACAAATTAAAAACAAAGTCAGAAATAGTTAAACTATGAACCAAGTAAAGGTGTTTAAACTGTCACCTGTAAATTCTCGTAGTGCACGACTGACTTGCAGTGCGTCTCCCGAGCACTAGACTCGAAGTGGTAGAACTTGTGGCAGAGCTTGCAAAGAAAGCCTGCTACTGGCACTACAAACCTGGTGCCTGTAGAAGATGCATAAGTATGCATAGTGCATAATTAGCCAATTAAACACAAGCGTGTCCAGTATACAAGTATGCTTTTACTGATGGTAAGGCTTTCTTGTAAACACTCACCATACTGGGTTTCTGGATCATACTCTTTACAATCGTTCATTTCTTCTGGAAGCTGATCAAGATGACAAAACAAAAGTCAAGCCCTGCATTCTTGGCCTGTAATCAGAACTAAAAACAAGGGAATAGAGGACACTTACCTGTTGAGACGCAGTGTCTTCCTCCTCATCTTCATTTTCCTCCTCCTCATAATCATCTTCACCTTCAAAGCAGCCAATGGCATCCACCGTAATGAGTTCCTCCAATGCTTCTGGTCCTCTTTCTTCTTTTAGCTACAGCAAAAGGAAACAGTTTCATAAGTTTGCTTAATCTGATTGATTGCTCACTTTTATGACAAGCTCCAGTGCTTCTGAGGAAACTAGAACCACAAAAATCTTGACACATACACACCTCCTCAACCCGCTGCTTGTGTTCTGGGGATTTCATGTGCTCAACAAATTTGCGGGGAGTCCTGAAGTGGCGTTCACACACTGTGCAAAACGGCCTTGAGGAAACTTTTGCCATCTGTGGTGAACATGGGAAAATCAGAAGAGCTCTATTGTATGAAATGTATAGGATGTTCCATGAAAGAAGCATCAACTCATGTATATAAAACAAACTTTATGGACAGTAATTTCTTCTAAAATCAACAGTAGAGTTTAACCATCTCTTCCTTAACTGTCTCTACTGTCCAGGGAAGTCTTTCTCTGAGATTTTGGAACATTGCTGTGAGCGCTGGATAATCGCCAGCCCATCTTATCTCAAAATTACTGGATGAAGCGCCATCTTTCCAGAGAAAACAGTTGCACTTCTCCACAGCTCAGTGCTGGGGGGGGGCTTTATACCCCTCTACCCTAGCATTAGGTATGTTTATTTGGTCCAGACTTTCCTATTCTATTGGATGTACGTCTCTACAAGGGCTAGACAAGCTGGGTGTGCATTTGCACGTGTCAGCAATGGGTGCAACTTTATGTAGACCTTCAGACCTTGTGTTTTTTTGTTCTTCTGTGCTCTATAAGGTCACCAGTAAAATGATATTGGCAGATGGCACACCAGCGCTGTACATCTTGGCTTTTATCTCTGTAACACATACACACAGCAAAAAGACCATTAATAGAATAGTATACAAGCTTTAAGTGCACCTTGGCTTGAACCACCATTCAAGACTGGAAGATAAGCATCTAGACTTGCTAATGTTCAAGCATCAAAGTTGTGGAAATGCTGCTTTCAATTCGTTAACCTAGTGTGTGAGAGAACGGTGGCATTGTACTTCATTAGCTTGAACAATCCACCATTTTGTAAAAAGTATTTCAGGTTTGTTTTCAGAACATATTTTTAAACAAAATATACATTTACTACAAACATGAATTAATTAAATATTCCCTTGCATTTGACTAACTAGAGTTAACTAACAGTATTATCTTTTAAACCCCTCTCACTGTTTCAGGAGAGGAGGTGTGTCACTTTGAACTTTCTTTAGAAGTAGCTTTTGCTTTTCTGTTCGCTCAGCTAAGACAATGCTATTTTCCATAAGCTTGGGGGTTTGCCTGTTACATTAGCATCAACCCAAGAGTCCTAAATTGTGGAATATTATAGCATATAATGCAAACTAAAAAAAAGCTAAATAAAGTATATGAATATAAATGGATATATTTAGCCATACAGTGTGCTGATAGAGGTCACAAATCACACGGTCAGTCAAATCAAACTGGCAGCCTGTCTGTCTGTCTGTACAGAATCGGCTACAAAAACTCAGGATTGATGAATCCCTAATCCTTTCTTTCCCATCTCCTATTTCTATATTAAAACTTTCAAAGGTAGATGACAGTAACACAGTCCTTGCCTGTGTGTGCCCTGTAGGGACTGCTGCATTTGGGGTAGCAGTGTTGCCAGACAAGTGTTACTCATATGCTGAATCTCCATCATCCTCTGCTGGTGATCCAGGCTAATCATATGAGTCTGGAAGTCCTGCAGTAAATACAGACCAATGGAATGCTTAGCCATTTATTTTTAATCAACTGTAACTGTGCAAAAAGAGGAAACTGGACTGTACCATTAGATGATCCTTACCTGTTGGTCAGCACAAGTGACATTGCAGATGTAACAGAAGAATTTGCCTGCAGTCTTGCTCCTTTCATTGTCTATGCCTTGGGCTACAGTGGCAGCTATTTCCTCCAGTCCAGTGCTGAAGGCCCGACTTTCACTGCTGCGCTGAATGGTCACTTTCAGGGATGTCCCTACACCTTGCACCTGCATCCCAACGCACCATTCAGAGATTTGTGTATTTAGTGTGTAGATATGTGCTATTCATATTATTCATATAGAATGTACAACAAAGAGGAAAGTGCACTGATAATCTAAAAGAAAAAAAATTGAAGGGGGTATGAGCTCTGCAGTTTGGCTGTACCTCTGCAGTCCTGCCATGGTCCACATCCTCCACGGCCTGGATTTCCTCATCTGCATGAATTAAAATGGAAATATCAAGAATGCCCAGCAAGTAGGTGTAGTTGAGTAAGACCATTTTCCAGATCATTGGTCCAATTCTTTACAAAGGATAGAATGTCAAATTATATTTTTTACCATTTAAAACATTCTGGATAACATAACATCTGATAAAACCTTGTCACTAGTCTGGGTCAGTTATGGACAAAAAACCCAGATTTTTTGGGTAACTACACTGAGAAGATCTTCACATCAAGGCATAACCAGCAAGCTGATTGGCTTTTTGTTGAAGAGTGTGACTTTCAGCTAGCTGCAAGCTGATTGGCTCATTTTGTTGGTGTGGAAGGTCTATTTTAATTATCTGCAAATAATTAACATTTTATTTTTAATTATGCTGTGGAGCCGCAATAAGGAAGTATAAGAGCCCCATGAGGCTCTGGAGTCACATGTTGCCGACCACTGGAATATACCTATAATTTTATTATATATACCTATATTATATATTATATTATATTAAACTATTTAACTGAGCTGGATTTCTGCAATAGCAAGGGTTTCAAGAATAAAATGAGGAGACCAAACCAAATTGTAAAATCAGAACACAGTTCACTTCTAACTGTGGCTTTATGTAATGTGTAACATTCACACACGATAAACTGAACACCACAGTAAGTGATCATAAAAGGACAAAGAGATAAGCCAGACTCTTTCAAGATACTAACATACCTTCCTGCTCTGGAATCATGGACGAATCTGCATCGGCTGAACTCTGTTCTACATCTCTACTTTCAGCAGGTCTGTGCAGATCAGAATTAAACACTCATATCAATGACAATCACAACAAATGTGAGACTAATATACCTCATTCACCAATATCTTCCCAAATTCCTTTTCTTATGTTTGTTCTTGAGAAAAGGTTTTAATCTGCAGAATTGTTCACAGTTATGCTCTTATGATGAATTCTGTTCTTCTCATAAACCGATAAAACCCAAATAAATAAGCACTGGTGAATATCAGAATCTTTGTGTAAATGGGTTTGTAAGAGAAAAGTTTGGATGGTTACATTTTTAAAGTCCTTTTCTTTTAACAGTTATCAGATGATTGTCTTACATATAATTGTACTGTGCACTGATAAATAAAAGGTGCTATAAAGAGTGTACAAATAGCACTCCAAGACCAGGAGTACCTACCCCTGTTCTATGGCATCAAAAAAAACTTCAGTACCTCTACCTTTCTTTAACCTTTATTATTTATAGGAGACAGTCACACATGCCAGATGTTTGTGTTGAATTAAGATTACCCCTGATTCTTCTGCTTTTTCACAGGAGGTTCAGTCTGGTCCAGAGATGAGGCCTGACTTTCTTTAACTGACACTTCAAGTTTCTTTCCTAAATCAAAGCAAGAGAGAACAACAGGTCTAAAAACAGCCAACTATAGTGCACCCGGAAAGTATTCACAGCGCTTCATTTCCCCCACATTTTATGTTACAGACTTATTCCAAGTTTTATTATTCTTTAATTTAAATGTTGTACATTTACTTGATTGGACATGATTTGGAAAGGCACCTGTTCATATAAGGTCCCATAGTAGACAGTGCATGTCATAGCACAAACCAAGCCAGGAACTGTCTGTAGACCTCCGAGACAGAGTTGTATTGAGACACAGATCTGGGGAAGGGTACAGAAAAATCTCTGCTGCATTGAAGGTCCCAATGAGCACAGAATGGGAGAAACTTCCCAAAAACAGGTGTTTGTAGCATTATACCCAAAGACCTGACGGTGTACTTGCTACAAAACATGCAACAAAATATTGAGCAAAAGCTGTGAATGCTTGTGTACATATGTTTTTGTTTTATTTTTAATACATTTGCAAAGATTACAAATGTCCCTTTGTCATTATTAAATTTTAGAATATGGCTGTAACATCAAATGTGAAGAAAATGAAGGGCTGTGAATACTTTACGAATGCACTGTGCACAGTTTTCCAAAAGAGTGCAACAAATTCTGCATCCCAAATGTGTCACAAAAGTGTGGAGCCTTCATGTAGACCAATTTACTCACCCACTCTTCCAGCTTGTAGATCAGTTTTGCTTTTGTTGATCTGTCCATTACTTTTCCATGCCGGTACAAATCCATTCTCCCTCTTCCTCTGTGGAGGAGTGTACATGGAAACCTTTTGAAAGAATAAAAAAAGAATAATGAAAATTAAATATTAGCAATCCTTATAGAAACATGAAATATTTTCTCTTAAGAAACTGCACTGATCAACAGAACTAAACACCTTATTATTATATGGCCCACGTGGATGATGCTGCCGTGGATAAAAGCCCAAGTTTGTGTTCCTTAATGGAGCACCAATAGGAGCTGGCCCGAGAAGTGATGGTCTGACTCCTGTTGGTAAAAATGGTGGTGGAAGTTGTTTCCTGTGACCCAGTGGCATTCCTGTAAAAGTTAGAAAAAACATAAATTACATACTACTACTACTACTACTACTACTACTACTACTACTACTACTAATTATTATTATTGTTATTATTTCTGATTATTACTATATCATTCATAAATATGAATAAAAAAAACGAAACTATGCATCAACATCAAAAGATCAGACAGATGAAGTACTGAATGGTGCTTTGAAAACAATAAAATGAATACTGAATAAACCAGGAGCATAAAATTACACAGTGTTATGGCAATCTTTTACCTGACATTTGGGGCATGACCACTGGCTTCTGCATCACTGGTTGGGGGCCAAGGAGGCTCTGTGGACTGCCAGAACAAGGTAGTCCAAATGCAGAAGGAGGCCGATGGCCTACTGCGTGACTACTTGGCATTCTGCAAGTTGGAATTAAAATGTTAGACGGTCTAGAGCACAAAAACACACATTTGATTTTCCACCACACGTTTCCTTTAACATGTACTTTCTTACCTATAGGAATTGCAGACACTTGGGTCTTGGAAACGGGGTTGCTGATTAGGCAGACACAAAAGAGGAGCCATTGGAGAACGTGTGGTTGCCATTCGAGACAGCATCGGTGCTGATGGCGCGCGGGAAAAATGCTGCATTTGCTGAAACTGCATGTGCTGCTGCTTGTTTTGCTTTGTTTGGACCATCCTTGTTTCCTGATGCTGAATCACACTGGAGTGTGCAGACCTGAGCAGAAAGGAGGGGTGGAAAAGTGGGACAGAAATGACAGATGCTTGAAACAACTGATGTTATTTGGATATTACTGTGTGCTTTACTAAAGTAGGGCACCTACATTTGACTTACATTAGCTGTCCAAATATTTGCAGACACCACTTTTAAGGAATGAATTCTGCTAGTTTAAGTTGCAACCACTGCTGACAGATGTGCATGCAGAATTTGTCTGGTCCCTGTAGAGAAGTACTGCCAAGAGAATAGGACTCTGAACCTAATGGCATGCCTAATACCAGGTGTGGTACCCAGCATTGAGCTGTGGAGCAGTGAATCTGTGTTGCCTGGAATGAAGGTGCTCCATCCAATACTTTTGATATCAGCTGGGGACGAGGAGTGGTGGTGAACATCAAACATCATGTCTGCATTAACACTCTTGTCATTGAATGGAATGAAATGTAAGCTAAGAAGCTCTTCCTCAGTTGAAGGTAGAATAGTTGAGCAGAAATGCCCTAAACTCCTCCAGAACCACTGCTGTAGAGGAAGCATGTTTTAATGAAAATGTTGTTTAATAAAACAGTAAAGATTTTTAAAAATTTAGCAACGTGTGATGATTATTAAGTTACTACTTTACAAGGAACTTCAAGCTGTAGACAGATAACAGGGTTAATCTGTTAACTGATCTGTTGTAAGGGTGCATTCAGTGCAGGTTAATCAGCAGAGGAGATATGGTTAGATATAGGCAGGCTCACCAGCAGACCCACAGGCAGACTCACAGGCAGACTCTAAGACAGACTCTAAGACAGACTCTAAGGCAGACTCACAGGCAGACTCACAGGCAGACTCACAGGCAGACTCACAGACAGACTCTAAGACAGACTCTAAGACAGACTCTAAGACAGACTCACAGGCAGACTCACAGGCAGACTCACAGGCAGACTCTAAGACAGACTCTAAGACAGACTCTAAGACAGACTCTAAGACAGGTTCTCAGACAGACTTACAGACAATCGCAACATTTAATACACACACAGACACACCAGCGGAGACACACTCACAGCCAGGACGCTTAATTAGACAGAACAGAGCGAGAAAAAGTCTCCTCTCTAAAATATATTCCATTCCAAACACTTCAGTTTATAAATAAGCAGAACTGACTGAGTTAAATATTATTACTCACCGCCGCCAAACTAACAAAACACAGCGACTTCTTCTTTCATTAAGGAGAACCTGCAGATCTGTGGAGGGAGACCAGGCTGCCCCCTGTGGACGGGATGATGAATTGCTACACCATAGGCTTCAGTTAATTAACCTTAGAGCTCTAGATTAATAACTCTGAATATTTTCATAGTTTGATGAAACATTAAAAAGATTAATTGGAAACCTGCCAGAAATGGTTATTTTCAGGAGATCCTGGGCTACTCAAATTTGTCAATTTTTTGTGTTTTTGCCTTATAAGGACTATAAATTGTCCTGTATATATCCTTTATATTGATCCTCCAGATTGTTTTTGAGCTGAAAATGCAATAGTTTTTGATGAGCTATTTGTACTGATTAGATTGAAGGACATTTATGATAATAGGCTCTTCAAAAATACTTGACAAAAAAAACCCACCCTAAATGTACTTTATTATTTGTGTTATTTATGAATGTATCAGTTTTATCTCATCTCAGGAATTTATTCTAAAATTTGAACACTGTGTGAGCCAAAAAGAGCAAACAGCCCCCCTCTTCTCATTTTTCTCTATAACCCAATATCTGGGACAGTGACATCATCAGCCCCGCCCCCTCTCTCTGATCAGTCAGAATCTGTATGCAGGTTGAGCATGTACAAATCTTCTATTTTGTTGTATGTGTGTCATGCATGTAGGTAACTCTAGTCCTGAGAGTCGTTGGCTACATAGATGTCCTCATTCTGACTGGCTACACAAAACCTACACTGTGGTGGGTGGAGGAGTGAGTTCAGATTATGTCATGAACAACACAATTACTAATTAAACAGCACATAGAACTTGTTGGACTCTGCTGGGAAATGTGTGGAGAAGAAAGCTCAAACCACAGGAGGTGTGTGGACAGCAGTGTGTGGGTAGCAGTTCCTTTAGATCATGTTAAGAAAACATTATGACAAAACAGTTTGATACAGTGATCAAGACACACTGTCAGCTGATATTATGGGGCCTATTGGTGACAACCTTGTTCTTACCTGTTCTTACATGAATGAAATGTCATTCACATTTTCTAATTCCTGTTTTTGGAATTGATTGATTCATTCTCCTCTGGTTTTGTGATTTTATTTTAAATCACTTTGGAATGTAGCTTTAAAAATGTATAGTGATATTAAAATAAACTGAAATCAATATAATCAACGATTACAGAAGAATACATAAGAATATGTCTCTATAAACAATTAATACAACAATTGACTTTGTTTTGCATTTTAATATCAACATACTGTATGAAGCATTTTAACATCCAGGAGCATTTTTGTTTTGGTTCTTCTTCTTTTGTTTTTGCATGGTAGCACTGCTTACTCATACTGGTCTCCCCACTTGTCAGATGTTAAATCTGCACTCCTGTCTCGGATAGACTTCTTAACAGCAGCCATTTGAATGACTTCAACCACTTTACCTGTTTTGCTTCATGTTTTATTTATATTATTTATAATTTATTTATTTGGCTATTTATTATTATTCACATTATTATTCTTATTTTAATAAATGTAACTTTTTTTATTTTTGAGCATATTCTTCTTTCGCTTTTAATTGTTTTAATCATTTTGTCCCCCTTTGTGAGCCTGGTTCCTCCCAAAGTTTCTTCGTCCAGCTCTGAGGGAGTTTTTCCTTGTGACTGTTGCACCTTAGCTTTCTCACCAGGGGGTTTATGTGTTTATCCTTTCTTCATGTGTTGTGCACCTTTTAATTTTTGATTTCTGTAAATCTGCCCCGTGACATCACTTGTAAAAAGTGCTGTACAAATACATTTTGATTTGGTTTGATTGGACAGTGATGATTTTTTTCAGATAATTAGCCAACATAGAGCAAACAATATAATAAAATACACAGTTTTTTACATAACCCAGCAGAGGCTTCCAAAGTTCACAAAATTTGTCCATTTGGTGACGTCAGTTTTTCAGTTTGAGTCATCCATTGATCAGCAGATGGAAGACAGGGACTGTCCCATCAAATGAAGATAGGTATATACATATTTTGCAAGGAATGAAAAGAAAATAATAAACCCAATAAAATAAAAAACAGCATTAACATCAAAAGTTCCTCCAGTTCCAGGAGGGCGGGGGTCTAACAAAATGGTTTTCAAAATATTTTTTACTATGTACCTTGTCCCAAAAATACACAGATTTATTTTTGTATTTTTTCTAAACACAGTTGAAGTGTATTTAGGAAATCCATTTTACAAACAGAGCCATTTCTCTTCGGAAAAAGTCATTTTGCTATATTGTCTCGGCTTATGTTTTTTTTTATAGTTGTGTTCAAACCCACTGTGTAACCAATTTTAGTGATAAAAATACTCTTTGCCTTTTAATTGCAGTAAATAGGCTAATTTATATCAAAACTACACTTCCCAGAATTCCTCAGTACCGAAATTCCCTGACGCTGCGCCCCTAGCGGTGGAAACGGGTATCGGTGCCACCGGCCTCACGCCTAACGGGAGGATACGCTGCAGCTCTGTGTGCAGATCCCCCTGCGGTGAGGAGCAGAGGGTCGGGGGTCCTACAGCACGCATGCAAACCTGCCGAGGGTGGTGAAAAAGACGCGGTGAGGGGCTGTTATAGAGGCGCATCTTTCTGCTGATCGTGAAGCAGAAGATCCTTCTCCAGTGAAGATGGGGAACCGGGGAATGGAGGACCTGATTCCTCTGGTGAACAAGCTGCAGGACGCTTTCTCCGCAATCGGGCAGAACGCGAACCTGGACCTTCCCCAGATCGCCGTCGTCGGGGGTCAGAGTGCTGGGAAAAGCTCGGTTTTGGAGAATTTCGTTGGGAAGTAAGTGGTCCCCTGAGGATGCTCCTCAGATGAGTGGTCCATGATGGGCTTATATCACACTTCTAAGACATGATTAACTGGACCTGCATCGTTTTCATTTATTACAGCTCGTTTATTGCCCTGCAGAATAAAGCGAGAAGCTGATTGGTCAATTGGTTCCATTCATTTTCATGTAGGTTGACTGATATGCAAATTAGTGACAGCCACAAGGCTTCTGATTGGTCTGTTTTTATGCAAAGGATTTCCACACCTAACCTCAACACTAGGCAGAGTTAACGGGTCTTCTGGTCCTAATGCATTCCAGGGAATAACAGCCCCTTCAGGTGGGCACCTGCCATGTTGTGTGGTGGTCCGGTGGTCCTTGTAGTCAATGAGCCATTTGGCTATGTGCACTCATCCTTGATCACAAGGATATCAATTTCTACACGGTTGCAGTCCCAAGACCACTAAAACATGGTGCTGTGGTGAAACAGCTACAGTTAAAGCAGGCCTAGTCTATATGGTCCAGGCTGCCTCCTATTTGTAGATGCTGTTACTGATAGGTCTGGTTTAGGATTGGTTTAGGGCTGGTTTTAGGGTATGTTAGATGTTCTCCAGAAGAGATGGAGATGTCGAGATGGAAATGAGGCAGAAGATTTATTGGCTGCCTGGTTAATAAGCCCATACTAGGCACAGCCCAGCATCACTGGGTCTCCTGTGCTGTGGCTTCACCACCGTTTTCACAGATATCATCAGTGTCCTTCAGATCTGTTGACCTTTTAGCATCTCATTGATGTGAAGATGTGGTTTGACACCACCGTTATTGGGATTGTGCTGGATCCGTCAGTGCAGCTTGGTGCTTGCGCAGATGAGGTGGTGGTGGGGGTAGGGAGGGGGTTGGGCTGACCCTTGAGGCGTTTGTGTGATCACGTGGCACAAAGGATATATGATACAGGCATTCTAAGCCATGTTCAGATTGTCTTGCAGAAATACCATTTTCCCTCGAAAATGGCAACTTTTTACAAAAGAGACAATGGAGACAGATTTTACTCCAAGTCATTCTGAAGCATTTATCAAGAAATTTTGGCACAATGTAAACAGCTGACATTAAAATGGTATCAAAAAGTGAAAAATGGAAGTCATAATGGAGATATAATTTTTTTGTGCCAGTGAGTAAATGTCATGTAGTGTGCAAGAGCTCAAATAAGCTTAAAAGTGGATCAATCATTTATGGCTTTAAATCAGTTTATTGATTGATTAAAACCACGATTCTGTATAAAGTATGACAATTAAATGATCAAAATAATCAAATATGGATCTACTTTAAACGTATAACTGTATAATCATTTTAAACAAATACATTTTGTGTTTATTTCCCCTAAACTTTCAAAATGTATCTGTCTGACAGAGACCCTCAGTAGAGCTGTCTGCCCTGGGTGTCCATTTCAGTCTGTTTGGAGGCATCCTGCAGTGAAATTATTTGGTTACCAATGGTGCCACCCCCCCTTTCCGGACATGACCGGGTACAAATTAATAAATCAGATCAACAGCAAGATCAACGAGTGGGTTTTCATGCACTCAATAATGTTACTACTGCAGAATATCTGATTCTGTCAACCTGATCAATGCTTTGGCATACACTTAAATGATCAGATAATAAGAAAACTCCAGGTTTACATGAGAATGGCAATAATACAATTTCTACTCTCCAATCAGCCAGTAATCTCACAGAAGAAGGTGAACGGGGCAGGAGGATGGTCCTTAATTGTGTTGGTGCTGCATGCACATCCCCTGATCAGGGACGGCTACAGCTTGTCAGGAAGAGTGCATGTGCAGACTGAGAAATCCAAGAGAAAGCTGAGAGAAAGCTATTTACAATTAGAGGAACCTAATTACTGAGCTAACATCCAGCTCTCTTCATCAGACTCCTTCATCAGATGTCTAGACCTTGCTGCTTTCTAACAGCAGAAATCTGATTAAGATCATATTATTGAGTGAATGTAAACACATTCAATGTTGGGTGGTTTCAGGACCAAGGACAGTTCTCTGATGGCTTTCCACGAAATGTCCAGAGCCTAGCTGCCCAAAACCATCTTAAGGTCTTAAGTGGTGTTAAGTGTGATGCTCCTTTGACCATTTAAGAATCATTTTTGTGCTTAGATGTCCTCTGCAAGGGATCAGGGAATCAGATGTTGCTTAGTCATTAATAACCAGTATGTTTCTGCTTCCAGTCTCTGGAGGTTTGGAAGGACGTTTGTTTGCATTTCTCCTCACAGAGTAGCCATTATAAGGCGAGGACAGCCCCCCATCCAGAAACATATGGTTAATCCCAGCAACCAGATTCTAGGCCCTCCCGCCCCCTTCTGCACCCAACACAGAGAGCTTTGTACCCTCCTGGAGCAGCGGTACGGTACAAGCTCTCAGCCCAAATCGAGACAGTCCGAAAGGCCCATGCCGTAACAGTGTGACGTTCAATGTTTTCTCCTCTCTTTTCTCTGGCTCTCCATTGT
Source organism: Acestrorhynchus altus (assembly GCA_034509495.1). Classification (NCBI taxonomy): domain Eukaryota; kingdom Metazoa; phylum Chordata; class Actinopteri; order Characiformes; family Acestrorhynchidae; genus Acestrorhynchus; species Acestrorhynchus altus. The sequence goes on along the minus strand of CM067522.1, from coordinate 16,115,658 downwards.
GCCCTTCAGGTTCAGAGTGACCACTGCTCCGTGCTCCATGCTGTTCACACTGTGAGCGCTGTGTACACGACAGAGTCTGTCATGCTCTGCTTTTCTGACACAATCAGACCCTTTGACCAGCAGGAAAATGGGGGCTGTTGTTTAGTGTCAAGGAGGGAACAGGGTTGTATTGCTTGTAGTGGCGTGTTTTAAGTAGGCTTAAGTCCAGTCTAAATGTGTCATTTATTTACTGATAAAAATGCTCAATAGCAGCCTTTTGCCTCCGAGATGATTTTCGATTGTGTTACAGGAAATCAGCTGTGTAATATCTATTGTGTAGCCACACAGACCAACCACAACATAGCCTCCTTTCACCCTTTCGTCCTTCATCAGTGCCCAAAGGCTGCTGTTGGCTGTATATTTCTTGGCGGTTGAAACACTCCAGCTGCACCGCTGTATATGCAACACACACAAACACACCACCACCATGTCAGTGTCACTGAAGTGCTGAAAATGACCCAACACCCAAACAGCTCCTGCTCTGTGGTGGTCCATTGGGGTCCTGACCATTGAAGAGTGAAAGGAAGCTAAGTGTGCAGAGAAACAGGTGAACTACAGTCTGTAGTTATGAAGCTACAAGTGCTCCTGTATGGTCAGAGGAGCTGATAAAATGGTCAATAAATGGAGAAACACGGAGGAGGTCTGTTATGGTTGTTCTGTGTATATAGTGTTAATCCAAGCCTGCAAGAGAGCAGCAGCAGAGCAGCAATGAATCCCTCAGTCTAAGCAGTTTATATGTAGATTCTATGTTTTCGATCTTCAACATTAGCTTCAATCTCTATACAATACCCACCCACCATTATGCAAATATATCCTACAACCACTGGGAACATCTGTCCCAACTGGTCTATAGTGTAGCTACTAGAACCGAGTTACCATTAGTATATCAAACAGCACAGCCCCACAAGTCTTCTCTAAAGTAGCAGTCGTTTTTCTGTTCCTTCCCCCTTAAGAGATATCATCAGAAGAGAGGATTCTTAGGCTTTAAGCCAGAAGATTGATACACCCTGCTGAAGCTCTCCTGTAGGAGGCGGTTTGCCACCTTTAAACAGACATAGGTATTGATTTAATTATTTTTTTTTGCTGGGGTGTCTGTTTCAGTACTCATAATTTACAGTATGTGAAATGAAAAATACAATGCGAAAAATTTAGGACACCCCATGCAATCCTCCTTTTGTCGCTTTACTACATTTAAACATTGGAATTTGATCTTCATTTGTTTTTTATCCACATTAAGTCTTATATTATTTTATTATTTATATATTTATATAAATATTAATATATCATTCAGCCCTAGTTCAACATGCGTCCCATCTTCTAGTATTCCAGAACAAAGCAGTGCTGACATTGACCTCATCATTAGGGAAGGTGGAGTAAATAATCAAAGAGCATCGATCAGAATGAAAATGTGTGGTTAATAATAGTGGACTGTAATACCAACTCAAATGCATTATGGGCTCAGCATTGCGAAGTCAAAGCATTTGAATGAATCAAATATCAAGATAACAGCTACAGTCAGAAGTGCTGAAGGACTTTGCTGTGAAATTGTGTGTGTGTGTGTGTGTGTGTGTGTGTGTGTGTGTGTGTGTGTGTGTGTGTGTGTGTGAAGATTGGACTTAGTTTTCACTGCTGTGGAGCTCACGCTTCTGCACCGCACTGCAGTCTGTGCCTGCAGCTAGGCCTGTGCTGGGTCCAAGTTAAGTGACAACAGCACACCAAGTATATTTTGTCTTCCTTTGCTTTCCATCTGTATCACACCACCTACACACACTGTGTAAAGAGGCCATCTAGTATTACAAACCTACAAATCCCTGGAGAATGTTTTGGAAACATTGCTGTGAGGATTTGATTGTACTGAGGGACAAAAGTGTTAGTGAGGTCAGATGTTGGATCGTCACCACCTCCTCATCCCCAGCTCCCCAACTCATCCCAAAAATGTTTGATGTAACATCATTCCAGAGAATGTCCCCCTCTAGCCCATGCCTGTGATTAGGCCCAGTGCCTATAGGTTCATATTTATCTGCTCCAGATTCTATTGGCAGTACTTTTCTACAGGCACTTGACAAGCTGTGTGAACATTTGTATCAGCAATGGGTTACAGTAGCTGAATTCATTCAAACAGTCCCTGCTCAGTGGTGGTCCTGTGGGGTCCTGAGGGTCCTCCATCTCTAAATATGGTTAAAATGAAGATATGTCCACATGCTTAAATATGTGTTCAAGGGGTGTCTTAACTTTATCACATGACTACTCTCATACCCATGTAGGCCACTTGAGCTGTGTACCCTTATTCGGCCAACGTTTATCATATCTAATAGCAATATAACTGCATCTAACAGCACAATATTACGAACAGTGACTGCTCCCTTCAGAATAAGTGACTGACCCCTGATCTGTCTCCTTAAGGGATTTCCTGCCCCGAGGCTCTGGCATTGTTACTCGTCGCCCCCTGGTGCTGCAGCTCATCAACTGCCCCACAGGTAACAATGCGTCAGCACTGCCCACTGAGAGCACTTAAATAATACATACAGTCTTTATGTATCACATAAGAAGCACTGAGCTTTAGCTTTATCCACTGTTCTACTAATGTCCACACATGAAATCTCAATGGATTTGTAGAATATGCCGAGTTCCTGCACTGTAAAGGGAAAAAGTTCACTGATTTCGATGAAGTGCGCCAGGAGATTGAGGCCGAGACTGACCGCGTCACTGGCCAGAACAAAGGCATCTCTCCAGTACCCATCAACCTGAGAGTCTACTCCCCCCATGGTAAAGTGTGACACAACACATGCAGAATTACTGACACCTACACACACTTAGTGGTGTGACTACCAGCAAAGCAATGCAGAAGGAGCCACTGGGGAAGCAATGGCGAGCGCATTAATGCATTAATTAGACTTTTATCAGAACCTATGCAATAATGTGTACATTGTGTAATATATTCATCCCTTATCCTGCATTAAGTAGCAACTTGGTTGCAACATCACAAGAAACAAGCAAATTATATTTTGTAATTATTAGAGTTTGGTTTTGTATTTGGGTCCCATTGGCTCTTGTGCCCAAAGATCGTATTTCTGCTTCTGCAAAAAACTGGACGTGAACAGCATCTCAATGAAGCAATCACAATGCCTCTTTGCATATTCAGAGTTAGAATGCAGCAGTTGTCATAACCACTCATCCAATATATAGGGTCACATTTAGTGCATTATTATAAAATATTGTACTTTTTCAAGCAGAACGTTCTGATGAACTGAAAATGGAAATCTATTAATATTAATAAATATTAATAAAATACAGATGAAGCACTTTGTGTGCAATGTAGGAGCGTTGTATCATCATGTTGATGATATATATATATATATATATATATATATATATATATGTCAATTTTTACATTTTTAGTTTCAGACAAAAATTAGATACAGAAAAGAAATGCTCCTGCTTAAGCTCTGAACATGCTTGTATTTACATTCCCAAACTAAAATCAATAGTTAGTCTTAAAAAGGTGGAGGTGGATACATATCTGATCACTCAGGAGAAGCAACTCAGTCAAAAACACAGTAAACATTTGTATTTCTTTAAGCTTTGTAATTCCATTTTCTCCTGACGAATGAAATGACATGGTTAATAGAAATGACTTGTATGGAAGCAAAAGCTGCTGGATACAAACAGCTTCACCGTGGCAAAAGCTCTGTCAATTCTAAAATTCACAACTGCTTAAAACAACATTTCTATTAAAGTATTTATAACTTTTTCGTTTCTACCCATCCAGTCCTGAATCTCACTCTGGTGGACTTGCCTGGCATGACAAAAGTGCCAGTTGGAGACCAACCGGCCGATATCGAGTCCCAGATCAAAGACATGCTCATGCAGTTTGTTACCAAGGACAACTGTCTGCTGCTGGCGGTCTCGCCTGCCAACTCTGACCTCGCCAACTCAGACGCCCTCAAGATTGCCAAGGAAGTGGACCCTCAAGGTGGGTGCTAAACTTAACACAGTGTTAAAGTTCAAATTTGTCTATGATTAGTGATCCAAATCAGATGAGACGTTCAGCCCAAAGTGGTCACTTGTCTTGGAAACAGCCAGATTTAGTGGATGAGTAGGAAGAACAATGGAGGACTATTTGCTTGGGTTTTTAGTAGTTTAGAGCTTCATGACTGACGCAGCATGAATGTAAAATACTTCCAGAATTAGAAAGAAATTCAGAATGTCCTTCTGGTTCTCAAAACATGTTTGTATTTACATTCTTACATTTATATTTTAGAATAATCAAGGAAAAATATTATGTAATATTTGTTACCCATTTCACTTAACTTTACTTTTGCTTAACAAAATGTAATATTTAATGTAACTGTATTGCTTTTAGATGGAAAATCTGTTTTATTTTAAATTAACTATAAAGTAAAGCTAGGGAGCACCTAATGCAGGGGTGGGCAATTCCGCTCATGGAGGGCCAGATTCCTGCTCAGTTTTCTGCCGTTCTTGTTCAAGTACATCTGAATCAACTTGCCTGTTAGGTTGCCAGTTTTAGTAGGTCTGTTAAAGCAGGGAAATCAGCAACCTGTGCTGGACTCTGGCCCCCATTGCCCACCCCTGATCTAAGGTGACATAAATAAAAATATGTATTGGGAACGACTAAGTACGGCATAGGAATGACTTAGTAAGGCATGGGAAGTTCGAAAGGGTGAATCCTACAGGAAGGAGATCTTACTAAGCCGGTCCCATGCCTTACTGAGTCATGGCCACAGGTTATTATGCATTCAGTTAGGATTTGCATCCAATCCACGTCCAATGTTGTGTGACTGTATTATCAGTTGTGTTACCAATTTTATGCCGTCAGTGTTGAGTTCAGGACAGTTTCAGAACTTTGGAATTTTGTACTTTTACGTGAGATAAGAGTAGTTTGTTAATTAACCCATTTCACGTCCAACAAGTACCCATGTGTGCATTTTTGCTTCTGAGCAGGTCTGAGGACAATTGGTGTGATCACTAAACTGGACCTGATGGACGAGGGCACAGATGCTCGTGACATCCTGGAGAACAAGCTTCTTCCTTTGCGTAGAGGTAAACTTCATTGACGATAGGACACTCAGTTCACCCTGTCCACATCTGTTTCCTATAAATAGGTTGTCTGTGCGTCATCTTTGAGTCAGCAAGTTATTTTGATCGCCAATTAAGTTGCACTTTGTAGCTCCTCGAAACTGTAAACCGTTTCCCAGGTAACAAACCTCTGATGTCTCAGCTGTTTACTGCATTACTGAACTCTTCTCTTGTCTTGTGTTCACAGAGTTCAGGTAGGAACATCTGCACTTCTGTGTTTGTACTCATCAACAGACTTTAATTACTGTTTATATATATATATATATATATATATATATATATATATATATATATACATTACATGTGCAATTGTAGTGAAGTACTGAATAGAACAGGAGAAGATAAACAGCACCATGACTAATGCCAGTGAGCTAGAGGGGAATAAAGCCCCCCAGTAGATTTGTATTCTCTGGAATGATGGAGTTGGAGATGAGGTGGAGTGGTGATCATCCAACAATCTGGCCTAAACTAACTAAATCCTCATAGCACTGCTCCAAAATCCAGTAGAAAGTCTTCCCTGGACAGTAGAGACAGTAACTCCAATAAAAGCAGCATGTGCTTCCTCTGAATGTTTTGAAGTAGTCTTTCTGAACTGCTCTTAAAGCTGGACAGCTGAACACGCTTGGAGGAGAACATTAACTGCCAGTCCTGTTCCGTCAGCTGACACACAGCCACTCTGGCTAGCATTGCACTTGCACTCGAGTGTTGTACGGAGGGGTACAGTCATCCTACCCACCCAAAGTGAGGTCATTTGTATTTACTTTTAGGGCGTTTCCAGACACCAGAGGGACTTACAAATGTGCTTTGCTGTTCGCTCAGATATCCTTGGATACAGAATTATTATAAACCTTTAACGAGTTAAATACTCTTGAAACAGATGGGTCTTCAGTCTGTGTTTGAAGACAGTGAGTGACTCAGCTGTTTGGACTCCCAGGGGAAGTTTGTTCCGCTATTTTGGTGCCAGGACAGAAAAGAGTCTGCTTGCTTGTCTTCTTTGCGACTTGAGGGACGGTGGGTCAAGCCGAGCTGTACTTGATGCTCGAAAGGCTCTTGGTACAGATTCAGTTTGGATCATTGCCATCAAGTACCAAGGGGCTGGTCCATTTCTGGCTTTGTAGGCCAGCATCAAGGTTTTGAATCTGACGCGAGCAGCTACAGGAAGGCATTGAAAGGAACGCAGCAGAGGAGTTACATGACTCACCTTGAAGACATTGAAGATGAGTTGTGCTGCTGTATCTTTGCCAGCTAGCAGTGAGTTGCAGTAGCCTAGTCTTGAAATGTCAAGTACAGGAGTGACCACTCTGGACAGAAAAGCTTGAATTCTCCTGATGTTGTGAGTCAGGTCATACACAACTACACCAAAGCTCCATGCTTCTGCAGATGGAGTGGTCAGTGAGTTCTTAAGGTAAATGGCAAGATCAGATTGAGGACCAGTCGTTCCAGGAATGAATAGCAGTTCAGTGTTACTGGAGTTGATTCGTAAGAAGCTGGGAAAGAGAGGATGAGTTGAGTGTGAACACATTGAGATTCCTAGTCATGAATGACTGTGGCATCATGGGGGATGTAACCATTGATCTCCCAGTACTAGAGCTAACATGATCAGTATTATTTTACTGGTTATTGGATTAATCCTGTCACAATATGTTTATAGAAATAGTTGTGATGAAAGATATTAGCATATTATCACAAATTTATACCATATTGATATAATTATAAAGTACCAGTAATAGCTTAGTAATACATGTCCATAGGTTGTACGATAAATCAATAATGTAGTTATTGGGACAGGCCTATAATGGACATTGTAATGTGGCCAAAGAGAGAATTTTAATTTAATTTTTATTTTATTAAACTTTGGAATGGAAATCCATATAAAATATTTTATTGCAAGACATTTGTGAGCATTTCTATTGATTTAAATAAAATAAAAAATACAATTTTGAAACCGTGTGAAGAATAAGATTCTGATTCACATTATGTCAAAAAGTGAAAAATGGCACATAGAAATTTAAGGTTTTTGTGTAACAGCAACAAAATTTTCTTTATATATCCTTCAATCCAGATCAAATAAGCCAAAGTTTCAACTTGCTCTCTGATGCCTCCTATAGGCTACATTGGTGTAGTGAACCGCAGTCAGAAGGATATTGATGGCAAAAAGGACATCACTGCTGCTATGGGAGCCGAAAGGAAATTCTTCCTCACCCATCCAGCTTATCGCCATCTGGCTGAGCGCATGGGAACGTCTTATCTGCAGAAAACTCTCAATCAGGTAGGGTGTCCTACAACTTTGGTCACAATTAAACGCATAATATTTAGACATTGACTGACCTTTTTTGAAAACACTTATATTTGATATTGCCATGTGTTGCAATTGTGATATGACTTGCATTAATGGTGCACATTTTCTTGCATTTTTTAACCAACATTTATTGTGCTTGTTGAATCATGCCTTAATGCATCACCCACAGACAGACTTTTGGAACATCAAGCAATATTTTCATGGCCAATGTCACAATGATCACCACTGAACAATTTACTGTGTAATAGGAAACAGACTAGATTTTGCATGGAGTGCAATTTGTACCTCAAAATGATGGTCGTCCAATAAAAAGCTCTATCATAAACCATACAAGTAGCTCTTTCTTAATGTGACCTGTGGATTTCCTGCGCTTATAGCAACTGACCAATCACATTCGAGATACACTGCCAGGGCTAAGGAACAAGCTGCAGAGCCAGCTGCTGTCCATCGAGAAAGAGGTGGAAGAGTACAAGAACTTCCGGCCAGATGATCCATCCCGCAAGACCAAGGCCCTGCTGCAGTGAGTCAGATCTCTGTGCTTCCGTATCTCCATTTCCTGGGGAAATTCCATAGAACCACTTTCTGTAGATGGTTCTTAAAAGGAGTACTCCAGACTATCTCCGTACAGGTGATAACCTCAGGCAATAATCTAGACCAGGGTTTTGTACCTGTCCTATGTGCCATCCAGTGTCAAGTGGGTTGGACCAATGTTTCTTCATAAACCAGACCCTGCTGATACCAGAAACCTATATGATATTCCTGCCTACTTTGCTTAGTATTACTCACTAATTAGCATTACTATGTTACTCGTTTACTGTTTGAGTGTAAATAACCGAGGGTTAATCCTTCCGCACGTCTCAGTCAGTGTGATGCACAGGTCAGGGAAGCTTGGTTAATGTCACTGCACATATGTGCCCATTCATATGAGTCAGCGGCTCTTTTCTCCTGCAGGATGGTTCAGCAGTTCGCTGTTGACTTTGAGAAGTGTATTGAGGGCTCTGGGGATCAGATTGACACTTACGAACTGTCGGGGGGAGCCAGAATCAACCGCATCTTCCATGAACGCTTTCCCTTTGAACTGGTCAAGGTGACTTTTACTACAATGTCCAATATCAATTGATTCTTTTTAGGGGAAATCTAAATCTAATAATACAGTATTCAATATACGTGAACTTTTGTTTTATGACAGCGTGCAGCTGTATTATTGAAGGTCTAGCTGAAAATATGACTTTTATCCACTTAAAACTCTAGAGTTCCCTTATTAATTAAATTAAGGCATAATAGGTAACTGCTCTAAATCCAGTAAGTAAAAGCTGAAGGGAATATAATTATGTAGCTCTGAGAGTTAGGGATCCCACCCGTGTGCTTAAATTTTCACAGTTTGAAGGTCTTTGCCTTTCTCTATCTTGTGCTTTTATAGATGGAGTTTGATGAGAAAGAGCTGCGGAAGGAGATCAGCTATGCTATTAAGAACATCCATGGTATCAGGTGTGTGGTCTGCTTCACACACACACACACACACACACACACACACACACACACACACACACACACACACACACACACGCACACTCATAGTCTTTCATCATCTGTCAGCTCACTAGGGATCATTAAACTTTTTGTACCATGAAGGAGAGACTGAACTAAGTTAATTGTTGGTTGTGCTTTTCCATTGTCTGCCGGAGTTTGTATTACAGACTGTGTTCCAAACGAAAGCTTGAGTCTGCACAATCCGATTGGGGGTGAATGCTCAACTCTGCATAATCACTGGCTTTTGCTTACTCACTGCATTTTTGAGTTTTGTAACAAAGCAGTTAGGACACGTAAGCCTTTGCTATATTTAGTTAATATGGAGAGAGGCAGACTGATATACTTTAGAACCGTGGTCCCCAACCCCCGGACCGGTAGTGGTCCGTGGAGCAATCGGTACCGGGCTGCAATAAATCCGCCACCCCCCACCCCGGTCGCGTGGTCCAGAAGAGAGGAGAGGAGTATAGCTTCTGAGTATTGGTTTTCCATCACTGTGTTCATTAAATCATCTCCAAAGCTCTCCTCTTGGGAGTTGAGTGTTATTATAAGTCCTCATCTAACACCTGCTTTGGTGAATCAGTGTTTAATGATGTTAAATCCAGGTGCTTGCAGGGGGCATCCAGGAGAATTCTGGAACCAAGCTTTGTTCTTCAAACCCTAAATCTTCAAACACCAATCTTCAATGGCTGGGAAGGTGCTTTGATTTGGTTGAAATAGGACAAATTAGCTCTTCTTAAAATTTGTGTTGCCAGACTCTGGTATAAAGTGTATGGTACCTGGGTGAATGGTCTATCTATCTAACTATCCATCCTTCTATCTATCCACCTACTAGGGGTGTAACAGTACACCAAAGTCAGGGTTCAGTTTGCAGCTTGGTTTGGACTGTATGGTTTGGTACACGTTCGGTATAACAGAAACAAAACAAAAGGAAAAGAACTTTCTTTTCACTGAATTGAACCATGTAACTGCTCTGTACTCTGCAATAGTTCTGGACGAAAAGACAGAAATGCTCTAAATTGACTTTTAATTTCTATTATTTTACATGAATGTTTCTTTCATTTTGTAGATACGTGTTTGTCATTGGACAGCAATGATATGTACATACCCATTTATATTAACCCACACATCCATTTTTTTATCTGTCTTGACTTTTATCCTGTTTTTATTGGACTAAACAGTTATCTGAGCATTTCACTGTTAGTTGAACTGAGTATGATTTTATGTGAATTAAAAAAATAAATGTAAATTTATTTGTCTGTCTGTCCCTCTCTCTCTCTCTCTCTTCCTCTCTCTCTCTCTCTCTCTCTCTCTCTCTCTCTCTCTCTCTCTCTTTCTCTTCTCTCTGTCTCTCTCTCTCTCTCTCTCTCTCTCTCTATCTCAGGACTGGTCTGTTCACCCCAGACATGGCATTTGAGACAATTGTAAAGAGACAGATTGGTAAGATTAAAGAGCCATGCCAGAAGTGTGTGGACCTGGTCATCTCTGAGCTGGTCAATACAGTCAGGCAGTGCACTAAGAAGGTAATCCTGGTTCTTCATACCTTCATGTGCTACGATGTCATATTTAAAGGACGTTCTTAGTCTTTTTCATTTGCTGTCTGGTTGGTCAAGTTACATTATATATACTGCAGGTCTGAAATGTCAGGGGTGGGTATTAACTATAAAGTCACATTTCCCTTAGTAACCCTTTGAGGGATTTGTACCTCTCTGAGTACCTCTCTGAGTATTTCCAAATGACCGTCCACTCTAAAACAGTATTTTCATACAGTTCTGTTGATTCAGTGTCTGTTGTTAACAGTTGGCCCAATACCCAATGTTGAGGGAAGAGATGGAAAGGATTGTCACGCAACACATCCGTGACAGAGAGAGTCGCACCAAGGACCAGGTATAGACATGGGTGATGATATGACTGAAAAGCTTCAATCTGCATTACAGATGTGATAGTAAAATACAGCTATTTATTATTTCTCATACAAAATATATTTCAATGTATCTGTATTTATGATATATTTACAAATGCTCATCTGACCAAGATAAAAAACGCAGTTGAATGTGACACTTCCATTGTTGCATTTGGGGAACAGGTGATGCTCCTCATTGACATTGAGCTGGCCTACATGAACACCAACCATGAGGATTTCATTGGGTTTGCTAAGTAAGAACAGACACCTTTTTTATAGATTACTGTAATAACTGTAGTATCAAAACCTCATTTATTTTTGAATTGATAGAATTATGATCTTTGTATTTACTTTTCCTTCGTGTTTGTCACTGTCTGTCCATTTTTGCTGTTATTTTCTTATTGATATAATTTGAATCTGACATTTTTCTTTATATCATTTTGAACTTCCTGAACAATTGACACGAAAAGATATTTTTATTTTGAATTATTGAAAGTTAATCTAACCTAGATTCAATGATCTAGTAACCACTTCAAAGCTGGAGTCAGTAACTGCTAAGTAAAATGGTTCATAACATATAAAATGATTGAGAAGCTACTTGTAAAATGATTCAGTGGCTGCTTAAATGACTCAATAACTCAAGCAATGATCCAGAGATACTATAAATGATCTTAATAGCTGCCATAATGACAAGCAACTACAAAATGATAAGCAACTTACTTAATGATTCAGCAATGCTCTAAATGATTCAGTAGTTGCTCTAAATGATTGCTACTATAAATGATTCAGTAGCTGTTGTAAATGATTCAGTAGCTGCTCTAAATGATTCAGTAACTGTAATAAACTGTTTTAACTGATTCATTAACTACTATAAGTGATTCATTAACAACTGTAGAAGTAATCTATAACTTACGTTGTTGAATGTGGAATGGATGTATGGACCATCATACAGACCTTTTAGTTCTCATGTTGGAGAGATATGATTTTTTCTTTACAGTGACTATACAGGTCAATACACTACCTTGTTATTCTACTGCATTTTATTAGACCATTTTATTCCTGCTGTTAGTTTTAATTGAAATATAACGTTCTTTGTTACAGTAGTGACAAATATTAATTGTGGTAATGAGAGATATTTTCTGATATCTGTATTTGCCATCAGTGCCCCATGAGTAAATAAACAGATGAGTAAGAAGAAGGCCAGAAATCAGGCAGGCATTATGATATGTGCATTATAAAACAATCTGCACAGATGCAGATATATACATTGTAGATAAACAGTCACACAGTGCCATTACATCCTATGTGATAGCGCTACAATGCAGCATTTGAGCTATTATCCTACATCACTTATTATTGTACATTAGCTCATAGGGTCCAAAACAGAAAATCCATTTCCCACAGTTATTTGACATATTACCAGTAATGCCACTGTACCATTTCAGAGCCTCTAAGGGTACTGCATTTATTCCTTAACCACAATGACTGGTAATGCCTGATTAAGTGGAGAGTAGCAGTAAATTACTTGTCTTCTGCCTGTTTCCTTTACTGTTCTCCTCTCTGCCTCCTCGCTGCCCTCTCTGCACTGTCTTTTTCAGCTTATCTAATCACTCTTATCCTCTCCTTTGCTTTGCCACTGTTGCTATGGCAATGGTTCTACAGGACGAGATAATGGTAAGTATGCACAGAGTGTTGTCTGAATGGTCTCAGACACAATTGAGAAATCTGGGGGGAAAAGTGTGTGTGTGTGTGTGTGTGTGTGTGTTACCAATGGACTGGAGCTTGTGTATGTGTGAATTAAGATGAAAACGATCAATTAAAGATTGTACCTAGTACGCTCAATTTCCATATTGTTTTAATTTAGCTGTGAAAGCCCAGCTAACACAGTCATTTTCCTCCAGCCGTGCCCCTGGCCTTTGCCTTTTATACATTAAGAGATGCTTCTAAGAATTGGAGCCAAATTGCACATTAGTGCTTAAAGGTTTAAATGGCTGCACTAACGCCCAACAAACCTGAAAGGCCCTTGGTCGTATTTCATTAGCATGAAGAGTTGCTTTTAATTGATGATGAATTGATCTCTAGAAAGGCATAAAGTTACAGATGAATAAACCTTTTGAAATTTTAAGCAAGATTAGAGTAATATTCTTATTTTGCTTCATCAACCAGGTGTTTTGCTTCTATGACTTGGTCTTTCTGATAAGTCAGTTTCTCAAATCTTATCTCACCAATCAGCAGCCAATAACACTCTAAGAATCTGCCTAGTATTCAGAATATTAACACCCACATTCGTGTCACAAAACATGAGAAGCCTGAGAATCCATCCTAAAAACCAAAACATACAAAAAAACCAAAACCCTAATTTAATTTCCCTGAGTGAACCTCCCAAGGATCAATAGAGTGCATCTCATCCTATCCTATCCAGAGTCTGAAAATAGTCAGATAGCTGTTTCACCAGTCCATAATGTGGCGGTGAGGTTGAGGTCTGTTAGTCCAAGAAAATCACAAATGCCGTTAAAGGGCTAGAGGCGTATAAGCCCCCCAGTTTTAGGCTGTGTTGACAGTGAACTTCGTGTCCTCTGATGATGCTCCACCAACACTCTGTTGGGGAGGAGGTTTATGGCATCACAACACCTGACCTGCTTAGGTCAGAGAGGCCAGGCTATGCTATGTTGATTTATATATACAGTCCTATTGACTGTACAGACACTTGTGATCTTTCTGGAATCACTGGAAATGCTTAGTTGCAGTCATTGCTGCACACAGTGGGTCACACCAGATACTGAAAGCAAAAGGTCATACATTTTGCCACTACAGATATGTAATATTTTCAGTATTACATTGTTTTAACTCAGCTACTTGCTCTATATCAGTGTGTAGGTGACTGTGGCTGGCCAGCCAACCATCACAATATTGTATCATGAAGGAGGCTTAAAGGAGTAATGGTTTGTGCTGATTTGCCAGACTGTCAGAGACAAAGATGACGAGAAGGAGTCTTCTCCTCTGTAATTGCAAAAAACATTTGATGCATGTGCCATCTTTACATGTAGTCATATAGATAATGTATAAGTATTGTGAGCTTTGTAGGATTCATTGCATTTCGAGACATTTTACTTGCTTTTTATTATTATTATTATTATTATTATTATTATTATTATTATTATTATTATTATTATTATTATTACAGATTATTACACAAATCTTTGTGATTACCCAAAATGCATTCACTTCTGGCATATCTACATTATGGCACTTAATATCATTTCATCAGTCCTAAATCCCCCAAAAATATACTCATGCTTACTTAAAGGTTCCGACACTTATACCTCAGGTTGTGAGGGTTTCAGCTGTCCTCACGCCATCCGGATAGAGTATATTTAGGCTATGTGTCTGGGAGCAATGCCACACTTAATTACGTACTTGGCCCTAATGTATTATTTTGACTATGCTGTCACCAAAAGCATCCATTCTGTCCAGCGGTGGATGGGGTGAGGATAGTTTCCAGCCAGTGTCAAAATGTTCGGTCGCATTAATTGAAATGGAACGTAGAACTCTATTCTTAGTTGTGGCTATAGAGCAACATGGCAATCCTGCAGTAATTTGATTAGGTGCATGCCAGCTGGTACTTCCCAGACCCTAAGCTCAGCCCCTCACCCTCTGTGGCTCAAACAGCAGGCATGAAGCTGCAGACTAGGCTGCTCTGGCCTAGGGAGAGGGGCATATGGTTTTCATTACCCCATACATACCAGACTCGGAGTCTGCAAGCCCAACACTTCCACAAGCCTTTGTGAAGAAAAGCCCAACACTTCCTCGAGTTTCCCAAAAGTTGGAACACATGGAAAAGGGCCTTGTCTTATCACACAGGGAAAGTGTTTAAAGGGAATTTGATAGGAATATCTTGAATCAAAGTCCAGTGCTTGTGTTTGTTTTAGATTTGTTTCAGTGTAGAAAGGATTGTACAACAAGCAGAAAGGTTCAGTGTTGCAGGCAATCTTGGAACTCAGAGAAGAGTGAAAGACAACGTGGAGTGAAAGAACTGATCTATAACATATCCACATGAATAAAACATGTCTTTCATTTTGACTGGACTTTGGCAGAAGTTTGTTGACGTGATAGTGTTTTCTATGGGAATCTGCGTGAGCCAATAACTTTAATAATAAAGCAGTGCTTTAAAGTCACCTTTATATGATCAGTTGATGTAACAGAGTATAAAGAGAAGTACATCTTTTCCCAACATTAAAAAAATCTTTATTTGAGCTTATTATTTTAGATCTTTATATATATATATATATATATATATATATATATATATATATATATATATATATATATATATATATATAAATATGTTTAGACTGACAAAAGCATGCACCTACATATACATACCTACATGCACCTACACACAACACACACACACACACACACACACACACACACACACACATACACACTCTCTCTCTTTTTCCCCAGATTTTTCTTCAGTCTGAGATAATAAAAAGAAATAGGGCTATAAAACAAGTAAACATCAGTATGAACCAACAAATATGCTGTCTAGCAGATCCATTTTACCCAATGAATTACATAGTATTTCAAAAACCCATCATACTTAGCCAGCTAATTACATGAACCACCTTCGCTGCGGGAATCACTGGCAATGCAGGATCCATTTTGACATTGTGACATTGTTCTATCAGAAATGTGCATAAAAAATATTATTCCAGATTGTTGGAGGATCCTGTTACATCCGTTTTTTCTTGTTATGGTCTTTTTGTTAGATGCCAATAATATTTTAAGTATGTATTTATCAATCTTCCACACCAACTGAAATACCTTTCCAAAAATATTCATCCATGAAAGTTCAAACTCAATACCTAATACGTTTCCTATAGCATTACTGATGTCTTGCCAAAAAGACACCATTATTGAGCAACCCCACAAACTATGAATGTGAACTATGAACATGTACTGGATTGTCTGCAGCACCATAATTAACTCACCGGCTCCCCCGTGAACCTATTCAGGAATAAGCGGTATAGAAAATGGATGGATGGATGGATGTTTATGTTTATGTTTGATGTGGGCAAACATCGTTGATTCAGCATATTGCTTTGTATGTTTCATGTTCTTCCATTATGTGACATTCAGAAGAGAAATAGGAATTGTGCTCTAAAATGTACAGAACGCTTCATTTGCAATTTGTTGAATATTTTCTGTAGATGCTGTAGATTTATTCATTTATTTTCACTTAGAATATGAACAAAGCAGGGATGCCTAAACATTTGCATACTGTATATTGTCACCATTCAAAAAACTGATGATCAATTTGTATTTTTTCAATGTTATTTGAACACAGACGCTGTCCTTTACACCGTGTAAAAATGTACGATGAATGGATCAATAGAAATGGTCTAAAATCACTTTAAAAGCTAACTTACATTTAAAACTCAGAATAGATTGGCTTTTTACGCAGAATTACCATTTTATCATCCATTGCTGATGTGTTGTCCTGTTCAGCCTAACCAATGTGCAGACTACTGTACAATCACTACTTCCTGAACAGGTAGTCTGAACACTGGGCAGGCGGGGCAGGCCTCCAAATCCACTGGGGCGGCTGAGTCCAGACTGTTCTGACAAAAAGACAAGAAATAAGAGATGCATGATATTAAAGGTATTATATGCATTAATAACTACAATGAATAGTAATAAATCGCTAAAAGCCTATAATGCAGAGCGCTGAAAGATAAATCAGATACAGCACAAAAGTAATTTTATATTTTTGAGTTAATGCTTTATCATAGGTTTTTGTAACAACAGTTTGTCCCATCGTACTTGTAGTTTGTGGGCTGGAATAGTTTGTAAAAAAGGATTACATCACTCTAAAACCGCAAAAAACCTGATGTCCCGTGTCAATACAATCAACATGGGAAACTCGCAGCATATCTGCCTGGCAGAGTTAAGAGAAACTGTTTTATGTTTGCTGGACAGTGTCCACAATCTGTGCCGTGCAGCATTGTCTCTTTTACAGCTTTCAAAGCCCACATGCAGCCCATAAGCACTTGAAAAGACTTTAAAGGATACCTCAGAGCGCGCAGGTCCATGCCAAATGGCTTTGGCATACGACGATGAGACGTTTTCTCACTCTTCGCAGAAACCTTTGTCCATCCTTTCCTCCATCCATTCCCTCCCTCTTTCTCCCTCTCTCGCTCTCTCAGTCTTTCTCTCTCTATCTGTGGCTGAGCGCCGGTGGAGGTCCAAAGGAGCAGTGGGTGGGTTGGGGGGAGCGGAGAGGAGGGTCTTCTGAGGGGTCTCAGTGTTTGAGTCTAAGACTCTGAGAGAAGGCAGGAACGTGGGTGGCAAAAAGTTTTTTTTCTCCCCCAGCCCTTTCACCTTGACCTGCTCATGAAGCTCCCTCCAAGTCACCTCCGAATCAGGTCTTCGTAACCCATGCACTGTAAAGAAACCACAAACGTGCTGGTGAGGGGGTTCTCGGATGAAATTTAGAATAAATTGTTGAGCGGTTCATCCCCAAATCCATCCAAACCGAGTTTGTAATGGAAGCAAGGATAGGCAGAATGGGACCACCAGGCAAAGAAATCTTTGCTTAAAGTCGGGCACAGATTTAGCCGAATCGACGTGGCAGATTTTTCCTCAGCAAGAAATGGAAAAAGAGAGAAGGAAAGGGAGCAGGAGGAGGAGGCGGAGCATGTTTTCCCCCCTTTTTTGAGTTTATCTTTCTTTTTTTTTTTATTAAACAGGAAGTGCAAGGTTGGAGGTCAGCAGGAAGTGAAAATTGGCCTCTCTGACAGGTCAGACTAATGTTGAAGACCTGTCAGTAGAAAGGCCGGCACCAACCTGAGTGTTTATGTGTTTCTGGTGATTGGTGGTGGGTTTCCATATGTGTGTGTGTGTGTGTGTGTGTGTGTGTGTGTGTGTGTGTGTGTGTGTTTCTCCCCTGCTGTGTGTGAGTTCGGGGTGGAGAGGGAGAGAGGGAGAGAGGCTGACTTAAGGAATGTTGGAGTTTCTTGGCGTGGAGGCTGAGTTGTAGTGTCTCCAGATGTGCAGGCCTTTGGTCTGTACCTCACTCCGTGCTGCTTTCCCTCTGAAGCTCACTTCCTCTCCTCAGGCTGCATAAAGAGCTCTTTATGCTGGCTTTATACACACTCACACTCACACACAATACACACACAAACTTGTTTTTATACAAAGTCAGAACGTGAGGTCAACCTTATGTCCAAAAGGCAACTTAACAGAACAGGGAAAAAGCTTAGCTGGTAATGGAAGTCAGTGTAAACAGATTTCATGGGCAAAAATGGAGATAGAGGGTTTCCGCGGGACAGCACCGATAAGGACCAGTCCAACATTTGGAGACATGACTGAATGTATGAGAGATGACAATGCTGTTTTATATTGATATTAAAATTTTAGTATTTACAGTATACACTACGGGGACAACAGTATTGGGACACCAGCTGATTCATTGTTTCTTCTAAAATCAAGGGTAATAAAAAGAGTTCATCCCATCTCTACTGTCCAGGCAAGACCTTTTATTAGATTTTGTAGTATTGTTGTGATTTAAACTGAAGTGTGACGATGCATAAAAATGTCCTCAGACTTTAAATATGGTGTAAATGTCCAAAACTTCTTAAAGGGTCAAACTGTAGTTGCAGATGGAAGTGTTGGACTGCAAAGCTATTCGGAAGGAAGATAAAGGTTGCCAGTAACAATAAATGATTAAAACTGATGAAATATGATCCATTTTATTGGTCTACACATACAGAAGTAGTGTCACTCAGTATGGTGTCGGGTATCATGCAACATGCCAGACATCTCAGAATGGAGTTTAAATGCAGCTTGAATATTCTCCCTTAGTAAGGATGGACTGTTGATAGCATGTCCACTAGCATCCCACAGGTTTTCAGTCTGGGATAGGTCTGGCGCTGCGATGACATATTATGTGTGTCTTCAAGGCAAGCTCTTGAGACATCAGCAGTATGCAGATGATGAGCATTGTCCTGTTGGTGCCTGCACACAAAGATTTGTTGGTCCTCACCACCATGACAAAAGCGGGACTCAACAGCATGACACCACTGCAGCCCTGCATTTGAATTGGTGGATTCCTTCTGGTTGCAAATATTTTTAATTAGACTAAATAGGATTTATTTCATCAAATGAAAACCAAATTCTTTGCAATTCTGTCTTTACAGTATTTTCAGTCAGATTGTCTTATTCAAAATTTGACCATCAGATTTTGAAACGTGCATTCGTTTTATTCTTAATGCCCTTTTCCCTTAAGTCATTTCAGAAATATCTACCACTCGTAATCCTGTATACTGTATAAAAACCATCGGACCTCTTACAGCATAGTTTCCTTCTAGTTATATGAAATGTGTGAAGTGTGTGAATGAACAGATCACTTATTACTATAATATTCTATAACTGTGTACAAACCTGTGGCAGCCGATCTGGTTTTTCTGATTGAAAACTTTGATTTTAAACTTCAGAACAGGTGTGAAAATGTAATATGTAATAAGACTTTTCTTAAAACTAACCCTACCTTTAACCTCAGCAACCCAAAAGAAGTGGGCGTAACATTTAGATTGAAAAATAGACTTGAAGCTTTGTCATTTTTGACACTTTTTTATTTGGTCACTGAGTTGTTTAGGCCTGTATCACCTGCAATGTCAGGACCCCTTCGTCTTGCAAACATACTAATAACAAGCTATACACTCACACAAGTCGGAGAAACAGAAGAAGAGATGCATCTTTACAAATTTGAAGTTCATCCTCTAAATCTGCTTTTCCGGAGTAGTCTGATGACTCTGAGTGCAAGCATTAGATGAGATATGGAAGAAGGAGAGAGAGATTGGTGTCTGGATTCAGAGACGTTGACTTTGCCCTTTTTAGTCATTAGAAGATGGATGGTGTGGTGCACATCAGTCATAAACTGTATGAGCTTGTGGAACGTTGTGTGGTGACCACTAAGATGCTGTATGCTACCTTTATTGTTGGATGCTCATCTGAATGAGCATTTGCACATTTGAAATGCCTTTCAATGCCTTACATTTTTAGATCATTTTATTTAAACTGTATTTATATAGAAAAATATTTTGAATATAACATTGATCAATACTGCATATTAAAGTATTAAATATCTTATTGTCAAATATATACTACATATTTAGAACCAGTAGATGGGGGCTTAAAATCACCATTTGTCCCGATGTCTAATCAGCTGTACACCATTCCCAAAACATTCATTATAGCCGGATGTGTAACTGTCTTGTACTTTGGAAGTCTTTAGCTCAACAAAATTCTCTTTATTATGACACACAATTGAGTAAATTTGAAATGCAGGGTACAAACCACCTACTCACAAGACTTAACAACTGAATAAAATATCCAGATAAAGAATGTGCTGTTTACTTTTCAGATCATGTAGATTTTTCGAGTCGTGTGGGAACCTGGTTATGATAGAAGTGAACATAAGTATGAATAAGCTTTGAATATCAATTACAGTAAATTTACAACTGTCCTTGAAACCAGGGCCAAGTCCATTATAAGTATACGGGGCAGCAAAGCAGTGGCTGAATGCAGCGCACTGTGCATTTTAAAGCTAACAGTTGTGTCTTTTACATTTCTTTATCAGACAGTCTATGAGGAGTAATCAGACACCTTCTCAGCCTTTGTGCTTTGTGATTTTGTGATTCAATATATTTTTTTACTAGGCCTGAATCCAGCCATCTTCTCCTAGAGTCTGTTATTACTGGAGACATATCTATTATTATTGGATGCTTACTATGCTCATACGTTACAGAATGGTATGAGATTTAACTGAAGGTCTTTTGTAATGTCAGGCTTGAAATAATGCACTGTAGAACACTCTTAAAAATAAGAACTTGTTTGGTTCCCTATATTGAAAGTTCTTAAACCTTTTCCACTGTAAACAAGGTACACAGGTTTAATAATATATAATAAAATACATTTAATGATAATAATATATAATTATAATACAGTAGTTCAAATGTTAATACACATTAAGTAAATATGTATGTGACTGGGATACAAACCTTTCTTCACTGGTCGGCTTATTTGCTGAGCTACTAAATAAGAAGCACCTGGCTTTTTATCCAAGGCTGTAGTCACTCAGCATCATTCATTCTGAAGAGTGTATTCCTCACTCTTGTTTTTGACAAATGAATTGGATTTATTGGTAAAATTGGGGGTGCTTGGTTAGGTGTCTGTACAGTGTGTGTGAGTGCTTTGTGGTTTTAGAGGCACAAGAATAGAATATGGAATAGAAACTATTTACATCAATATATCTTGTGTTTTCATTTGTGTCTCTGTTCGATTTTCCTGCCTAAAATCATCTGATATCTGAGATGTTTTCTCCTAAATTGTCAATTACCCAGCCCCATTCGGATTCACCCCCTATCAAATACAATGCTCCAGACACTATATTAGTTTGCTGGTTGTACTGGCCATTTGCTTGCTTGTGTAAGTTCTGTGTGCTAGTTTATGTGCTCCGGAGTCCAGGCAGTACTACTCTACAGTGACTGGACAAGCTGTATATGTGCACTTGCACATCCTTGTTGTATGTTCATTTGCACATGTGTCAGCGATGCAAGCAAGATAAAATAGAAGTAGAAGGGATGACTTTGGACATAGTGTATGTAGATTATTCATATATCATTTGTAAATGTTTGTTTATGAACCATATTTGTGTGACTGGTCTGCAACTAGGCCACATTTTTTGATGTATGCATGTTTCATACTGTTGGATCATAGCAGTATCATCCTCTCCCACACACTTTTCTGATCCCCTCCTACTTGCATCTTCATGTAGTCGTTTCATCTCTCTCTTTCCTCTCCTAACGCAGGTATTCAGTGGAAAAATACTGCCAAATATACTCCCAGCAAAAACCAGCAACAATTCTGTGTATTCAAGAGGGAAAACCTCATCTGGTTGCAAATCCTCCTTTTCTGCACAGGGGTTAATAGGAGATGGGTGTCTGTACTTAAAAGAGGGAAAATACTGACATTCTTTCCATCTTTGGTTTCTCAAATCCTAACAATTTGAAACATCTCCAGACATAATAATACGTTGTTGGAAGAATAAACGTAGTGCCACTGGAAACAAGAAGTTGCTGTTTCCTCAGAATCTAAGAATAGGCTCTGATTCAGAAGTGTTTTTTGCCTTTCCTAATTACTGATTTAGCGTCATTATACATGGACCAAAGCTGACTTTAGATCAGCATTTCTGCTGTTAGACTTAATTACAGGCTCCCAATCCTCATAAGCTCCAGCTCAGCCTGGTGATCCATGCTGCTATCTTGTGTTGCTTCCCTCTACAGGAGAAAGAGAAGAAGTACATGCTGCCTGTGGATAACCTGAGGCTCAGAGACATCGAGAAAAGCTTCATGTCCAGCAAGCACATCTTTGCCCTCTTCAACACTGAACAAAGGTGAGTCCAGCTGTATTATAATAGGTTCATCTTTACATATATAAGACGTTATGCCATTTTCCCAGCTTTTTTTACATCAGTAATTCATATCAGGGTACAGTTTGAGTAAGTAAAGGTTTATTTATAACATTTATATATATATTAAGTTCAACGTGAGAATGAAACAAAGTGAGAAAAGTTCATTTGAAACCTTTGCTTATTTAATAAATGAGCAAAAACAAGAATACAAACATATAAAGCACATAAATATTCACAGCCTCTGCTCAATACTTTATTGAAGCACATTTACAAGCAATTATAGCCTCTTTTTGAGTGTAATGCTACAAGCTTGGCACCTGTTTTTGGGAAGTTTCTCCCATTCCTTGCAGAACCTCTCAAGAACCTCTCTATCAGATTGAATGGGGATAATTGGTGCGCAGACATTTTTAGATTCAAAAATCTGTTCAATCAGGTTCAAATCTGGGCTCTGGCTGGGGCTTATGGTTTTTTCCTGTTGGAAGACCCAGTCTGAGGCCCAGAGCGCTCCTAGGTTCTATATGCGTAACCAAATACATTTAAGTGATGTATTTAAAGTCACGGTCTTATGTGTACTTCTGTTGTGTGTGTGTTGTTCTGCTTTTGTTACTCAGGAACGTATATAAGGACTACAGGCAGTTGGAGTTGGCCTGTGAAACACAAGAAGAAGTGGACAGCTGGAAGGCCTCCTTCCTGCGTGCCGGTGTTTACCCAGAACGCATCACGGTATACCAAGCCTCCTCTAATAAATCCTGTTCTCACATACATTCATTTTAGCCCCTAAGAGCCCAGACTTTTAAGTTTTGAAAGGGTCTGTTACATGTCATCATGGGCTCTTATGAGTTAATTTACTTCAACTAATAACTAACAGTGATAGAAGTTATCTGAAGTGGCTTTTATGCTGTAGTATTTTTTTTTTTACCATACTATTAACAGGTAACAAGGTCCTCATGGCTTGGGTCACCATACTAACTCTAATACTTATCAATGTCTCTTCTCTTTACTGACCCCTGTTCACACTGAAAGGACAAAGAAAAGGTAAGAAAGCACGTTATTCATACCACCTTCTATTTGTTTACCGGAAGTTGTATTCAACAATGGTTCCTGAATGCTTAGACTTTTAATGCTTACTGTTGCTGTCATGCAAAATCTTGGTATGTCCCAAATGGCAGCTTTAGAGTGAAAAATGTTTTTATCTGTCAGTGGAATCTTATCTATCCTTCCATTTATCAGGAAATTGCGACATGTTGTAAAGAGCAACCATATTCACATTAACACTTAAAACCTAAGACTCACACTTTTATGGGCAGTTATATGCTGTTTTCTAGGCTTCATAACTCAGGATCAGAATAACCTACAGATGATACACATTTCATAACAACTTGCAAGACTTACCCTATATATGGTGGTCTCATCCTTGTCAATTTTTGATTCTCAGTGACTTAGTCAGCTTGGAAAGCTAAAATTCACTCGTTTTCAACTTAATTGAATCCCATTAAGATTAAAATAAAAAGTAATAATGATATATACATAAATGACAAACATAATAAAGGACATTCAGGTTGTTTCTATATTGTCAGTGTCCTTGCATATCTAAAATGTTAACACTGTAGGAGGTCCTTAAATTCCACTTTACATAAATTACAAAAATAGATATAGTAAAATTAAACATATCTCTAACAAAACCACACATTATGTGAATAATCCAGGTTTACACTCATGTAGTTCAGGAAATCTACACGAGGTTTATCTACAGGCTTTCTTAAGACGTCAAACTATTTAATCTGTTTTGCTGTGCAGCAGAGTGATGCCAGTGAGGAGAGCAGCTCGGACAGCTTCATGCACTCCATGGATCCTCAGCTGGAGAGGCAAGTAGAGACCATTCGTAACCTGGTGGACTCCTATATGGGCATCGTCAACAAGACTGTGCGTGATCTCATGCCCAAGACCATCATGCACCTCATGATCAACAATGTAAGTGTAGCTGCACACACATGCACAGTGTTGCTAGTCAGGGTCTGACCACTGCTTTTCACCATAGATCATAATTTGAAAGTGCTTTGGATTTGGCCATTAATATGCATGAATTAAAATGTATTTTGATTGGCTGTTTCTGTGTAAAATATCTTTCACGTAGATCCAGTTCTGAAGCCATTATCTGGCCTTGATATGTATTTGTAAACAATATTCTCTGACCCTCTTCATCCTCTCCTCTACAGACTAAAGAATTCATCCATGCTGAGTTGCTGGCTCATCTGTACTCGTGTGGAGACCAGAACACACTAATGGAGGAGTCAGCTGAGCAAGCACAGCACAGGGATGAGATGCTACGTATGTACTACGCACTTAAAGAGGCCCTCAACATCATTGGAGACATCAGCACCACCACCGTCTCCACTTCTCTGCCCCCACCAGTGGACGATTCTTGGCTGCAGGTGCAGGGAGGACCTTCGGGACGCAGGTCTGGTGATAACTAAATCCCTAACTTTCCACTCTGAACTTTTGAACAGCCCACCAAGAATAAGTAGTTAGAACCTGTTAGTTGTTGATGCCTCGTTGGACCACCTCTAGCCTGAATACAAGATGAGATACGGTTGGGCATGGAAGCACACAGGTTCTGTATGCCATCCTATGGCACATTTGCTGGGTCTAGAGATCCTGCACACTCTTATGGTGCCGAAGCTGATAAATGCTCAGTTGGCAATAAATATGGCAACCAAGCAGGCCAAGGAATTTTTTACTACCTGGTGTAGAAATTCCTGAGAAAGACAATACAGTTCTAGTCCTGTTCACGATGTGTGTTCACTCACACTACCAACACCTCTTAACCGCTTGGTCAGATCCGCCTAGATGGCAGTTTGTCGAAAATGACCATCCTTCTCTCAGCCCAATGATACACCCCCTCTCAAAGTCTGCAACGTTCAAGTGCATCATAGAGGCATGTCTAGCAGTCAAAGATCTGACACCAATACGTACACTACCCAAAAGTAGCCTCTGAGCCATTTAACAAAGCAGTGGGGGAGGCACCTTACAGTGTCTAATCAGACCACACCTGTAATTATTTACATATCTGTCTGAGACAGAACTGCATTCTGATTCAACATGTCTCATTAATTTGTCAATCAGTGAATGTCAAAAAGAAGATGTTCTTAGTGTTATGTGGCTGTGATATATTGGTATTAGGAAGCCAACAGTATGATGGAGAGTGAACGAGGAATTTAGGTCTTTTTCATTTTCCCCAGGTCCCCCATGTCCAGCCCCACACCCCAACGTCGAGCCCCACCAGGTCCCCCTCGTCCTGGTGGCCGCACTGCTCCAGGACCCCCGGCAGCTGGTGCTCCACCTGTCCCCTCACGGCCTGGAGCTTCCCCTGACCCATTCAGTGGGCCTCCACCCCAGGTTCCTTCCCGCCCCAACCGTGCTCCTCCAGGTGTACCAAGGTGAGTTCAGCTGTTAAACACTTGCAGTGATGAAGTCGAGTAGTTTATAATATGATCTGTCTGATACAGTAAGTGTACTGCCAGTTTCAAACAGCATTACAGTGTCGTATAATGTACAAGCTATTAAGCCAGGTTGTTTACTGTGTGGAACTGCTAATTTGAGAAGTATTTATTCATTGAAAACTACACATTAACTTTTGAAGGAGTAAATGCACTGATGAAGAGAGCAATGATCTACAAACGTCCCTCCCTACACCTCCTCTAAGATCTCACTACCCTGGTCCTTTCACGTTGGAAATAAGGGTTACTAATACTTTTCTTCCTTCTTCCTTCGCCTCGTTTTCTACTTTTTCCTTTATTGTTCACTACTGATACCCTCTACGTAGAGTTCACTCGGGACTCCTCACTCAGACCTGTCCTAACTTCATATTACCAAGTACCAAGTTGTTTTTTTTTTTTTTTTTTTTTTGTTATTAATTATTTAATTACATGGTTCTAGTTCTCCATTCTTTGTATCATTATATGTCATCCCCTCACTCCTTTGTGGATCCATTACTTATGTCATTCCGTGTTCATCATCTGCATCCTCACACATCCCACATCAGCTTTGTCAGATCATGCTCTCATAGTCCACTTTGATGAAAATGTGTTGGGGCTGAATACAATAAGGGGTCAACTAAGCTCAGAAAAAGCAGGAAAACTGTGGTTGTTATTCCTCTGCTTGTCCTTGTCCACTCTGCCCATGCCTTCCCCACTTCAAGTTCCACTAAACTCCTCCCACAATGACTCCGGTTATTCTTTCAGAATTTCTATCAGTGACCAATGAGGAGGTCTGCAAATGGTATGTCTGATGCATATTGTTCCTGTGTGACATTGTCATCATTTCTATGCATGGTTTCACATCTCTAATCACTCTCCACCCTACTTTTCTGTCCCCCACTTTCCGAATCTTTCCAGGGTACTGTGTCCTTTTAGTACATTTTGGGTTCTTTTGTTGATGGAGGTGAAAACTGAGAAAAAATGTCTTGAAGAGTCATCTTTACCATCACGTTGTTTTATAGAGTTATGATTATAAGTTAAGATATAGAGAGATATATAGTTAAATATGTAATTAAACTGTTTTATGAAAGATTGTAGGTGTATGATAAAGATTAAGCCTCAGTTACCAACTGTTTATGGTATAATCTGTAACTCCAGCCTTAATCGTCAGCCAATCCTTGTTCCCTCCACGTGTTTGAAAGTTTTTGTGTCAGATTTTTTATGCAAAACATATTTTTTAAACTTTATAACAATGTTCTAATGCACTACGTTCCCAACTAATGATACAGTATTTGAGCTTATCGGTTAACTCCTCCTTAATGTCTAATACCCCTTTATAACATTTTCTGTCACTGAAACATGATTTATATTCCTCATTTACTGATAATATATTTCTAATATACACCAAAGTTTACAAACTCCAGCAGCATTGCTGTTTCTGATCAACCCTTTCCACTACAGCACACAGTAACATGCCATCACTATGTCAGTGTCATTGCCGTGCTGAAAACAACCCATCACCCAAATAGTACATGTTCTGTAATAGTCCTCTGGGGTCCTGATTATTGAAAAGCAGGGTAAAAGGAGGGTAGCAAGGTATGCAGAGAAAATGGACTGCAGTCTGTTATTAGAGAAATGCTCCTGTATGATAAGTGGAGCTAATAAAATTGGCAGTGAGTGTAGAAACAAGCAGGTGGTGTTACGTTAATGCTAAAAGGCTTTTTTTTTAACAGACCAGCTCAAAAGTGTGCAAAATAAAGATATTTAAAACTCTTGTTCCTAATGACTAGAAAGTAATTGGATTTTCAGATGAGTAGTGAGTAATCCAGCTAAAATTCACCAATTTCCAACTGTATTAAATCCCCATTTAAATTCCAAAGCAACCTTTCAGTGCATGTTTACTGCTCTGTCCACATGTACATGCTCAACCTGCATGCAGACTCCGGCTGATCAATGATCAACATTTATAGAGGAAAATGACAAGTGAGGGGCTGTTCACTCTGTTATTTGCTCAAACAGTATTCAAATTTCAGAATAAAAGTCCTAATTCCTAAAGTCCTTTACAAAAGAAATAATAAAGGTTACTTTAAAATTTATTTGTATAGTACTTTGTTTTACAACTGATATCGTCACAGAGCATGTATCTTTTATAGAAATCGAAAATAAGACGGTGAACAGCACATGAAACAAAGGATAAAGACATAACCCCTGCAATTTATGCTGCAATTTTGCAATCTTGCACAACTGAATCTAATTGGCTAATAATTGGAGGTGTCTTTTAAAGCAGCATAATGCAAGAGCTTTTTTGCTCATGAAATGTATTCACTTTTACATCACTGCTGTAAACACAGATCACACTTTTAGTTCAGCTACAATCTACTTCTCTCCAATGACAATGACAGTAATAAATAAATTACAGCATTCCTTTTTCATAAACAGGTCCATTCCAGTGTGTGTTGAGTGTATGTCTGTGTGCTCATTGCCAGTTTTTTTGTTTGGTTCTTGATTGTGTGTCTTGTCCTTTCTGTCTTTCTGCATTTGTCTGTTCCTTGTCATCATCTTTGAAGTCGGCGAGCTCAAGCCTCACCAACAAGACCCCCCAGATCCAGAGATTCCATTACAGACCACTAACCGTGGATCTGCAGTCAGAGGATAACTCCTGCCTCCTCTACTTCTCTCTCTCTCTCTCTCTCTCTCTCTCTCTCTCTCTCTCTCACACACACACACACACACACACGCACATGCACAAGCACATCCCCAGTTGCAACACCGAGGTTGCAACCTCATGCGATGCACATGTTTATTTGAAGGCGCTCTTGTCCTTTGACCAATCACACACAAAGGAAAGACGGTCATGCTAATGATATTTAAAGATGTGATGGATGCTGTTATTCATAGATGACGCCATACAGTTCTGTGTGCCATTTCACTTCATCACCAGTATAAGCTCTTTATATTTCACAGTGAAGAACAATGAAACATGTACAAACACAATATTTTGAGAATTTAAGGATTTCTTAGTTTCTACATTTCTCTGAATGCTTTATTGTAGTGTAAGATGCCTGCACACTAAAATGCCTTGGCCCGGATCTACAGAGGTCTTTAATAATATATATATATATATATATAATGTGTAACACTCAGTGACCTCTGGTCTGCTGCAGCCTCACTTCTTGCTTTCCCATGACTGACACTCATTTGCTGACTTACTGCCACTTCTCTGGGATTAAAACCTACAACATTCTCAGACTAGTATGTAGTAGGGCTGCACAATATTAGAAAAAACTGACATTGCAATGTTTTGTGGTTCTGTGATATATATTGCGATATTAAAAGATACAGGGATTTTCACCAGATTTATGGCCCTATCATTTCTATGATTATGCATATTTAATGATGCATGTTTCCTTTAAGACAAAAACAGACAAAAATGTAATGTAATGTAATGGCAAAAGAAAAAAAATAAAACTGAATTTGAGAAAGAAATAAGATGGAATTTGAGGGAAAAAAACTGAATTTGGGGAAAAAATTATCTGACTTTGAGAAAAGAATAAACAGAATTTGTGGGGAAATGGATTTAATAGGGCCTTATAGGTGTCAAGTCACAAATGTATCAAATGTGATATTAATAAAGCACATTGTGTTTCCTGTATTGAAGTAATATATATTATATTAGGCAGACAGAAACTGCTTTCGATTTTCATGAAAATGAGAACAGTGGGAAATTTCCTTTTGTATCAAGCAGCCAAAAAAAAGTTGACATTGCTCCAGATATTGCGCGTGCAGTGATGTGTCTATTACATTTGTACACATTGCAATAAAAATGCTGAAATGATATATTGTGCAGCCCTAGCATGTAGCCATTAGCATTATCCCTCCACTCTGATGTATTGTCTTCAGTTTAAGGCACCATGCATTCTCTTGACTCTGGAAGATAGAATGAATAAGGTGTTTGATGAGAGTAGTTTTCAGTGCATGCCTGCTTTATTGATTCATTTTATTGCCAAAATAAGATTACAACCAAAACAACTTGCCAAAATAGGATGCACCTAATGAACCTTAGACAGACTCCCTGGGGCAGTTTGGATGACATGAG
The DNA here is from genome assembly GCA_034509495.1 of Acestrorhynchus altus. Classification (NCBI taxonomy): domain Eukaryota; kingdom Metazoa; phylum Chordata; class Actinopteri; order Characiformes; family Acestrorhynchidae; genus Acestrorhynchus; species Acestrorhynchus altus. Next base: position 16,085,745 of record CM067522.1, on the reverse strand, counting down.
GAGTGTGCATCATCATCAGTTTATGATGAAACACTGTATTATCACTTGGCTTTGTTTTGTTGGAATGACTTTTACTGTGCAATGAACTTCTCTATGCCTTAGCATGTTGTCGCTGTTACGTAAAACCTTGTATCATAAAATTTCACAACAAATGGACCAATGAGAATTGGAATTAAATACTTTTACTTTGGCTTCCATTGAAATTTAAAAATAATTTTCCTTCTCCTGAAAAAGTTACAATTTTGAACCACTATGATCTGAGGATCACATGTTCAAATCCTGGATTATGCTGAGAGATCAAAATTGGCCATGTTCTTTCTGGGTGGGTAGATGGCGCTCTCTACCCACATCACACCCAGTGCTTTGCTGGTTGGCACAGGTGTCTATTAGCCATTGTATCGGAGTGGGGGTCCCGACACTTTCCTACGAGCTCGTTGGCTGCTCAGCAAGGATGCCAAAGAGGTGGTGGCTGGCTTCACATGGAGGAGGCATGTGCATTTGGAGAGTTGTTTGCGTGACAGTGATGATATACAATAATGTAGAATACACAGTACTTTGCAAAAGTTAAAGGCCACACTATCATTTCATTATCTTATATCTTATTTTTAACACCAAGAAACCAACAATGATAAATATATATTTATAGTTAGTGTCCTCACCTTTATGTATTTGCCTCAGCTTTTTTCCAATCTAAGTTTAGTGATGTCAAAGTCTGGATAGTCCATTATCCTGAGAACAGCAGCAGCTTTAGAGTTGATCAAATGTTCATCTATTATTCTCATCAAAGCTTAATGTTAAGCTCCACTAGCTTTAAGACTCTCAGCACTCAGTTGTCTTCTCCATGTAGTGAAAGTAGAGCTTACCGTTCTCTGATGTGGACTGTTTTGACAGCTACCAGTTCTTAATTTCTTCCTATGCAAGTGAGTTATCCTACGTCTATTCTGCTCTGATATCATTTGTTGAACATTTGAGTTTAAAGACTTTGACCTGAAATTATAATGGAGGGTCACAGACTTTTGCACAGTATTGTATATAACATATTGTTGCTGTCAGAACAAAACCTTGTTTGTCCAAAATGGACATTTCACATCAGAAAACATTCTTAATTTTAATGTAAATTAATGTAATAAATGTTCCTATTTTATTGAATTTGAAAAGTTAATCCAGCAATAATATGAAAGCCTCAAGTGAATCAATGCTGATATTTTTTTTTGTAAGTGCTACATTTTGCTATAAACAGTTATGTTTGCAAGCTGTTTCAGTGCTTAATGTTCCCTCAACGTTTGTCTCCCCTTTTCAGTCTATAGTTTCCTTCTTGTTTCTCTTTTCCCGTAGCCGTCCGAGCAAAGGGAGCCCTTCTCACGGAGAGAGCCCTCATCCTTCATTTGAGTCGTAGAACCCAACCATCCTCCTTCTCTCTTCTCTTCTCCTCTCCTCTCCTCTCCTCTCCCTCTCCCTCTCTCTCTACTGCCTTTCCTCTGACCAAGAGGACGTTGAAAAGCGTGGACACAAACGGCCTGGAAGATCCTAGGTGCTGCATAGCTGGCTGTGTGTGCATCAGCTATGTGATAAAATCTGTTTACAGTACTTAACGGGTAATGTGGGATTTGATCTGGACACAGAGGGATGTTGGCAGGGATTATGGGAGAACTGAGGAACCTCTGTGTGTGTGCCGTAAGCTACTCACTTTGTAAAGGGTCTGTGAGTGGAATGACCAATGTGGACTTGTATCACCATGTCAGGTCTCCTGCAGTGTTACTTGTACTGAAGATGCTGTGCAGTGTTTCTATGTTTACACAATATATAATGTCAAAGTGTTCTATATTGAGCTGTCACTTACAATTAAGGAATACTCACAGCATGTTTTGCCTAGTTAATGCCACCAACTTATCACTGCAGACTAGAGGACAAATGCAACCTGTTTTATTCTTCTGTCCGCAGCTGGTGGAAGTATAACCTTGGCTATTTTGTGGTGCTTTATGTTTAAGGTCAGAAATGTATTTTAAATCATGTGTCAATTGTCCTCTTTCTGGGGTCATGTGTGTTGCCAAATAAGCTGAAAATGCTAATGTGGCTCCTGATGACTGAAAGCTGGTAGATTGTAGAGGTGGGTAGACGCAAGTACAATTCTGAAGTAAAATTATAGCATTTTTAGTTCTACTGCCATGTATTTGTGTATTAATCTACTATGTTATGCTCAGTTACAATTAGTTACATGCTGCTATTTAGGCTTCGTAACTCAGGATCAAAATAACCTACAGACATGATTCGCATATCATAACAAACTACAAGACTACTAAACTCATCATCATGTGATCATGAATTATTATGGTTTTATTTGGACCATTTTCAAGTATTTTGAAGAACTTATTATTATAAACATCCTTGTAAAGCTAATCATTACAAATAATTTGTCAAAATTCTTGATTCTGGATTATCAATTCGAAACTAATTAATTTCTGATATATAAAGTGTCCTCATAAGCAAAAATGTAACACAAAATTATATTTACATTTCAAATGAAGAATTTGAGTAACCTAGGATCTCCTGTAGATAACATAACCTGGCATGTGTGACTCTCTCTAAGAAAACATCCCACAAAAGGGATCTAAAGTTTATTTTCATTCTGTTCAGTTGGTTTTATCTGGTGGACAATTAAATTACTGCTTAATTTTAAGTCCAAAAAGGAGAAAAACAGTGCTGATATAATAATGTTTATTTTATATAAACAATATTATTTAGTTCCAATGTAGCTTTTCACTCTGAATCACTAACTTGGGTTGAATTTCATGCTGCTCTGCTTTTTTAGTTCCTGGACTAAATTTGCATTGCTCGGACCTCTCAATGTGGAGTTTTACAGCCTAATTTTAGACCAAAATGAGTCTAAAAACAGCCAAACAAAGTGCATTGGTAGCTTATACTTGTGTACAGTTCACTGTAGATTGATGGGAAATAGTGTTTGTTTTTGCCATGTATCTAACTTCACAAGTTTCTTATGTGCTTTGGTCATTATTTCAATAAAGCAGCAATACGTTTACTTGAAATGAATTTAAGCATCCCCCTCACCTCTGATCAGTTAGTGTTATGCAACTAAGATCATGCTAACTGAGCCCTGTTTGCTTTCTTTCACTGTCGGCCACATTCTCATTTTTTGCGTTGACGTGAAGTATTCCTTTGAATGAGATGTAAATATGTTGGAATATGTATTGTGCAATGTGTCTGTTGAAGTCTAAATAATAAGAGTATTATTAGGATTTATAGAATAAACCTGTGTTTCTAATTTAATGAAACAGGACTGTAGAGATTTCTAAAATGAAACTTTGAACGAAGATAATATGTAGGACAGAAATCTATTAAAAGCTACAAAGGGAAGGATAAATTCACCAGCTCGTCCCTTGCACAAATCTGAGAGTAATATTAGCTACTATGCTATTTTTCAATGTAATACACAGATTTGTAATGTATTGGTGTGTCTGTTGTGCATCTTTGGGAATTGTGCTTCTGTTACTTGGTGTCCAAAAATAACTGTAATGTACAATAACTAAATATGAGATGTAAACTCAGAGATGTAATTGTAAAGAGATGAGTGCCATGTGTATACATTGTGAGGCCTGGATCATGCTCCTGTTCAAATGAATAGTGTGAATGTGTATGTGTCTTCCTGCTGCCTCATATATCTTATTGCCATTGATTTGGCCTCAGAAACTGGCCAGTGCTATGTGATGAAATTAAAGTGTGGAAGTTAGCAGTGTGTGCAGTTACTGTTCAATTATATAAACCAATTAAATGATCGTGGAAATGATTACTAAACTGGGCTGGGTTTCCTGAAAAAGCAGACCCTATATTTATCTACTGGGGCAGCCGTGGCTGGTCTTGTGACCAGAAGGTTTCCAGTTTTTTCCCTGAACTGGCAGGACATGACCTTGAGCAAGGCACTTAACTCCCCAACTGCTCCCCGGGTGCCATAGATAATGCTGTCTGCCACTCTGGGCATGGATGGGTTAAATGCAGATGACAAATCTCCCTGTTTCTGCTACATTTCTACAAGCGTGTAGTGGAATATAGTTGACCTGTCAGCTTGATCAGCTTAGTCAAGTTGGTCAACAAGTTTGGTAATACTAGTCTTTTGTTAGCCAGCTTGACTAAGCTGTTCAAGCTGGTTGAGATATACTTGTTGACCATCATTGATATTAAATGACCAAAATATCATTATATTAGGTCTCTGTATTTCATGCAAGCTTTAGATTTCAAATGCAAATGTCAAATTTCCATGTATTGGTATATATTAATTTGACCATCTGAAATAGAAATAACGAAACGTATCTTAACATTTAGCTGAATGCATAATAATTACTGTTCAGCTGAGTTTGTGTAATGTAAAATGCACCCATTTGGGGGAGCTGCAGAATGGCTGCAAGTCTAAAGTTCAAAACCAGTTCACTATGCAACTGGAGCCTCCAGAGAATTGTGTAGAGAGCAGAGGAAGTCCCAAATCAGCAATTATCTATAGCAGACTAACGGAGAACACAGTTACACTCATACAACCACAGATGTTGCGGTCAGCTTTGAACTGACCCAGTTTAACAAATGCCTTTAAAAAGGACCACTAATTTGTGACTTCTTTTCTAATTACCACACTTTTTTATTAAGCATGATGGGAAACAAAGATGCACAATGTGTTTTTATAGCACTTCGTTTACTCCGAGGAAAGACTGCTGCATTTAATCTGGGTCTCCAGTCACATTAAATTCAATACAGAATGTACCTCACATACTGTACATCTGGTTCTAATGGCATTCTTGCACAGTGAGGCAAAGTCCTTTGCAAACTTTGGAAAATAATTTTCACCTGGTGGGCTTAAGTGAGTGAGGGGCTCTTGTAGACTCTTAAAAATAAACCATAAGTTCTTTGGAATGATGGCATACATTGTACATGCAAAGTAGCAAACTAATATAACAGTGCATGCAAAGTAACAAATTAATATAAGATATATATTAGATAATTCTGTGATAAATCATTTTGGTAAACATGTTAAATCTATTTATAATTCAGATACTAACATGGACAACTTGTAACTATGGGTAATATGGTTTATAATCTATGAAATATTGCTTCATTGAAGTATTGCATTTTTTGTTTATCTTGCACTAGAAAATCCATAGAACTGCACACTGGGAAAAATGTTGATATACCCCATCCACACAGTGAAACACACCTATACACACTAGTGAATTCACATACTAGGGGGCAGTGGGCACATGTGCTTGGAGTGGTGGGCAGCCTTATCCATTGCACCCAGGGAGCAGCTAGGGAGTTGAGTACCTTGCTCAAGGGCACTTCTGTCATTTCCTGCCAAATTTTTTGACCAAAGTAATTCCCTCAATATGCCTTTAACGAACCTTCCATTGGAAAGTTTTTTTGGGGACACTTTTATGGCATTGTTCCAAACATCCCTTTTAGCATATTCATTTTTAAGACTGTAAAGCAGTGCTCTCCCACTAATGCTTCCCAAAATTAGGGTAGTTAGTGTGATGAGACTGTTTTCTATATGCTGCCTATTGTGAATAATGCATAGTGTAACACTTTGTTTATGTTAAGTGGGTCAGAACTACATAATGCGGTTGTTTTGTCTCTGTTGGTACAGTAGCTGCTGGAGATACGTGCCTTTAGTGTGGGGGAGGAGAACTTAAAGGCAAAGATGAAATGTGAATAATCTAAAACAAATGCCCTGCTTGTTCACTATGTAACTTATAATAGAAACAATTAGGACAAGTTGATGACAATACTCAAATTCTTAGTACGAATATAAATATAAATCAGAGTTGAATGGAATATTTACTGCTTTTTTGTTTTATTCCAAGCTTTTAAAGCAATGGGCTTCCACATTCCATAGGCTTGTTAAGCACAACATGTTTACACCACACCAAACCACTTGCATGGCAAGTCAGCTATGGTGGAAATAAGTGGAATGTATTGAGGAGGAGGAACATGTCTGAAGCCCATCCCCCTCAAATTGTAACATTCCTAGAAATTCCCACTTTTAGATTCCATGTGTCATGATGATATCTCTAGGTTCTAGTCCATTATCAGAGAGGGGCCTGGTCTTTTTGCCTAAAGCAGAAGCCCCCTGATTTCCCTCCTTCTTACAGCCTCCTCCTACATTATCATATCCAATGGAATGGTCCAAACTTGCTCAATGGGAATTTGACCCTTTTTCAGGTCTTCTCATAAGATGGAAATGTTTGAAAAATAATGTGGTGCTAACTTTTAACAGTCATATCTTCTATGTGTTGGAGAAACTGTTGTACATGGTTCTGTAAAATGCTTCTGTGTAGTGCAGAAAAGGGTCAGAAAATCATTTTCAGTACTAAATACCACTGTTTTATGGCGATTCTTCAGCTGTCTTGTAGAACACAAGAAAACACAGCGAGATCAGTGTTCTTGCATTAGAATAGGGACCATCCTGTGTCGTTATCCCCTTGTTCAGGTCCAGCCCACTCTTTTGTGCGGTCTCTTTGCTGCTGTTCCCCCCACTGTGAAAAACCTTTAATGGTGGCTCAGGCTTTTCTGTGTTAATCTACTGCTGTGCTTTCAATTTGTGTACTCTTAGTGTTCATACATTGACTTACAATCCAAAAAATACATAGGATGTTATGCAAAGGCAGTAAAATGACAAAACTCTGATGAATAAATAATGTATGAATGAATTCATAATAATAATTAATAATTCCATAAAGTACATAAATCTTAGACCATGTGTGAATATAATCCTACTGAAATCAGTTGGGAGAAAGAAAGGCCTTCTTGTTGGCTACAGTGCATTTACACAACGGCCTATACAGTTTGCAAGGCTGAGAAAAAAATGTTAAATTCTTTACTGGTACCTGGCAACAACGGTCACTGGGGCCCAGCGCCCAGAACAGGCTAAATTCACTGGTTATTCCTCTGTTACACTACATTTACTGAATTACTAACTGAGCCTGCTTACTGAGATCGGACACTATATCTACGATTTGTAAACAGAAATACCCTAAAGCACTATTTCTCAACCTTGGTCACGGAGGCACCAATACCCTGCATATTTTACCCGTCCCCTGCTCCAAACACACCTGATTCAACTTATCAGCTCATTAACAAGCCCTTCAGAGTTGCAGGGGTGTTAACGCTAAAACTTGTCAGGCAGGGTGCCTCCAGCACCCAGGTTGAGGAACACATCCCTGAAGGATTGGTGTTGACATTGAAGGAATTCCAAAGAGCTTTCTAGAATTACAAAAACGATCTCCTTTATAATTTTAAACTTTCCATACACATTACATACATTTTAGCCATTAAAACCATGAAAATAATGTAAGTAAAGTACAGTAATGTTTGCATTGTTCACACATAAAAAAACCTCATAGTTTGTTGTCAAATGCATGTTTTGGGAGCCAAAACATCAGTTTTTACCCCCCAATTTCACACACTGGGTGCATTATTCCCTTCAAAAAAATTATGAATAAGCCATAATTTTCTCATTATTCCCAATGGAGTATTTTATATTTTATTGTTTTGTTAATTCTAAAAATCAGTAAATTTAACATGACCAAGTAAATGTCTAAAAAGTCACATTTTAGTCCCAATTTTCAGGTTTTGGCTCATTTCAGCATCATAATCACTCAAACCAATGGAAATATAAATGTGCACCAGTGGGTTTTATAGTACAGTGTTTCTGTGCTAGGGCATGTTTTCCTCCACTGCTCAGGTCTGGAGAGTGTTTTAAAATCCAGCGCTGGGATTGGCCGTTCCTAAAGCAGAACTTCCTCTGGTAGATGGAGGAGAAGGAGGAGGAGGAGGAGAAGGAGTTTGAATGTGGGGCGGCTGGTGTGAACACAGGGTTGACTAGAGCAGAGAGCAGAAGAGGAAAACTGGTAAAGATGGAAAATGGGAGACTACAGACACATAGCACAGCTATGGCGAAAAGGTAGGAGATGTAAAGTTTAGAGTTCATTTAGAAACGCTGTTAGGACCATATAAACGCCTTATTTATGGAAAATCCGGGTCCAGAAAGTAAAAAAATCCATCCCAGGGTTTTGCTCCGACTGCCTGAGCAGCTCTTCTGCGGCTCCGCCAACCGTACAGCCGTTTAGGCAGGTTGAGCAGAGTCCCGGGGTGGATTTTCTGTTTTCTGGACCTGGATTTCCTTTACCTTTACGGTTAGGACCGTAAATAAAATCCAGCCCAGGATTTTGTTAATGCTGCACGCACAGCCGAGCCGCAGCGGAGCCGACCAGGCTGGTTGAGCAAAATCCCGGGTTGGATTTCTTTACTTTCTGGACCTGGATTTTCACCGCTCTACTCGCAGCACTGCCTGTATAAACATGCATTAGTTTATTTTATATCTTAAACGTGCCACGACTGTGTAAAAACCGTCTAAAAGCGACAGTAAATGTAAATACTATATACACTTCTCTATTTTCATGGAAAAATCTGCATTAGCATAAGACTCCGCCCCTCTGATCACTGAAGCGCTCGAAGTTAAAGAGGCTTGGGGCTGATAAAGACATCAGTGAAGTCCTCTTCTCCCCGATCTGAGGAACGGAGGTTCACTGACTGATCACAAAGAAGTGTGTTAATCTGTCTCTCTGAGCAGAGTAGAGGAGGAGCTGAGAGCAAAGGGCGGAGTTTTCTGCAAGAATGATACAATGTTATTTATAAACCTCAAAATGAATATCAATATCTATATATCCCAATATCAAAATAAATATCAATATATATCCCAATATCAAAATAAATACCAATATATATCCCAATATCAAAATAAATATCAATATATATCCAAATATCAAAATATATATCAATATCTATGTCAATATTGATATATTAATATCCATATCTATATATCCCAATATCAATATCCATTTATCCCAATATTATCAATATTCTGATATCGAAGCTCGATAAATAAATATCAATATTTTTCAATATAAAGACTCATAAATAAATATTGATATATCCTGATATTGGTGTATAGATCAATATGTAAATATCAACATATTCTGATATCGATCTCAAGAGAGAGATATGGACCAGAGGAGGATGGGTTCCTCTCTTGAGCCTTGGTTCCTCTCAAGGTTTCTTCCTCTTAGCCTGAGGGAGTTTTTCCTCGCCACTGTTTGCCCACTGGCTGCTCATTTGAGGCTTGGACCCAGATTTCTGTAAAGCTGCTTTGTGACAACTCCTTGTTGTAAAAAGTGCTATATAAATAAACTTTGATTGTTTGATTGATTGATATATAAATATCGATATATCCCAATATTTATTTAAATATCGAAATATTAATATCAATATATTGCCCAGTCTTATATATAGTGTAAGCATCATATATTGAATGCAAATGCATTACATATAGGCATACATGTATTTTTTAACTGGTAGGTATACACATTTATGTACATGTATAATAAACATATCTCCAAAAATAGAAATAGAAGTCATTTTTGAGCATTTCTATTCATCATGATGTTCATCATAATAAAGAACTGTCAAATTATACCCAAAAGTGAGAAACAGCATGACAGTGACTATGAATGAGATCCATTTTTGATTTAGATTGGAATCTGGTAGTTGTTCTTTACATTGTATTAAAAAATAGAATTGTCAAAAAAAATTGTCCCAAAACAAACAATATTAAACATTTGGCTAAAGGCCAAATACTGAACTTTTTTTGCAGGTTTTTATTCATTTTCTGAATTTTCACTAGTTTTAAGGATGCACATGTATGATAATATAAATGTTGAAATGTGGCTGAAGTATATCTCATATCTCATATTTGCAAATGGCCAATTTCAATAGTTCGACATATGCACTCATCAAAACACAGCTGCAGCCAGAAAGAATCAACTGCACTTGTGCACTGGACTACACTTGTCAGCATACTGCTACTGTCTCAAGAGCTCGCCCTGAAGACAGAGATACTATGCCATGGCCCGTTGCATTACCCGACGTGTTATCAACGCTCCACCCCACCGCACAGTCTGCAGGAACTGAGTGAGAATATTGAAGCTGCATGGGATGGATTATCATAGGACACCATTAGGACTCCATGTTGAAACATCTGGCATGTTACGTTAAACCTGACGTCTCACAGAGAGACTCTACTTCTATGTGTAGATCAATAAATATTACCCATATCAGTCTATATTTTTAATCATTTATCATTTTAATCATTTATTGTTCCTGGTAACCTTTATCTTCCATCCAATTAGCACTGACACTTCCTTCTGAAAGCAGCTGTGTGCAAATAATTTTTGAGGATGAGTGTATATGCAAATATGTTCTTATAAATGCATTATAGCTTAAATCTATTTATTGCCATGTAACAGATTTCCTTATTCTTATGAAGGCAAGAATGGAATTTGTGCTGTTTTTAAACTCAAATGTAGAAAAATGTGTTTCAGGTGTTGAGTCCGAGTCCAAAGTTTGAGGGTATAGTATTAGCGGACACTAATGAGTTTTGCAGGATGAAGAGTGGTGACCCTGACCTCTCCCTGCTGTGAATTCTGTGAATTACAAAGGCATCTAGCCTGGCTGTCATGAGCTATCTAGAACTAGAGCAGTCTACAACTCTTTAGTTCGGCACTTCTTTAATAGAACAAGAATTTCTATCAGGTGTTGATTCACATGTATCAGCCAGTGAGCCACATTTCATCTGTTTACACTGGTTAATGTTTCACAGGTCAGTTAGAGGACTGGTAAAAGTCTGTCAACCAAAAAGATATTAAATTACACTGGTTTCCAGCTACATTAGCTTTATAGTTCTAGTGCAGAACAGAAGAACCAGACCTGTTATTAAACAAGTGACTGTGTGTGGTGTGGGTGAAATATTGTAAAAAGGAATAATTTATGTAACAGTGAACTACCTCTAATGTCTGATTTGAATTTGAATATATGGGGTAATTGCACTCTTTAAATCCATCAAAATAGTTTTCAGATATTTTTAATTTAAATTGATTTATAGTGAATATTATTTGGTACAAACAAACAATAACCTATCATGCTAATAAACATGCAATGTGTAAGATAGAATTTCAAAAAAGTAAAAAGAGAAGTAAATAATTTTAAATGTATAGTACTGGAATTTGATGTGTGTGTGTGTGTGTGTGTGTGTGTGTGTGTGTGTGTGTGTGTGTGTGTGTGTGTGTGGTTTGGTTGTTATTTCAGGGTGAGGTTGTAAATCACAAATGTTGAGTGTTCCAGTAAATTTTCCAGTGAGTGATATTGATGTTTGTTCTTGGTTTCCAGTTTGTTTTCTTGGCGATGGTGAGCATTATGAGAAGTATTTTGGTGTTTTGTGTGGTTAAGTTAATTGGTGACATGTCCCCTAATAGATATAATGACGGGGACAGAGGTACAGGCTGATTAAATAGTCTGGTTAGTTGATTGGAAATGTGCTGCGCGAAGTGTTTAATTGGTGTGCGTTCCCATAAGGCGTGACATAATTGTCAGGTGTGTTTAGTCAGCAATACAAGTTTGCGAAGCCCATTTTAAATCAGTTTTATTGATAGAAATAAATAAAAATTGCAGTGGCCTCTGGACAGTTTTATATTGTATGAGGTGCAGGTTTGTGCTGGTAGCCATTTTAAATGTGTTTTTAATAATCAGTGGCCAGAAGATCTTCTACCCATTTTCTAGTTGGTAAAGATATTGTTGAGTCTGATTTATGTATTAATTTATAGATTTTGGACAAAAACCTTTAGTGAGGAGATGTTAACAAAATCTGAGATTGAACATGTTTGATGGTTGAAGGTATTGATTACTCTTAATGCTGTATGTCTCAGTGAGGTGTAAAAATGATAAAAATAAATATTGTTCTGGAAGATATGTTTGAAATATGAAATCCATCTGTGAAAGCTAGTAATGTTGTTGGTAAGTGGGAAGTCAGGGCTGTTTTTGATGTGTAAGTTAATTTGACAATGCATTTGTTTGTTGATTATATATTGATTGATTATATATATTTTTACTCAAAATCACAAAAATACAGATATTTTATGAAGTATCTGAAAAATCTGGTAAAGGCTTAATTGGTACTGTAGCATCATATTTGCCTGTATGTGTGGCTGGGTGATATATCAATATTGAAAATATTTATGTCAATATCGGGATATAAACAGAGTGTGATATTTAAAGTTTATCAATAATGTTCTGTTTTAATCTTTAAAAAAAACAATTCTGCTCCCTCTCTCTGCCCCGCCCCCTGCTCTCGGCTGCTCCTCTACTCTGCTCCTCTCTGCCCCCATTCATGCTCTCGTGTACACAGTAGGGAGAGGTGTTCTTTTAATGAAATTCTGTGACCTTTTTTCTCCAAACATGCATTTACATGTTGCGGCCAAAGAGTTCTGTTTTATTCTAAAATGCATCAGGCTTGTTTAGATATACTTTTGCAAACTTTTGCAGCTGAATTTAATGGTGAGAATGCAGGAGAAGTTTTCTTCTGATGACCCTTCAACCCTTCAAAGCCATATTTGTGCAGCTGTTTCTGAGCAGTAGAACAATGTAACACAACTCCAGAATCTGCTGAATCTCCCTAAAGGTTTTTCAATGATGCTGAGGTTCTGATTTACAGCAATCCTACAAGTAGCTTCTCTGAATTTTTCTACCAGACCTTATCTTGACCTCCACTTTTCCTGTTAACTGCAATTCGTTAATTACATTTTGAACTGAGGAAATGGCAACCTGAAAATGCTTTTCTATCTTCATATAGCCTCCTCCAAGGTTTCCTTAGGTATACTACACAGCTTTATATTAATGCATGTAATAAAAGCATCATATTCTTGAACTACCTCTGAATCTTAAAGCACATCTGAAAGAACTGTCTTTTTGGTTCTTGTTTTAGGAAGAGCATTTATAATCCAAGATGCCTTCAGGACTTGGACCTTAACCCAGCACAGCCAGTGAAAAGGCAATTCAGAGAGTTCAAGGAAAATGCTGGACATTCAGAGGAAATGGGGAGGAGGACATCAACCAGATGCAGCAGAGCAATTAGAGATATGCGACACAAGAGGGCGCCAGCTCACTGCAAACAAGCAAAGTAAAAAATCTCCATGGTTTACTTTCAGATCCTGACAAAATTAAAAATCTGTAAGACTAAGCAGATGTAATGGCGTACTTTAAGTTGTACCTGTTGCTGATACAGATGTGCAAATGCATATACCGATATTCTAGTTGGCACCATGCCTAATGCCAGGCATGGGCTTAAGGGTTATAAAGTCCCCCCAGTAATAAGTTGTGAAGTAGTGGGACTGTGTTCTCTGGAATATTGCTGCTCCATTCAGTGCTTTTGGGATGATTTGGTGAGTGGAGGATGAGGTAGGGTGGTGATAATTCAATGCCCTGACCTCACTAATGCCCAATCCTCACAGCAGTGCTCCAAAATCTACTAGTAAGCCTTCCCTGGATAGTACATATAGTTACTCCATCAAAAACAGGATTTTCTCTTTTTAATAACCTTAATTACAGAAGAAACAATAAATGAGCAGGTGTCCAAATATTTTGTCCATAGTGTTTGTCCAGCACATCTGTGTCTAATGCTTCTTCTGAAGGCATGGATATAGCTGCAGGAATAGACTCTCCTGGGAAGGATTTGCAGTAGACTTTGAAACATTGCCATGGGGATTTAATTGCACTCAGCCACAAGAACTTTAGTGAGGTCAGGTACTGATTTTGGATGATTAGGTCTGGATCACAAATGCCAGTCCAGCACATCTCAAATGGATGAATGAATATAGGAATCACTATTGGCTGCCCTAGAACATCCCATTCTATTGCTAGTGCTTTTCTAGGGATGTTACACAAGCTGTGTGTGTTCTTATATAATCTCTAAACAGAACACCTTTGTTGGTGGTGGGTCCATCCTAAATGACCTGAATGCACTGATTTACCTTTTAATTTGGAATAGTGGTCATTTTGAGGTAAATATAGAATGAATAGAATCTCATTATAAAAGTTTTTCAGTTTGAATCTGTAATACAGTTTGTTCTATTAATGGTATTTTTATATCAGTGTTTGTGTTAGCAGGCCAGAGGACAGTGAGTGGGGTGCATCCCTGAGCCAGAAGAGTCCCGGACCTCAGGTTAAAGTAGCAGCAGTGGTCAAAACCTCCCTAAGGAACAGCACTCAACCTGTCACCAGAAAGAGGAGGAAGATTCAGCCCTCTGTTTTTAGGGGCAAAGGCAAGCAAGTTTATTCTTTATTCTTCCAGCCTTTGTAATAGTTTGTAGACTGTGGCACCATTACTTTAGATATAGCATCAGTGTAATAACACAGTACAGTGAAGCACTGTTATTAAAACAGCATTATGTAGCATTTTACCTTAAATCACATTGAAGTTCCACTGACCTGTAATAGGGAGACCTGCACCAGTCACTGTTATTACTGGCTCTGCATGCCAGAAACTGCACTCGGTGTATCCCGAATCATTTTTGAGTAAATGTCTGTAATGTGACTCCACATTCAGTCCACCAGCTTCTCTCATTTGGTTCCACCAATATGTGTGTATATGTATAATTATTTTGTTCACTATTTTTTAAAAGCTAAAAGGACAACAAATTTGATCATTTTCTATTTCTACAATGTTTTTTTTCCCATTAAACTATAACAAAATAATAATAATTGTCTTTGCTTCACACTTATTGACCATTAGATGGCAGCATTAAATATTATTTGGAAAAGAGCTCCGAAGCCTTCAAATCAGCACTGCAATGATACACGAGACATAAAAGATTTTCATGAAAGTCTCAAATAATAAACAAATCAGGATTATTGTCATATTACTCACATTACGTTCCTTGTTGTATAAAAGACATAGAAAAATACAGATGCTGTGTAACAGAATAAGAGGGAGAATAGTTCAAGGTGCAGACTGAGTTTGTATGGGATGAAGGTGTTATGATCCAGAGTGATAATACAGCTGAGATGAGTTATGATGGATAATGGACTGGTTGACTGTTCTACTAGCTGTTCCTCAGCCTGGTGGCTTGGGGAAGAATCTGCCTTGGAACTAGGGAACTGGCTGGTTCTGCTCTTCATGCTTCTATATCTCCTGTTGCTGGGTAGCTGTGAGAACAGGCAATGGCATGGGTGGGTCTAGCTTTGTATAATCCTCTTGGTCTTCCTCAGACTGCAGCTGGAGTATAAATCCAGAAGGATTGGGAGCTGAACCTCAGTGGTGTGCAGGGCTGTACACATCACCCTGTGCAGAGCTTTCTGCTCAAGTGGAATCAGTCCCTCTACAAGCTAGTGGCATATACCATCATGATGCTCTCCACAGTGCAGGTATAGAACATACTGAGGATACAGGGGTTTAAACCATCTGAATTACGAGAGGCATTGCCTTCTTAATCACCTGTGTGGTGTGTTTTGTCCATGTAAGCATCTTTGGGTTGTTAACACCAAGGAACACGGTCCTGTTGATGGAGAAAGGGGAATGCTCTCTTTCCTGCCTCCTTGTTTATTACAATAATTGTCCCAATCCTCTTTCATATTCATAATAAACTTTTCAGTTTCACTCTAAAAAGCTACTGACCATAAACTCACCCCTTCTCGTGTGTCCCATATGCACAGTCACCTTGTGCTTTCACATGAAGTAGGGCATGAAAAATATTGCCCAAATTATTTGTTCCTGTTAAAAATAGGCCATTTTCAGTTGTAATGCCACAGTGTGTCACACATATTTTCCATAGTTTCCCTCTCCCAAAAGAAGTCCAAACATGGGACTTATTGCTTCAGGCATGGAACATCATTTTTGCTTTTGCTAAAGGGGCAACATACCACTCCCCTGCATGTCAGTACAGGCTAGATCATACACCAGCTCATGAAATATTTAAACTTTGCTTACAATTTCAGTATAATAACAAAATTAAGTGCTGTTATTATCTCCATACTGGCTGTGAGTCAGGTTTGCGAACATAGGTTTAGCTCCTGGACATGAATGACCCGATCCAGGAATTAATGAGGCATCATGACTGGTTAATTTCCTGTTGGGCTAATCAGTGACTCACTGGGATTAAAGTCCATTAACAGACCTAACTCAGACCGCCCAGCAGCATGGTATCTGTTTTGCTTAGTGAATGATAATGTGCGCTGATGTGGGTACATGATTATTCTAACGGCATATTACTATATATAGTCTGTTACACTAAATTAATCATTTACACTCTATTTTTAATAGGTTATACCATGTTCCACATACATCATGTACTGTGATGTTTCATAGAATAGGTGTTCTTTGAGGGTTCTAAGGTTTCATGGTGAAACAATAAATCTCTGCTGAGATTAGAAATGAAGTGTCTAGTCATTTTAAGGTCTTTTAAACTGTTTCCTGACAAACATGTCTGACGAAGGTCTGGTACAATTATAAATGAACAATTTAGTCTAAACTGGCATCAGTGGCCTGGTGCTTAAGGAACCAGCCAGACTGAAAGGTTGCTGGTTTGATTCCCTGAACTGGGATTGCTGAAGTGCCCATGACCAAGGTACTTAACTCCTCAGCTACTTCCCGGGTGTCATGGATAGGCCTTCCCACCCCTTGTGTGCTCACAATTTTACATTAACAATTTAATATAAATACTAACTTTACTAACACACAGTTAATGTTCCACTGGTGAGTGTAATCGTTTTCAGGATTGAAATTAAAATTTTCATGTTACATGGAAAATATTTTGTTCAGATTTTTACCAAAGTTTTTATTTAAAAATGATAAACAGACCAAACTAACAACCATAACAGACCAAATATTTATTAAAATGCTAACTTTACTAGCTTACACAGGTATATGGGTCAGTGAAAAACTGGGGTGCAAGTTCCTCGCAAGTTCCTCCCATTGTAATCCTGCTGGTCTTACTCAGACAGACATGGATGGGTGGATGGATGGATTGATAACGGGAAAGTCATATATTATAGCAGCACAGTTAACAACAAAGAGCAGAAAGAGTATTTTAAATTATAATATAATTAACAAACATAAAAAATAAGATTAAAACAACAAATTAAAAAACTAAAACTACTGACCTACAACACAAATAATGTGTCGTTATGAATATTAAAGCATGTAATATGTAATTGCATAAACATTATACAGGTAACAATACAATAACAGTGCAGTACACGTGAAGGCTCAGTGAATCCTGTTGTGTACATTTATAGGTAAAGTGTCTGTTTCACAATAAAGCTGTATTTTAAATTTGTAGTTTATATTTGCTAACAGTGAATGAAGACTAATCCCTTTCTTCATTAATTGTTAACCTACCTCACATATATGCCAAGGCTATTCTGTTCATTCTAATTTTAAGACTTTAAAGTTTTATTCATCACACTGATCTAGTCAGGTCCAGCTGCAGGACTATCCAGCCCGAGTTGTGTTTGCGATCATGTCTTGGCTGTGCTGTGAGAGGATTGTATTGTGAACCCAGGCAGGAGAAGAGTAGGCCGATTGTTTGCATTCTGGGTCTGGTTCCCTCACTCACATTGTATGTTTATGCATTAAGGCGCTCAGGGAAAACTGCTCTCAGATCAGCAGTGTAGAGCAATATTCTGCAGTGTTTCTAGAAAAGCAACTGGAGCAGGTGGAACTGGTGACACGCCCCCTTTCCCTCTATTCAAAACAGTAGCCTGACCAATCAGGACCCCTGCTGCCTTATCAGCTATTCAAAGGCGAAAGGCGGTTAAAATTCAGGCTTGCTTTCTGTTGTTGTCCTTTGTCACACTGGCAGTTGTGTGTTTCGCTCTGCATTTAGAGCCTTGAGGCATGGAGGATATTTTGTTTTGGGAAGTGTTATTATTATGACATGGACTGTCAGGACACAACGAGGGTGCCACTTAGATGGTCCAACAATTGGCAACGATTTTCGTTCATTTTACAAACTCATGGTAAGTTATACAAAAAGCTATTCAGCTTCTCCAGTGGAGGAAATGAACTTGACCAACTGACAATATTAGGTTTAAAATGAAAACTACTGTTGCTGTCATTGTTCTCAACTACTAAAGATAATACTTAATTCAGTTCAAAGATGTGGCATTTGGTCTTTAAGCCACACTTGTTACTTCCTAAGAGATGTTTAGTGGACTGCAAGCAGTGGGCAAAGTGTGAGGGAGTGTGACTGGGTTTGCTGCTGGTCCAGTACCTCTGTAGTAGTGAATGTATTTTGGGGCCCATATGGGACAAATGGAGTGTGTGACAGCAGCTGGTGTCTCTAGTACAACCCATGTTTTAGGCTGATGAGCTATGCTCTATTAAGCTCAACTCTCCCCGTGGGAAGGCCAGAGTCTCCCGTGTTACCGGAACAGCTTTACTTGAGAAGAGTGTGCAGTTATGGTGGCTTGGTAGTTAACACATTTACCTCCCAGCTCTTGGGTCTTGGGTTTGAGGCCCTGGGTGGAGTTCTCCCCTTGTCTGCATAGGTTTCCTTCAGGGACTCCGGTTTTCTCCCACATTCCAAAAACATTGATATCTGGTGAATTAGATACTTGAAATTGCCCTGGCGTGTGACTGAATGTATGACTGTATGCCCAGATATGGATTGGCACACTGTCCTGTGTGAAGCCCCCCTAGTGCTCGATTGCAGACCTGCAGGTGAATGTGATTGGCTTCTTGCCGGGGGGTGTTGGTTGAGTGCTGAGAGTGATTATGTAGAGTGCTAATTGTAAAGCAGTAAAGTAAAAGTGGGTATGTAGGTTATTTATAGTAAATAGACCTAGGATTTAAAATAATGACAGTAAATTCTGATAATTACGTTACAGTTTGTTTACATAATACTGAACATCACTCAATATTTAAGCCAGTCGTTCTGTTCGGTTCTCTCGTTTGCTCTCTGATGGAGGTGTGGCGTGAGTCTCTGAGCTGCAACATCTGTCCATGCAGGAAAACACTGGCAACAAAAAGTGTTAATACAACTAACATTAAAGCTTATCTAAGACATAAACACCACATTCAGTTTTACTAGATTGGAACAAAACCCATAGTTCCAAAAGCGCCTTCCTTCCAGCTGACTTTGACGGATGCTGGTGCATGCTCACAGATATTACTCACTATGTAGTCAAAGTTGGCTACTTCTGAATTGTATAGTATTAATAGTTAATTGAGCTTTAAAAGAGTAGTTGTAGTGTTGTGTTGTTAGAGTATTATATATGTGGCATAAAATGGTCTTAAAATGACATTTATGTTATTTATTGCAATTATTTTTGGGACAATATATTGTCTAAATGAAATAATTATCACATAATTTCTTTACGAGGAGGTAGTTACATGTCTGAAATGCTTAATTGATTGATTTATTTTCCTCACAGGCCAACTGAAACTGGTAATAACACCGTACAGTAGACTTCTCTGTGTTCAAAGTAAGTACCTTGTATCATGTAGCTACAGCATATTTGGAAGAGCCGTGGGTTTTCTGTATTTTGAAGATGCTGAATCATTTGGAAAATTACTTTCCAAAATTAAAGTACACTGAAAGCAAATTAAAATAACTTGTTAATAAATGTATTTTGCTTCTTACTCATGTATTTAAAACAGTTGTTTGCTAAAATGCGTACATTGTCTTATCAAAAACAGTTCTGGAAGCCAGAGGACTGTTAGGAAAAGAATACAGGCCATGTGATGCATATGTTAAGGTAAGTCAGTTAAAGGAGCATCACAGTATTTGTTTTTTTTTCAATGTAATCTCCTGTATTTCATTTTTCAACATAATCTGCTTGTATCACATACATGCACAATACATCCGTCATGTGATTAATGTTATCTGATTATTTTCTCTCCTGACCTCCAAACACGGCAACAGAAGCTTACTGTGACAGTCATTATTCAGCCAACCCTCAAATATACTTTCCAATTTTATGGGCAAGTCAGACCTACTGTACAATAATGTTCCTTAAATGTGAGAGAGTTTCATGTTTAGATTTATTTCTATAGTAGCTTCAAAATAGTTGGGAAAAACCGTTTTGCAATCCAGTCTGAAGTGAATGTAGTTCATGTCGATTTGTGTAGACTGTCATAAGTAATGAGAGCTTGACCACAGTCAATTACACAAATTACATTATAAGTGGTGATTCACAGGAGGCCAAGCAATGCATGTCATTATGGCACTAGCAAAACACAAATGCTTTTAGTATCGGCTCTATTTAAAATACTATTTTATACCTCAGTTCATTACATTATATTACATTCAGTTACTTTTTGATTTTTGACATTATTTTAGAATATTTCTACAAATATGCATTTTTCTGGTAGCTGAAAGTGCCTGAATGTTCATATTACAATCCCGAAAACTCCTAAAGAGAAAGAGGGGCTATACTGACCGGATACTTTCCCTGTTTATCAGTTCTGTACAACCTTTCAGCGCTGGAGCTTCACTGTAAAAGCCAGTCCTGTTTTCAATTTCCTCAGATTCAGATATTCATTCATACACTGCCAGCCTTTCCACACACCCTGGTGAATCTTGAAAACCTGGAAAATTACATACTTTTTTTCAGCCTCGGAAATGGTTGGAAAATAAGAAAATTGCTAAAAATGCCCCATGATTATTAGTGGGATCTTTTTAACTACAAAGAAATATGTTGAATTTATTGTCCATGGTTATCATACTATACACTAGAGATTAATTTGCTGGAGTATTGCGTAAATATAGGGAAAGCTGCATGTGTTATTTGGTGTGTGGTCAATGTGGAAGGACTCTGAATACGGTGTTACTTGTAAGACATTCAAATAACTGTGAAATTTAAAACAGTTTCTTCGATGGCACTTTGAGGTGCCTAGATAGTGTAACAGAGCAGATGAAGTGCTTTTATTATTTTTTTTCCTTTGTTGACACGTTTCCCTCTGAGGACTTTTTGGCCTTGGATTGAACCCGTTCTTTTTCAAGCTCTGCTGCTTTGAGGCAGACGAGAGCATGCAGCTGTCCCCTTAGATACAAACCAATGTGTCAAATGACATCCCCTAACTGCATGACATAAATTACCTCATGTAAACTTTCAATGTGTCAGAACAAAGGATGCAAATGTTTTAATGCAAAGAAAAGAGGAAGTGCATACTTTGTCTGATGTTCCATTATAGATTGCACTGGTTCCAGATGTTGACCACAGCAAAAGGCAGAGGACTAGAACTGTTTTTGACTGCAAAAATCCCGTCTTCAACGAGACCTTTGCAATGTAAGTGGCGGCTGTGTTGATTTTATATTGTTTGTGTATTCATTTCAATCTTCTTCTACATTGTTCTCTTGGATAACATCAATTTCATAGGCCATAAAATAGAACCCTGTGGGACTGACTGGGTAATCAGAGAAAAGGTAAAAAAAAAGACTGGACTTAAATGAACACGAGTAAACTATGACCAAACCTTGAAAGCATCCATGACTGTGTACTGAGAAAAGATGATTTTGGGTGTCTTGAAAAAGAGTTAAGTGAGTAATTGTGACAGAACTGCTCTTCAGCAGAATACCATCACCAAGTATTAATATAAAGACAACCCTAGATGTCACATAACATTAGCAGAATATCTGAACATGTCAGCATGTGCCCTCCTTCCCTTCTTCTTGACCATTGTGCACAGGCCTGATTTTCCTTTTAGGACTGAGAAGCCCTTTGTAGAGAAAAACCATTGTTTTCTGGAAGTGTTTGGGCATTGATTGATGAGGTTTTGTGTGTTTGTGTGCAGATCTGTGGGTGAAGACGAGCAACATAAGAGACTGCTGGTCACCGCTTGGAATCGCAGTCGGAATTCAAGGTAGGATTTGTTTTTTCCTGTTTCATGAGTTTCGTGAGGTCAATGCAATTGGTTCAATATATTTGTCGATATATTTTCGATGTTGTTCATGATCACTCTCAAAAAAACATTGCTAGTCCATGTAATGCAGTTTTATTCCAAGTCAATTTGGAGCACTTTGATTGGTCCATAAATCATCAAATTTGGGCAAAAAGGTGGAGATCCACAATTTTTGTGTTACGGTTTTTCTGCATTTCAGAAAAACTAAAACAGCCACATTAAAAAAGGAAAAAAGCTCATGTACATAAAGACATTTTAACATTTTACAGCACTTACCCCATTTTAGAGGGTATATTAGGGCTGCATGATATGGACAAAAATTGACCTGATATACGATGATATATGATGCAATATCTGATGTGAAGAATATGTGAAAAAATTAGAACACCCCATGAAACACTTGTGTATATTGTCCTATATATATATATATATATATGAACATGTTAAAATTTGATCTTCATTTCTTCTTTATGCCCCCTCCATAGTGTGTATGTGAGAGTGCAAATGAGGGTGGAGGGGAGCAGAGTAAAGGAGGAGCTGAGAGTAGGGTGAAGAAGAAAAAAGGTTTCCACAAAATTGAAATCAAATGTTACTTAACAGCTTTTAAACTAGATATAAATGATATTGCCTCATCCCTAATCACGCTCTGTTTATATATCAATAAAGATGTAAACATTTCTATATAATACAAGTGTTTTAGCATAATTAACCCATAAAATCCGGGACCCAGTTTATAATTAAATCAGTTTGTTGAATGATTGATTATGTTGGAACAGACCTTTAGTAACAAACACACACTGGTTTTATGTCAAGCTCTAGCCAAGCACACTGGTATTTTGTAAATGAAGCCACATGTTTATACATTCACACATTGTCCAATGACACATCCAGGATGTACAGTATATGTCACGTTGGTTCTTAGTGAGCTAAAGTGAAGGATAAAGAGCTGTAAGAAACTTTTCACATCTTTTAAAGGTTCTGTTTTACGTGTCACCATCTGTCAGTCCTTTTTCCTACTTTCATGGTTATTTTAGGGATATCATTAAGTGTTGTTAATAGATCAATGGATGAACAGATGGTTTAATATAACTGTATTAAATTCACTACTCATATTGTCTCTCAACCTAAAATAACAACAGTTTGTGTATTGCAATAATTGTACGACAGTTCAGAAAATGAACTTAAATGTGAAAATCAGAAAATTGCATCTGAAATTGCAATTTGCATGGAAATGCAAACAACAAAGGGAGAGAAATGAATATGTTTTACAGGAAACATCTCTTGAATAAACCCTAAATCAGTGATATACTTAAGCTTACACTTTGACTTTTGTGTTTCATTGCAGAAGGAGTGACTTCTTGGGCTGTATGAGTTTTGGAGTTCAATCCCTCATTTCTTCAGCAAAGGTGAAATCACTGATCAGAAATAATGCCTTAACTTTTAGAGCCCGAGAGCCTGCGTTGTGCAGAGAGTTGCCATTTTCTTGTGATTAGGAAAACCTATATATCCCAACGAACAGCAAGACTTGGGCAACCCAACTGTACTGGTGCCATTGGTGTGTTGTGAACTAGTCGCAAGTAATCTTTCTTGGAAAATTAGCTAAAATTCACTTAAGTTATTTCCCGTTTAAATGCCATAGCAGTCTTCCAGTGTGTGTGTCCACATGTACATACTCAACCTGCATGCAGACTCTGACTGATCAGCCAGAGGGAGTGGAGCCAGATATTAGATTACAGAGGAAAACAAGAAGGGAGGGCCTGTTTGCTGTCTCTTTTTGCTTATACAGTGTCCAAATTTCAGATTAAAAGTCCTGAGAAGAGATAATAGTGATACATAAATAACATAAAAAAACATGAAGGACATTCAGGAGTAGAGTTAATGCTGATTCAGAATGCTGTTTAGCTTTTGGGTGAATAAACGAATGTCAGATTATGAGAACATGCCACAGAATTGACATACGGTTCTAAGGGTTAATCAGAAATGTGGTTCGGTCTTCATTAAGGCCAAATTTACGCCATTTAAAAAGAAAGTGCGCTGCATTTCAGCAAAAAATAGAGCGTCATTATTTGCATCCATTTGGAAACAATACATTTGCCAGGCCTGTTCTGCTGATTATATAGTGGGCCAAGCCGCAATAAGGTTGTTCAGTGAGGCTGCAGAAATGACCTACAATTACTGACGGCAGGATGTAACGAGCATGTGGTTGCTTCATGCTGTCTTATAGTCCCAGTTTGTAAAGACCTAGAAAGGTCACATTTTTCAAATTTGGCACTTTTTTTCTTTCTTTTTCATTTGGGACTTCATTGTATGAGTGTTGATTTAAGACGCTCTTGTTAATTTCAGAGGCATTAGATAAAGCCTGACAGGCATTTACTGTTGGGCATTTTATGCCATGCTTGCCATCTGGCTGCTGGGCCTAGTGAGGAGAGGAAAAAGAAAGAAGGGCATCAGAAGCTGACAAACAGTGATGCTCTCTGACAGGGAGCTGAGAGCAATCCACACATCAGTGGCACCTTGGGGAATAGGATGCATTTACAGCATTCACACAGACACTGGATTCTGTAAAAAAAATAGTGTAAGAGCTTTTTTTTTTCTTTGTTGCTCTCCCCTTATTCTACCGTTCTTTCCCCCATGTCTCCTTCTTTCTTGTCCCCTCTTTGCGTCTCATCTGAGCTGACTGTATGGTTTCTCAATACTCTATGGCAGGAGATTAGGGGTTGGTATTATCTCCTGGGTGAAGAGCTGGGCAGGAGCAAACATCTGCGAGTGGCCTCACGTCGCATCAAGCAGGCTGACGGTAAGTTCAGATGATGTTTTGTTTCTCCCACGCTATCTCTCTCGCTCTCTCTCTCTCTCTCTGTCTATTGTCCCTCTGTCTCTCTGCTAGCTCATGGAGAAGTCAAGTAAATGACGTTGGCCAGATTCCAGATGGCAGTTTTTCCTCACCACCCCCTCTTCCCTCTGCTTATGGCTAAGAACCTGAGATGAGCTGATTATCTGGACATGCTTGGTTTGCTGATTTGTTTACAAAGTGTTATATAAATAAAAACAGCCAAACTCAGTTAAAGTATGTACTTTTATATGTAACCGGAGGGTCTTTGGGATTTATCTGGACATGCCTGGCCCTGCTGATATGTGTGCAAACTTTATGCCAATAAATAAACACACATATTTCTGACTAGACTTATTCTGTACTTTTTGTGAATTAAATGTAATTTCACACACGTACACTATTCCTGCATCCCTCCAATGATATTCAAAGCCACTCAAGTGTTTCCTGTCCACTCTGTTTTCCATTTCATCCAGTTTGAACAGATTCTTCAACAAAAAGTAGGGCACAGTGTCACTGATGCAAAACATCACTCATTTTCCCCCTACGGTCATTGTATGACCTTAACCTTAATTTTAGCCAATTCCATGTGGTAGGGGTGGGTAGTGCAGCAAAAATATTTGTAAAAAATACTTTTACTTGCATGCTTGAATGCATTTTTATGATACAGAATCTACATGTGTATATGAAGTTGATTTATACATGTATATTCATACAGAACAACACACTGTCATTATCTTAGCTGTTTCTTCTTGAACAGGTTCACAGTTAATCCAGAGCCCAACTGGATGACATGTATATTAATAGTTATTATTTTTAGCCATTCATTACCTCCTGCTCAGCTGCATAGCATTGTTTTGCACACACGTTTTGCACTTTATTCACACTGTACTTTATACTCATAACTAGGGCTGCATAATATTGGGAAAAAAAATAATGCAGATAGTAACCATTAACACAAAATACACATGACAGAGACTAGACAAAGACTGAGACAAACACAGGACTGTAAATAGGGACACTTGACACTGAACACCTAACTAGTGGGGCAGGGCATAGAATAAGAAACACCTGTACACAAGAGGGCGGGACATGTGAGTAAAACCAAATCTTTACACAAACACGTGGACCAAATGGAACATAAACAATGACACGACTGCAGAGCAGGGCAGATGTATAAATTTTACATTGCACAAGATAATGCACACAGTGTGATAACGATGCTAAAACGATTGTGCAGCCCTGCTCATTACACCGCACACAGGCCACATACTTCCGTTCTTGCTTTCTTTATATATTTATGTTTAATGCATATTTATTTTTTTATTATTACATTTAATTTTTCTGCATTTTAGATGATTTAGTTTAATTTTTTTTTTTGGACTTCATATTTAATCATATTTTATTTAGTCTTTTCTCTTTTTATCTTGTTTTTCATGTGACCATACAGTGACCAATGCAATTCACTGCTAGTTTTACTGTGTGTGACATATAAACATTGGTTTGCTCTGACGTATGACGGTATTCTGCACAAATGGACCGGTAATGCCCAACCATCAAAACATTTTCCAGTGAATCATGCAGAAGAGGAATATTCTTGAAGTATACAGATTGTATTGACAGTATATAGAGCAAGAAAAGCCTGTTCATATTGCCCACCTTTACTACGTGGTGATTAAAACAGACCCCCAGGCCTGTGGGAAGCACTGAAATCCCAAAAATTAAAATAGCTGTCCAATCAAATTGATCATTTATTTCAGATATTTTTGGTATTTTACTTTATGTACCACATACTTTTCATGCTTACTTACCTTTGAGATACTTCTAGAAGTGTTTGGCTTTGCAGATTTGTTGACAAGCTGTTATATAAACAAATAGAGGTGAAGTGTTTGGAGTCAAAGTTGCTCCTGTTACATCTAACCAGATGTTTACTCCAAGGGCCAAAGTAATTCTCTTCTCAAGTTTCTGCTTCTTTTACAAAAAAGAAAAAGCCATAGCAACATTGCCAGCATCCTTGTACCTTTCTCACACGGACCTGCAGAGCTTAATGCTGAAAGCTACCGTGCCCCCTGTGGAGAGCAGCCACTCTATTTTCTTCAGTTACAAAGAGCTGGGGGCCGGGAGGCTGCACCCTGTGAGCCTGTGATGTGCCAGAGGCTGAGGTATTAGGTTTTTAAATGCTAAGGCTGCATGGAGTGTCCAAGTTAGTTCAAATCTACTTTAGGGATATTACCAACCCCCTCCCGTCCCTCTTCACTCATGAAGTCTACGGACCATGGTGGCAGCTAGTTAGGACAGAGGCGAGAGTGCGTGTGTTTGTTTGGCCGGCTTTCAGCATATGAGCAAGAGCATTGTGGAGATAATCTTAATGATAGCTTACAAAAGAGACAATGATGATAAGCGTGTGTGTGTGTGTGTGTGTGTGTGTGTGTGTGTGCAGGGATGAAGGGATGCTTTAAATGAGATGGAAGACACGTGTGCCCTCTAAGAAATCAGAAAAGATTAGACTTGAGAGTCAGAGAGAGAGAGAGAGAGAGAGAGAGAGAGAGAGAGAGAGNCAAAATAAACAGCTATTTTGTGATTTTATTATTTGTGTAAATTTATGGAGAAGTGAAAAAAACAGTAAACTGAGTGAAAGAGGATACAGGTGGGTCTGGCTGCCTTAAGCTGTAAGCTATTAGCAGGTTAGCAACATGCCATGCCAAGCTTAGCTCAAGCAGATTGATGTGTGAAATGAGAATGAACAAATAAATGAAAAACTTCGTGCCCACCCCCAAATATACTGAATATACTGAGTAAAACAAACCAAACAAACCATGACACCCCACCTAGTTTCTACTTTAGATGATAAAATATTATGTGTATAAAAGAAACAGTACTGTTTGCCATTATCACTATTACAGAGAGAGAGAGAGAGAGAGAGAGAGAGAGAGAGAGAGAGAGAGAGAGAGAGAGAGCGAGAGAGCAAAGGGGAGAAAGCCAGCTGTATTGTGTCCCGGCTGAATGCTGCTTCAATGCTTAAAAAGACATTGTTTCCTGGGAGAGTTGTAATTGCTATGGTTACGTAGTTGAGGAAGGGGGTAATGCATTGAGCGAAGTTGATTTTTCCCTCTTTACCCCTTTCTCTCTCTCTCTCTATCTCTCTCTCTCTCACTCTCTCTTTTTCTCCCTCCCTCTCTCCCCCTCTCCCTCTCCCTTGCTCACTCTTTCTTCTCTGGCTGGGGTAAGCGAGCGGCGCTCAGTGTCAGATGGATAGAGACTAAACACTCCTGTCTCGCTCTTCTTTGACTCAGCTTCATCTGCAGCTCGGAGGCAGCGCTGACCAGGCCGTGCCCAACCCAAGCCTGACTTTTAGAAGGGCTTCTTGCAGACTGAAGCCATGTTCTCCAAGACTACTCTCTCCAGCTGGGACTCATGGGATTCTCTTGTGTATGTTTCAGAAGCTGCCCTGTCCAACCATGCTGCTGGACCTGATCTCGGAACCCAGCCAGAGAACACCCAGTCGTTGACCGTAAGTAAGGTTTTACTGAGGGACCTTGTATGTGGTGGTACTTACTTTCCAATGGCATTAATCTGGCTAAAGCTGATTGCAGTCTCTGTGTATATGATCAGATAATGGGATATCTGATAGGATGTCCATGCATTGATCGAAATTGTATGACTTCTCTTGCAGATTTGATCCGCAGACAAATGTTCTTAGTGACTACCATTATAATTTAATTGTTCTCCCCTAGAAATATTTAGGACTTATTAGATTTTTACTCAGAATCATCCATATTATTACATTTGATTCAAATAAGACGTAGAAGGTTTCAGAATGTTACAAAGCCTTATTTGTCCTTTTATTTGCAGTATGTCAAATAAAAATTCATATCCGCATAACTCCTAATATGTGAAGTTCTACTAGAGAATATCCATAGCTCTAACTCTCAGGCCAGCACATGAAGCTCACTGGTCCGCATAACTGGGCTGCAGAAGAATGGGGAGGTGTGTTAATGTGAGTTTTGGATATTGCAGCATTGTCCGGGCCATCAACCCACATCTTCACAAAGGCACGCACACACGTACACCCCCTTTATTGCTCGCTCTGTCCCTGTGCGCCTCTCTCACCCTGTGTTTCTCCCTGCCTCTCTCTTTCTTTCACTAACACACACACTCACACTCAGTCTCCAAACCCGCCCATCCACTTTAGCCAGCAGCTTTTCCCAGGCCTTGCTCTCCACTTGGGCTTTTCTCCTCAGACAAAGCTGGGAAACGGGAAAGGCTAACAAAGTGGCTGTAATAGGAAGCCTGCCTCTACACGCTGTTTATGATTTATCCCCCGTTTGATTTTCAAGCCTCTGCCATTCTGTTTGTTCTTGGCAGAGTGTCTGTTTCATGCCCAAAAAGTGGAAGCTGGTGAAGCCCGGTGGCTAATCATCGGTGCCCTTCCTTCCTGTTTTACTGTAACGAGCCATTTAGGATTTTTAGGAAACTGCTGTGTTCTTTTATGATGTGCTTTATTATGCTCATAAACAAGCTCTATGAAAATGTAGTCAAGCAGAGACAGTCCTCAGGCAAATAAAATGTGTGTGCTAAATAAATCAGCAAATTCTAATGAATAGAAATGAAAAGATTTCCCAATTAAAGGAAAGTTGACACCTGCACATTTATTCCTTCTTTAATGCTTAAAATTAGAATGAAAAGCAGCACTGAAGCTGAAGATTACCAAAGCATTTTGATAAACCTCAGACATTAGCTTGGTTAGTGCTTGATTGTTGAGATCACTGTGATCTCAATATCAAGTTAGATACAAAGAGCTGTCTGAGGCCTTCAGAAAGTAGGTTGTAGATGCAGATGAGTCTGGGAAGGAATTTAAAATGTCCTCAATCGGAAATCAGCCGCTCCAGTGTCTGTAAAATAATTTACTAGTGGAGGACGCCCTAGCAAGATGTGTAGAGAAGTCTCCAACACTTAAAATGCCATTGCATGACCTAAAGGTAGCGCTTGTCACAGTTGATGTCAGAATACATCATCTGCCATCAGAAAGAGATCAACGAGTGGAAAGGAGGAAATCCTTGCTGTTAAAAAAACCCCAAAACATCAGAACAAGACTGAAGTGTGTCAGAGAACACCTAGACAAAGACCAGGACTTCTGAAACAATGCACTTTGGACAGAAAGGTCTGTAAGGTTTCCTGTACATGTTTTTGACAACATTTATGATAAATGAACCAATAGAAATGCTCCAAAATGACTTGGAATTAAAAACAAAATCATATCGACATCCATTAAAACTTCAGTTTTTTTCTTCCCCTGTAAATTTGCCGTTTTTTAAATATAAGTCTTTGAGTTGAACTTGACCCCTGATACACATCGTAGGCATGTTTTGGAACTTTCCATGCTCATGTTTTCACTGTGCTACCTGTCATGTACAGGAGAAAGTCCCACCACAGCACCTTGTTGACATGTGCCCAGCTTAAACAAACATATCTTTTAAACTTTAATGCCCCGCAGTCATAATGGATGTTTGTGTTTACGCGAAATCACGTCTATCAGAGCGAGCCTGATTCCAGGACAGAGGGGGAGAGAGAGAGTGAGAGAGAGTGAGTTAGTACTACTGTGCAGAGCCTGTTCAGGAAGCCTGTTGGCTTATCAAGTGCAGACATACTGCCTGGCCACAGGCTGGGGGGTTGGAAGGTGGCTTCCTGCCATTCTTCTGCATCGAACGGTTCCCATGAGTGGGCATGCCTAGCCTCAGTAGCGCTGTGCAAAGAACCACAGCACCATTGCATACAGGGCTTTAGTCTGCTTAGAAATTGCAACCACAGCTATAGAGCTGAGGAGCACATGTATGGGCAGGTGTAGGTCAGGAGCTATGCATACCATCCACGGACTTTGCAGATTCTGCATCGAACGCAACTTGCCTCAGGTTGGTACAGCTGTTTTATTGTAATTTTAAACTGTCTGGTGGGTAGAATCAAGCAGATGGAGATTCAGAGAGTTGACATTATAGATACACTCAAAATTAAAGGTGCTTTAGATGGATCTTGTGATGTCACTGAAAAACCATGTTTAGTTCCATAAGGAACCATGGTTGAAAAAGTTGAGTGTGAAGAACCTTTATATTTAGATCAAGTGAAGGTTCTATAGAACTTTACAAGGTTTTCCAAACTCACAACTCATGTTTTTTTAAAGAACCAAAAGTGTTTATCAGTGTAATCACTCAAAGAACCTTCTGAAGCATCTAATTTTTTGATAAATTTTGTATTTTTGAGAGTGTAGTTTATATATAGACCAGCTAATAGATAGAAACAGAGAGTGTAAAGAAGTATAAAAAATAGAGAGTATAAAGTTGTGTAAAGGAGTAATTCTAACTTAGTCATGTTGATATTGGCTTGCTTATGGTTGGTTTAGATCTTGTTTTGGTGTCTACACAAGCCTCTTAAACTTTGAGAACCCATACCTGGGTCCAAACGTCAGTTCCTCACGCTCATATCTATGTAACTATGTACATAATTAATAGTTTCATAGGGATGAATAAATTAATAAGAAGCCTAGCTTATTAATAATACGTTCTAAGTACTGTATGTTATACATTCAGCAGTAATGATGCTTCAAATTGCTCGTTGGGCGACAACATAGAAGAAGCACTTATGGTTCCATAAAGGATTATGTTTGTAATAGAGATGTGTGAATGGAAAGGACCTTATAAATAGAGCCCTTAGTTGAGTCTTGACCAATTTAAAGGTCCTTCACCTCCACACATCGGGGATGTGAAGAATAAGCCATTCTTATACTGAAATTCCATAGAATCCTGGGTCAGGCTGCATGCCATCCACAGCATCTGGGAGAGCAAAATTGACCATGCTCTCTGGGTGGGTAGATGGCACTATTGCCCTACATCACACCCAGTGCGATGCTGGTCGGCTCAGGGGTCTGTTAGCACATGGTGCATTTATTACATTGCTCAGTGCACCATTTGAAGTAGAGGTGGCCAATAGTTTAATAATAATATCACAATATTTAAAGACATTTTCACAATACACAGTCATTATCAAAATATGTTGTCATGGAGACAAGCCCGTTGGCTGCCCTGCAAGGATGCAGTGACAACAGTTCGAAAAGAGACGTTGGCTGGCTTCACACGTATTGGAGGAGGCATGTGCTTGTCTTCACCCTACTAGTGTTGAGAGCATCGTATGTGATGGGGGAGTTCAAAGGGGGTTTGGTAATTGGCACTTCCAAATTGGGGGGAGAAAGTGGGATAAAAAAGAAAAAGAGTGTCTCTGCACTCAAAGCTTTAAGCTACTCAAGTGTTCCCGCAGATCACTGGGAATTTGTAATAATGCATGAAGGAAAATGGAAAAGATACTGGTATTGTTACTGGGCTGATGCTGCCAAGTGTACAAACATTTACAGTATGGAGAGTACAGTTCTGAAGCTCAGACCTCAAAAGAAAGTCCAGAATGAAAGGATGGGAAAAATGCCTGGACTGATAATTATTTCATCAGTGTAACCAAACGAGAAGGTAATGAGGACAACATGCTGACCCAGAGGAAATGAGTGGAATGCCAGCAAAGTTCTGCAGTGCTGTCAACTTTCTCTCTCTTTCCAAGGCCCCCACCTCTCTCTCTCTCTCTCTCTCTCTCTCAGTCTCTTTTATTGTTGTCTACCTAGTGTCATGCTCAATGTGAGGCACTTTGTTTTTTTTCCACATTTCCCTGTTTAGTTTGGCAACAGCTTCTTTCGGTGTTTCGCCTCTGCCCTGTCCAAATATCTCCCTCTTCACTGTTTGTCCGAGCCCTGGCAGCATTCTGAAGCCAGACGTTTCCTTTTCTTGCCAGCAAGAGCGAAGGCCTCCCCGATCTCCCAGCAACCCCTGACTAATTTCTCAGCTTGTAGTTTTTAATATCTCTGACTGGTCGGAGCTGTGGCATTTGAGCTGGACCAGTGGGGTACAGTAGCTCTCAGAGGGAGACCTTTTTCTCCAGAACATGTTCTGCTTGACCTCCAACAGCAGGAGGTCTTCTCTACTGCGCAACGGACAAAAGATATCCTGGTGGTCAATATGTTATATGAAATAATGCCAATTCTTGCGTTTAGTGTAGTTAGTGGAACAAATTCACTGGAACTCAGCCGGGTCAGGAAGTCTGCTCGATAAGTCTGGTCTAGGCACACTTGGAGGTCTTGTACCTAGTGAGGAGATTTCGATTAAACTCTTAAATTGGCTGGAAGAGAATGAAGCAAATCCAGACTTTAACTGCTTGACCCAGACAGACACATAAAGTAATGGAATAATTTGGCTCCTGCAGTCACACAACTTGTATTTTCTTTATGATACAGGTTACCATTATGAGGGGCAAGGATGGATTTGGCTTCACCATCTGCTCAGATTCCCCTGTACGAGTACAGGCAGTGGACCCAGGTCAGTTTCATATTTTTCAAATATGATTACACTAAAATGTTGTATATTTTTTGACATAATGTGAATCTGGTAATTGTCATTTACATTGTCTCAACATTTCACGATGAATGGACCAATGGAATCAATTGTTTTGTCCTACTGTAAAGATGACATTTTTCAGAAACAAGGTTTGCATATATGAACAGAATAAGTGTATATATCAACTATATAGGTGTATATACTGACATTACCTGCTAGTAAACATGTACTGGTGCATCTCAATAAAATTTCATTTTGTGAAAAGGGTGTTTTGTGTATGAAGTAATTTATAAATGTAAATTGTTATTCATTACATGTAACATATTTTAAGCCTTTTTTGATTTAATGGTGAATTTTGTATATAATTTTGTAATAATGGTGATTATTGTATTCTATAAACATGTTTTCTCCTAAAATTTTCAATTGAAATTTTGGAGCATTTCTATTAGTCCGTTCAACTGCAGATATGGACACAATGTACAGAAGACCTGCCAGACTTAGCATAAATGGAGATCCAAAGTTTGTGTGACAGTGATGATATTAGTGGAGGTCTTCTCTGAAGATATCCTGTTGGTCAATATGTTATATGAAATTATGCCAGTTCTTGCTTTAAGTGTGGTTAGAAGGACAAATTCATAGAAACTCAGCTGGGTCAGAAAGTGGGATCACTTTGGGATCTTCTATTCGGTGAGAAGATGTTGATTAAACTCTTAAATTGGCTGTAAGAGAATGAGGCAAACCCAGTTTTGTTCCATAACAAGGGAATGGGGGCAGGGGAAAGCCAGGATAGTGTAGAGATAAACTGTATGTGACTGTTTATCAGAAATGTATTTGGGTGTGTTTGGAAAGGTTTGACATGCTGTACTTTACATCATTTAGGCTAGAGTTGACTCTTTCTATGACATGCTTTAAGGTGGACCAGCTCACCAGGCAGGCCTGCAACAGCTGGACACATTGCTTCAGTTAAATGGCCAACCAGTGGAGCACTGGAAGTGTGTGGACTTGGCCCATGCCATCAGGTCTGTGACTGCCCTTTGAAAATGCAATTGTGACATTATTATTATTATTATTATTATTATTATTATTATTATTATTATTATTATTATGTTAAAATACATTGATGAGCTTGAAAGTGATTGGTTAGGGACCTCATTTAGATGATATAGCCTCTGCAAAATTAGAATTGCAAATACAAATATCACAGTACAAATTAAGTGATATATCGTGCCGCCCTAACATAGGATGCCTCACAGGCAGTATTGAAAATGACAGGCCATAAAATGTGGCATAAATCATAGAATATTATTCATACATTTGTATATTCATTAAAATCTCCTCTTCTCCTTCAGAAACTGCAGGAATGAGATTACTGTGGTGGTGTGGAGAACAATGCCGGTCATGAAGCCTTACTATGAAGGACTGATTCACAGACCCTCCTACAAACCCACCGGCTTTGACACCCTCTCCCCCAACGCCAAGACCCAAAACAAAACTCCACCCCTACTGTCTCGTCCCTCCAACCATAAACCTGGACGCCGTAAGAAAGGAAGCAGCTCTGAGAGCACAGGAAGTGGAGTGGGGGAGCCGGCATGGTCATGGACAGGGAAACGGGATGAGAATGACTACAAAACACGCACACAGACTCTCAAGGGCACTCGGGTGACATCATCAAATGGCGACAACTACATCATCCTGTCCCCGGTTAACCCAGGAAACCAGGTATTTGTTTTATCCAGCACTAATTCTCATCCCCTGCAGCATCGTAACAGTTCTTTTTTATACATCTGCATTGCCTTTGGGGTTTGGCTTGAACATGACACTGCTCAGGAACCTTCACTGCAGTGACTCAGTGCTCAGAAAGCTCAGCTATAGGGCCTTGTTCCTCTACATGTTCTTTGCTCTAAACATTGGGCCTCATTCACCATCTTTCTGAGACAGTTCTTAAATTTGTTGTTGAGAACCGTCCTAACAAAAAGTCTACATCAGATTCATGATGTGTTTTAAAGTGCAGGATTGTTCACAGCTCTGCTTGATTAATAATGTCTCCCACTCTCATCGTAAATTGAACAAATCCCAAAGTAGAAACCATTGGTGAATGTAAGAATCTTCAAGAAAAGGGCATAAGTGGGTTGTTCTGTCATTGTTGCTGTTGATTCAGCATGGTTTGACTGTATTGCATGTACCAAGATGTCTTCTAAATGCATTGTTTCTTTTAGATATTACAGCCTGTTTATCCAGACAGCAACGGGACATTAGGAACTCTTGGTAAGAACCTCAATACGTCTCCTACAGATTTCTGTTTTTTGTACTTTAACATTATGACCACCTCCTTGTTTCTACATTCTCTGTCCATCTGCCTGCTGTCCAGTGCTGCTGAAGTGTGTAAACACTGTGTCCACTCACCCTATTAGACACTCCTACCCAGCTCCTCCTCCTTTTTAGATGTAAAATCAGAGACAGAAACTCGTCTGTTGCTGCACAGTGTTGGTCGTCCTCTATTCCTTCATCAGTGCAGACTGTTCTCAGCGCAGCAGTGACACTAAGGGGTTTACTCAATCCACTCTGACCAGTGCTAAGAAGGACCCACCACACAAATAATACCCGTGGTGGTCCTGTGGGGTCTTGATCAGGGTGAATGGAGGCATAGTATACAGAAACAGATGGACTACAGTCTTTAATTGTGGAACTACAAAGTGCTCCTGTATGGTAAGAGGAGCTGATAAAATGGACAGTGAAGGTAGAAGAAGGAGGTGCTCGTAATGTTATGGTTGATCAGTGTATGTTGGCATGTATGAATGTCATGGAAAACATTTTGGAAAAGTCTTGGTAAATGGTTTACTAGAAGAAGTGTGAACCATGACTCCACTAAAGCCCATGCATTCCAGTGATATTACCACAGTTAAGGGGGTTTGGGTACAATAGCAATACCTTACAATCATGGCAAAATCTCAGATATGTACAGCATCTTTTGAGACTCACTGCTATAATCTTACTTTTACTGTTTTGTTTAGGGAGAATTTATCAGACCCACCCCTCTAGAGGGCTTCAGCAGAGTGCAGGGTACCTACAGGACACTGGACTGGAGGCACGAGCCACCTTGCGCAGGTCTGTGAACAGCAAGACCTCTACCATACCCCCTTCGGCATACAGACAGAGCTTCGCCAACTACCAGAACTGCACCATTGTCCAGTCACATCTCCCCCACTCCAACTATGGCACCTACGTCACCTTGGCCCCCAAGATCCTCATCTTTCCAGTGTTTGTGCAGGTATGGCCCCCTTGGCTTGTTCCGTTCCTGATGTTTTCTTTAGTTGTTGTGCCATTTATTACTATAATCAAGTTTGATCTGTCTGTATGACAGGTGCTCAAACGGTTACCATAGCTACAATTTTCTTGATTGCATTCTAGCCGCTGGATCTTTGCAGCCCAGACAGAAATCTGCTGTTGTCAGAAGAGATGATCCTTCATGACAGTGCACACATGTCCCTTAAGGTAAGGCCTGAAACCTGTTATGTACTTACAAATTTACGGGCATAAACAGTGGGAATGTTTGCACTAATGCCAATAATTGATATCTTATTGTGGCCAATACTGATTCCCATAACAATAAGATCACACTGTGATACATGTTCTGTATCGCTGCTCTCCTGTGAAAAATGTGTATCTCCATTTATGTCAATTTTTCTGTGTAATAAATTTGGAAGAATAGACCAATAGAAAGGTTCTAAAATTACATTTCACATTAACTTCCATTCAAAGACCACTAGAAATGCATTGGGTTACATTGACTTCTATTGAAACATAGTTGCAATTTGCATAAAAACAATCATATTTCACATTTCATATTATTCATATTAAAGCTATTATTATGCTCGTTGTGTAGACGTCTTCATAGAAAGGTCCTGGACAGGCCTGAGTAAAACAACCTAATGTTTGGTCTAATGCTCTTGCACTCTGGTCATGACGTCTGCCGTTATTAGTCTGAGAAAGAAAAATTGGCAATCCTCTCATTGGGTGGGCTGTTGGTGCTTTTTCCCCCACATCAGACCCAGTACAATGCTGGCTTACACAAGCATGTTATTCATTGTATCAGAGACGGGGACTGGAACTTTCCTCTGAGCTCGTTGACTGTCCAGCAGTGATGCAATGGTGGCAGTGTCGGGAGGATCATACAGTATGTGATTGGGAGAATCTTAACAGGGTTGGGAAAACCTATAACCATTGCTCATTTTCCTTCTGTACCTTTGCTTATTTCCAGTTGAATAATACACAGTACATCACTATGGAGGTTTTTGTCCCTAAGAAAAGGCTTACAATGCTTTGAGCATTCACACTACACAACCTGCATCCTTTACACACAAGCTTAGTAGGGCTGTTTCTCGGTCTCAAAATCAAATGAAACCTAAATGCGTAACGAAAGGCAGCTGATTGGAGAGTGAATCAACATTTATTCTTCAGCATAATGGTTGATTTGGATCCAAGAGGCTAGCTATGGGAGCAGTGTGTGAATTGCCTTTCCTGGGTTGGGTGAAATACATGAGGAGAGGATTCATATTGCGTCTTGTTTTTTAGCCTTGAAGGTGACCCTCATTCCTCAGCCACTGGTATCTCCTTACCACAGAATTGACTTTTTTTGCCCTGTCAGGTTTTTAGCTTCTTCTCAAGATACCTCCCCATGAGGAGGCTAGACTGGAGACACTCGTGCACTTTGGAGATGCATGAAACATGACCTTCTGCTTTAGATCCATTTCATTGAGCAGTTGTTTGAGAAATGGGGGAATATTAGTCTCAGTTAAGTCTCAGAACACTAATCAGATACAAGACTGTCAGGCTCAGGGAAGGAGACACCTGGGTTTGGGTTTTGGTGAAGCAGCAGCAGCTGCTGAGAAACCCTCGGTTTGGGAAGAAGCTGACCTCTAGATAACACAGCTTGACTCATATTGAGCAAAGATAAATCTCTC
Organism: Acestrorhynchus altus; assembly: GCA_034509495.1. Taxonomy (NCBI): domain Eukaryota; kingdom Metazoa; phylum Chordata; class Actinopteri; order Characiformes; family Acestrorhynchidae; genus Acestrorhynchus; species Acestrorhynchus altus. The sequence goes on along the minus strand of CM067522.1, from coordinate 16,047,744 downwards.
TGCTGCACAATAGCCACTCTCATCCACTTTGTAACTGTGCAGTTCCCCAATCCGTTTGCGGGTCCCCTTGCAGTGCTTTCTCACCAGTCGCTGCTGCTGACTGACCTTAATTCTCTTTGGAGACCTGTGTGTGTAACCTGCTGAGGAGTTTGGCATTTGTAAAGTGTGTTTAATAAGGATGAGCTGTTCATCACTAGTGCACATTCCTTTAGTGTCCTAGTGCGAGCGCATTTATGTGTGTGTATGCCTGTGTGTTTGCCTGTGATTTGAAGCTGCTGAGTTTATTAGGTTGGCCCAGCTCCAGGCTGGAGCACAGATAGAGACAAACACTACGAACTGGCCAGCTGGCTTTTCTGTGGGAATCAGAACAGACTGGTGATAAAGAACTTTGTTCTAAAACACTGAAGTCCAAGCCATCTACCACTGTTATGTACCAATACATGGCAATATACAGTACTAGTACTGTGCTACATATAAAACAAGACCTAGGCCAAGAGTTAGACTATACACCAATGAACCAAAACATTAAGACTCTCTCATAGTGGTGCTGCAGCACCAACAGAGGGCGCTGCACCACCAACAGCACCCCCTCCTTCCCGCAGTCACGTTCTGGCTGACCATTTACTAGACATTGACCTGCACTATTGTTACAATATAAAATAATATATAACATTATAATATAATGTAATATAATATATCATTATTTGCATCCTCCGTGAATGGTTTTAATATCTTGGCTTGTTGGTGTATTACATTATAAGCACATCTTCAAAAACAGTAAAAGTAATATTGATTTCTTGATTTCAGAAAGGAAATTCTTATTGTCTGAGATGGTCAGAAGAATGTTTCTCAGCGTACCTCACTTGATTTACCTTAATGAGTTATTGATTAGATATTGGATGATCCAGAAATTGGATGCCAGCTGCAAGTGCTGGATCTCTCTAGGAGATGTGTGTAAATTTTTACACTAACTCCCTGATCACGAACAAATAACAAATCAAATCAGATCCAATCAAAATGTCCTTGTATTGCATTTTTCAACTGACAAAGCAGCTTTACAGAAATCCAGAAAGTAATAAAACATAAAACATGTAACTCCAGGGTAATGTCAACACCACCAAGAAGGACAAACCTGGATTAACTGTGGACGCAAGAGGACGCTGTCTGAAAGTTCGAGTGCTAACCCGGATTGTATCCAAAAAAATGTCATTCCCAAGAGGAATTGATGCTGTATTAGCCGCAAAAGGAGGCCCTAGAACACCAAACTAATCAATTATTGTGGTCTAAAACCAGGTGTTTCAGTTTCATTGTCCAACCCCTGTATATATATAATGGTATACTTTAAACATATATGCCAGTACACTGAGAAACGTATATGCACATATACCTCATGCATCTACCTTGTAGATGTAAAGTCACAGACAGAAGCTCATCTGTTGCTGCACAGTGTTTGTCATCCTCTAATCCTTCATCAGTGCTCACAAGACACTGTTGGCTGGATATTTTAGGTTGGTGGATTATCCTAAGCCTAGCAGTGACACTGAGGGGTTTAAACACTCCAGCAGCATTGCTGTCTCTTATCTACTCATACCACCACAACATACACACCACCAGCATGTCAGTGTCATTGTAGTGCTGAGAATGAACCACCACCTGAATAATATTAGCTCTGTGGGGTCCTGACCACTGAAGATCAGGGTGAAAAGAGGTTGTAAACACAGTATGCAGAGATAAAGATGGACTACAGTCTGTAACTATAGAACTACAAAGTGCTCCTGGGTAGTAAGAGGAGTTGAAACAATGGACAATGCAAGGATACAGTAGTATGTAGACTAAATATATATATACTGCCATCAATAATATTTACATACCATGTAAACATTTAATGCTAAATAATGTGGAATAGTATAAGATGTACTGTTACAGTCCTAATCTTAGATCTACTGCTGGTTGAAATGAACAACTTCATTTATTTGTATATAATCTATTGGTTTTAAAGCCAACAAACACGCAAACCATTTCTTGGCTTCCAGAGACCCACTGCGCACCATATTATTTAAATATGTTGCCTTTAAATATGACTAAACTGGCCTCAGATCAGAGGCAGGCTTCTACATTTGAGCAGCGAGATAAGCAGATGGCAGCATATTGTCTCATTTAACATTTCCAGTTGTGCTTAATTATACATTTGTGTGTGTTTTGCATCCTCCATTTCTGACAGAAAAAAGAACCAGGGCATACATAATGCAGTATGAAGCAGCCAAACGATTCAGACATGTTGAGTTAGTATTTTACTGTACAGGGTCTCCTCTGAGTGAGATTGACACAAGCAGGCCAGTCGTGGTGTGAGGTTTGCAAATTGCTTTTTCAGCACTTGACTCTCTCGCCCCCTGTAGGCCACAGTGTTCATCTACACAGACCTGATACTCCTGACCCGAGAGGATGAGCCGGGCAGATGCAATGTGCTGCAGAGTCCTCTGTACCTCCATCAGATCCAGCTGCAGGATGGTATGTCTGTTCTCATATCTGAACTGGCCGTAATAGAAGGTTGGAGCAGGAAAGGTATATATAATGTTCACAACACAGCTTTCCTGCTCAGACATTCAGACAAACTGAAAATGATGACATAACTGATTACAGAGTCGACTCAGCTTAGTTTAGTCAAATGTTCTAAATCAGATTTTGTTCTGTAGTTTTGCATTTCAGTTTGGTCAACTGTACATTTTGAGTTGAGCCTCAAAAACATTAATAAATAAGCCCATATCCAATTTTCTCCTTAAATCCAATCTTTTTCGGGCTGTTCACAGTACCTTTTAATTGTGACCTGTATCAGACGTTTTTGTGAATAATTGTGTGTGAGGAATGGGGGTGGAAGAAAGCAGAGTAGAGGAGATGGAGCAGAGAGAGCAGAAAAAAAAAGATGTCCACAGGATTGAAACAGAGCATTATTTTAAAATTTTATATAAAAAAATATATAAAAAATATCACCTCAGCCCATACAGAACTCTGTTTACATCCCAATATAGATTTTAAATATCAATATATCACCCAGTCCTACTTCACACTGCCATACAGGTACACTCATTTTGGTCACATATGATGATGAAGATCGGATTTGGGCCACTTTTAGCAGCGAGTGTAGCCTTTTCAGTGTTTATTTCCATCTCCCTTTTAACATGATACCCACAGAAGAGAACGGGTTTGACAATGGAGCACTGATCTGCTGGGATTTCTGATAATCTCCTCACTCTTGATGAGTAAATTTACCTTTCCAATCTTTCTTGGATGAAGATATAAATATTGTTTCAGAGCTCTAGAGTGGCACAATTGACACATAGCTACTGCCCTCTCAAGAGATGAGAGATCATAAGTTTAAATCCAATCAGCCCCAAAAGCCCTCCATGATCAGAGTCTGAGAAAAGGATCTGTAATTGTTATAGTAATGCCCAAAAGAAAAACACCACAGAGCTATTATTGGTGATATTAGAGCTTTTGTTGATGTTAGAGTTTAAGCAGTTTCAATTGTAGCTCATTTACAAATATTTTGAGGTTCAACTCAGTATGTATTGTTGATGGAACTGAAATGCAGAACTCCAAAGTATGATCTTTTGAAATCGTTTGGACTAAATAATGTGGTCAGCTCAAGAAGTTGCTCTGTAACCGGTTACATTTTAATTTTAAATTGACCTGACTTTACTTTCTTAATGTGAAGCACAATTAACAACATTTCTGTTGAGTCAAGAGCCGCGATTTAACGAGAATTTAAAGAACAGCTGGCTCTTACCAGTGTTTTATTTGAAGTCCCTGCTGGTTCAAGCATAAGAGCCTGAAGCTGAACTGTTTCTGTATTTATTGGCGTGAGAAATGGGGCTAGGTGGCCAGCTGTGTGTGTGTTTGTATATATATATGTGTGTGTGTGTGTGTGTGTGTGTGTGTGTGTGTGTGTGTGAGAGAGAGAGAAAGAGTGTGATGTATCTCTGAGTTGATTGTTTATAGAGGAGGGGATGTGAATGAGCTCCACCCTGGGTTATTTGTGACTGTGTGTTTGAGCCTCGGCAGCAGTCAGGAAGGAGGCGGCAGGGGTGTGTGTGTGTGTGTGTGTGTGTGTGTGTGTGTGTGTGTGTGTGTGTGTGTGTGTGTGTGTGTGTGTGTGTGTGCGCGTGCATGTGTGTGTAAGTTGAATGAGAGAAGGTCCCTGAGACGGCTGCTATGCTTCTCTCTGCTGCTCAGCTGTGTCTGCCATGAACAATGGCCTTGTCTCCGGTAGAACCCGTTCCAGGCTGCTTGGGAGGGCCAGTGTATTCTCTGTCTTCCTGATGATGGATAGAAATATCCGAAGGTGCTATAGCTGGCATGTTTCCCCTTCTCCTACTGCCTCTATGTTTAGAGGGCGGTGTTATCTCTGAAGGCTATATTTATGGCCCCCTCACTGCGGAAGGTGCCATCACCACTAATGGCTGTTTATTACATTAATGGAGCTTTTAGTGAAAAATGAAAGTGGAGCTTTCACAATAACCCTGCATCTGTCTTACCGAGAAGCTCGTTTTCTGCACTGTAAACAGTACCTTTTTTATTCTTTAACACAAACATCTCTCTGTTTTTCTTTTCCAGTTCCTACAGATAAACTGCGTCTGTACGTCTCCTACAGAGTAGAGGTGAGCACTGAATTTGACAGTTTTCTCAGTCAAAAAACATTAGTGTCAATTAAGTCCTAGAAGCACTGATGACATTTATGAGTATAGTGTAGGTCTGGGCAATATGGACAAACAATCTTATCCCAATATATTTTAGCTGAGGGGCGATATACAATATATGATATGAAAAATACATCATGAAAGAATTAGGACACCCATGAATGGAATGAAATCGTCACACAGGAATGGGTTTAAAATCGATCATCGTTTGAATAATGTATCAATTCATATAAAGAGATCGGTCTTTAAGCCTTTGAAGTTGGTGCTTCAAAGATGGCAAAAATCTGGAATTTCACCAACAGACATTACTCAAGTCTTTGACCTTGAAACATCATCACCATCAGAAACCTTGAATGGTCTACTTTTCAAATGAATCAAAGGTGAAATTAAATATGTTTTTAGATTTTGTTGTGAGAGAAGGACACGTAACAAAAGGCATGCTTCCGTCAGTCAGAGTGTAAGGTCTGGCAGCTCTTACTAGGGGATTACGATTTTATTCCTATAAGGGATATTTTTTAGTTCAGAGCTTTGAGTTCACACCTGCTGCCTCACTGCACACTCAACACAACAGTGCCCCCTTCCTTTAATACCCTTGATTTCGGAAGAAACGGTGATTGAGCAGGTGTCCCAATACTTTGGTCCATGTAGAATATTTATTTGTGATTTTAATTTGCGTAATTACTACACATAGTGGCAGGAAATATGATGTTTTATTATTACTGTTTAGTGTCCTTCTCTAAAGAACCCAAAGATATTTCATAACAAGAGCGTAATTGGATTTACATCAGCAAAATTCAGCCTAGTGTAGCTTAGAGCGGTAACAAGCCTAGTGTAACATAACTTACATCTTAGAGCTGTAACAGGCCTAACATAGCATAGTATATCTTAGACCTGTAACAGGCCTACTGTAGCATAGTATATCTTGGACCTGTAACAGGCCTAGCATAGCATAGGTTAGAGCTGTGACAGTCCTAGTGTAACATAGTGTATCTCAGAGGTGTAACAGGCATAGCATAGCATAGCTTAGAGCTGTAACAGGCCTAGCATAGAGAAACAGTTGACATTAATTATGAATACAATATTCATTAAATGGACAAATGTTACTTTTGAAATCCAGCAAATTAAAAAAGAGGTTATCCTGCTTTCCAGGGATTTCCAGCATTCCGTGTCAGTGAGGTCAGGATGTCGGATCACCTCCCCACCTTAGCCCAACTCCACAGCTCAATGCTGGCGGACTTTTTTACCCCTCTAGCTCACAAGGTTTATGTTGATCAGCTTTGGAATATCAGAGAATCCTTCTCTACAGGGACAAGACATGATGTGTATGTGTGCAGTTGCACATCTGTGTCAACAATGCGTGCAGCTTTCTGTAGCTGAATGCATTGATGCAATTTTACGGTTTTTGAGCAGTGTTTGAACTACAGTCCTAAGGATATCATCACTGTGCTACTGTGTGTAATATCATCAGACAGTTCATTTAGTCACTGTTTCATATCATCACTAGACTATTGACCCAACGTGACCATGTTACAAATGTTTACAGGATGTCAGTAGCATTTCCATTAGGCAGAGCGACTCTTAATTATACCGTGCTGTACGTCATGTGCGACTGTGTTCCAAGCTTGGCGCTCTTAGCAGAGTAGACATGTCAGCAAGACAGACGGCTCCATCCAGCAAATACGCGCAGAGGCGAGGCGCTGAACACACAGCCATCTGCCCATCTCCCTGACAACATCTCACACACACACACACACACACACACACACATGCTGATTCGTGAGTGACAGTGTGTGCCTCTCTTCTTTGCTTTCTCTCCTTTCTCATCTCGGGCAGTGTGTAAGACAAAGGTTGCCAGTGCTGGACGAACTTGCGTAATAAAACCGTGAGAATGAACATTGTCAGCTACTGATAATAAAGGAGACATGTTTGAATGATGGGTTTGAATCTCTCTCTCTCTCTCTCTCTCTCTCTCTCTCTCTCTCACTCTTTCTATCTCTCTTTTTCTCTATAGAGAACTGAGTGTTCATTCAGTTTGGAGGCCTTTTCAGCCGAGCAGAAGAGAAGGGTGTACCAGTGCTTGAGAGACAATATTAACAAGCAGCTCACCATGAGGGAGAGAATGGGTCCAGATCAGGTACAAAACACACACACAAAGGCTCTAAATCTCCAACCTTGCTCCTGATTTTTGGGAAATGGTTAAGATATATTGTGAATTGATACACTGTGTCCATGTTTACACGCAGCCTGATAGTCGCTTAATAATCTGACTGCTCAATCAGAATAGAATGCATCTGTGTTTACACCTCAGAATAGACATGTCTGATTCATTATGAAAACAATCTGATAGAACAAGGTGGGGAATCTTTTAAAGAATCCATTCAATAGAAGAATAATGGACGTGTAAACACGTGTATCCGATTACATTCCCAACTGGAAGTGCATTGTGGATGGAGATAATGCTGAACTCAAAGCAAGAGTCTGGCTTATATTAAGAGAACAGCAACCCGTATTATTACTGGAATCCCGGAATGGGGGTCATTCACTTTGATCAAGTCACATTAAATCATGAAAGACTGCCATATCATGCAGAAATATTATGTCCACTGAATATCTGTGAATACCTTTGTCTTTCTGCATATTGTGTCATCTTTGATGAGCCTGACATCCAACTATAGTGCCTAATAATGTTGCAGGACATGATCTCTTCCTGCCCGTCTTTCTTTAATAAGTGAATATGAAATCGATTTTCATTAAAAAATGAACATGAATGAATTCAAACTCCAGTAACATCTGCTGCTCCTCTTTTTCTGACTGGATTCGGATGATGCTTGTTGACATGGTAATGTATATACTAAGTGGTTGTCTACACATGGCCATGCAGTATGCGTGTAAACAGAGATTTTGCAGATGTAAGGGCCATTAATGGAATTAATACAATCTGATTGGACAATTGTTTGCCATTGACGTCCAATGAAAGTTATGAAGGTTTTTTCTTAACCTGTAGGAACAACATAGGTAAAAAAAAGTCCCGACAGTAACGATATATAAATATCAACGGTACTTACACAACAGAGATATATACGCAATGCAAAATACACTTTTTGATTTTGTGGCAAAGAGGAAGAGGGTTGTCTTCATGCAGTATAATCACTTAATTTGCTCCAAACTGTTGTACACATTTTTCACTAACCATGTCTTCTGAGGCTCATATTGAATGATACAATATGATAAACTACAATATTATATTGAATGATACAGTATGATACACCGTATTGTTACACCACTAACAAATCTACCCATAAAGCTGCTCTCACAATATTGCTGGCGCACCCTCATTTTGGAGTGATTTAAACAAAACTCAAACACCAAACTCTTATCTTAGCGTACACCCACCTCCAGTATCAGTAGGTATCCAACCCACCCAGCACATTAAAAAAATACATGTCAGAGAGCTGAGCTGATTGGAAATAATCATGTGGACTGAGGTAGTTGTCTGAAGGGTATGGGACGTTATGGGATTTTACCTAAATATGACAGCTTTACACAGATCTGGCAAGATGTCTTGTGCAGCTCCACCAAAGTTCCATAGTGCAATAGCAGGATTCTTGCTCAGAGTGGCAATGATACAGATGCTTTTCTCTCTGTTACAGTCATTTCCCCCCAAAATCCTACATAATATTGCTTGCCGTTTTGCTGCTGTATGCATGGCAGCCACCAATAGCTCCATTAAAAGTGAATGGACACGATGAAACCAGCTTCACACACACTTGAACCTATTCATAAAACATGTCATTAACAATAGAATCTGATGTGCAATTACATGGCTTGCATAGACTTGTCATTATATTATTTTGGCATGTATCAGTGCTGTTCAGCCAAGCTTTTGGCTGTGTGTGTGTGTGTTTTAATGGGTTGCATCTTACCATCTTATTGCATTCCCTTCGAGGATGAGAGAGAGAAAATCTGATTTTTCTCCCTCTCTCTCTCTCTTGCTCTGTCTCTCACTCTGCCTCTGTCTCAGCCTTCTCTGCAACTGAGTGCCCCTTGGGTTGGCATTAGCAACAATTGATGCAGCAGCGACATCATTAATCAGACTAGCACAAACAGATACGCACATGTGACTTAGGGAGAGAAAGAGAGGGAGTGAAAAAGAGAGAGAGGGAGGGAGGGACAGAGAGAGGGAGAGAGAGAGGGAGAGAGAGCGAGAGAGAGAGAGAGATGAGACAGAGAGCTATACTATTGCACGCTGCTGTGATGAAAGAATACATTATTTGTCTTTAGGAGATAAGCGTTGGAGCGTTTGGCGAGGTGAGGTCACTCATATCATGCATTTTGACATGCAGTTTGGATGCGCAGTACATTTGCAGTGTTCTTACAGTGTCTTTGCTGTATTATGTGTTTTACACTGATTTTTGTTAAATGGTAAAGCTGTCATTTTGATTGATTTGAGCCTGTTTGCATGTAAAAAATATGGACTATGTGAAGTTTATTTTGATATATTATTACTTACATCTTTCATAGCTGAGGTTCTGAATTGCTCTAGCTGTGCTTGCTTTAACACTACTGATGTTCTACACATTGATGTATTTATGGTGTTCACGAGGTATCGCTGGATTGTGTCGAGCATGAGTTGCACTGAAATGTTTAAAGCTGAAAGAGGCTTAGGAAGTACAGTTAAGCCATAGGTCATGTCATAATACACTGCTTCGAAAGTGAATTGAACCTGTAGCTCCCTCAGCAACATGTAGGTTTATGAGTATCGAATGTTGGAGCAGTGGCTGTTCTTTCCTTTATGCTGTACTGTCACCATGCTGTAATTTCCTGAAGTGGAAGAGATCAGATGTGGCGTCAAAAATCTTTTTATAAAACCACAATTGATGACCATGGTTGAAGGATTCTGCTACTGGTTCCTCAGGTGTCTGTTTCTGTAGCAGATGCGATACACTGATCAGCTGTTACATAAAAGTTACCTACCTAATATTGCGTAGGTCACCCTCTGTGTAACTGTGGAGGTCAAGATAAGATCTGGAAGACAAAGAAAACTCAGCACCATATGTTGGTGCTACACCCTTATGAGTGCCAAGTTATTGATGGTGTTATAAGCTTGGGAGAGGCAGTAGCACTGGTTATAGTGAAGAGAACCATTTAACCATTGTAACAATTTGTTTATTTATTGTTGATTAAAAAGGAGATGGCTTCTACAGCAAGATAATGATGCAAAACGTACCTCAAAATCTTCATAGACTACCTGAGTGGACCAACTGAAGCTTGTGAAATGGCCCTTACAGTCCCTTAACCTAAATATAATGGAAAATCTGTGTGTAGACGAAGAAGATCTCAAAATTAGTTGGTGGGGTGGGCAGGTACCATTAGTGACCTCATGCTGGTGCACAACTCTAGCTACAAGAAAGTTTATTAAACAACCATCTTGTAAGCCCTTGTAGTAACTTCACATTTGCTTTCTTTGTAGATGCTGGAGCCCAAGACTGGAGATCAGCCTGAACTAGGCTTGCTTGGCTTTGGACCACACAGTGTTTCTGAACCTTGTTCTCCTTCATGTCCCTCCGGGTCACCAGTCACAAGCCAGAGCAGAACCAGACTCAGAACAAGTACCCCCACTGAGCGCCTCTCCTACCCAGACTTGCGCTGTGGCTCCGCTGATGCTGTCCAGCCCCCTCCCCCGCCTGGAGATGCCTCTAAAGCTGTGTACATGGAGACCTCTGCCATCTGGAAGGAGAGGGGAAAGGAGCCAAAGAGAGGCATGCAGGAGGCAGAGCTGGAGAGAAGGGAGCAGGGCGAGGGCGAGAGCGCCTCAGAGACAGTCAGCGTGGGTGCCCGTCCCACATCTTCATCCTCCTCATCCTCACCTCTCATCATTCCCAAACTGTGCCTGGATCGCTCCTTTAAGCCAGACCCACTGACCTCGCCATCCACAGATGATGATGATAATGAGGAGGAGGAAGAAGAGGAGGAAGAAGACAGTGATGAAGGCTATCTGAAGCGCAGGAGCCTGGTGGAGATGTCACCCAGCAGGGGGCAGCAGAGTGGAGGATTGTGTGTGCAGCGCTCCCTTCACCGGCGCACACATAGCGAGGGCAGCCTGCTCCAAGAACCCCGATCTCCACGTTTCATCTCTGACCAGGCCATCCACTGCTTGGACAGTGGGAGGGAGACCAAGGATCGCTGGACCATCCCTTCCCCTCAGACCCTACGGAAGGAGCTTAACAAGAATGGAGGGTCCGTACACCACATCTGCCTGCTGTTTACTGGCAGGAGGGTATGTTTCTAATTCACCTGATGTCAAAAAATGACCCTACATGGTAATCAAACATAATAAACATAATTCAGTGAGATGGTTTGATGTGAGATGGTTTCTCCTATACGCCCCCAGCCAGCAAATAGATGTGTTCAATTCCATCACATTTGAAAGGATAAAGAAAATAATGTATTGCCTTCCTTAGTGACCTTTGACCTGGTGCATCGAGAAGAGTGTATCTGCAGACCTGCTGTACAGCACTCTGTCCTTCACTATCAGACCCAGATATCCCAGTTAATGTTTCTGAACCCCACAAATATTAGCTAGATGATTATGAAATAACCAGTTTATATTTTAAAAAGCTAATAAAAACAGTTTTGTTAGTTAACTCTAGATAGTCAAACACAAGAGAGGGCTGAATTAACACTTATAGTAAATTTCTATATTTTATTCATTTGAGATCCACTGAATTCAAAACTGAAACCATAATCCAATACAATATATACATATAATATATATATATATATATATATATATATATATATATATATATATATATATATATATATATATATATATATCAGCAAGCTACAAGTACAACACCCATTTCATGATTCTCTTAATCTGAATGCAAAAGCTAGGTTCCTGACTTCCTCCTTGACAAACTCTGTCAGTTTTTCAATCAAAGCCTGCTGTAATTTCTGCAGTGTCATATTAAAATTAGGACGACCAATCAGAGCTCTGTTGTTGTGGGTGCAGACTGAACAAATGAGGTAGAACAGCACACCTTGTTTGTAGCAGAACATAAAAGCTTACGTCGAGCAATGCACAAATATCGGAGCATAGCTGAAAGGCTGGGGCACGAGGGCGAGAACTTTGTAGACACCATATGTAGCAATTTGTCTTCAGTCTAGGTGCTTCCTTGTCTAACCCTTCTATGAGCACTTGTGTGGAGGGGAATTAAAGGGGACAAAAGCAGACAGGGGCAGCAGAGGGAGTGGACATACATTTATAAGAGTTGTGGTATTTCTTGCCCCGTTTGCAGAGCACGGAAGGTCAAAAAAAACTTTGCGAGATTTGGTCACTCTATTTAAAATTGCATTAGATATTTCCATCCAGAGGGAAAAAAACAACAACAATGTGAAAGAAAATAGAGCTGCTTCCATCGTTAAAGGTTTTGGAATGGCTTTATGACAAAAGCTGCTTTAGGATAGTGGCAGCTGGTGGTAGCAGCAGTTCCCAGTTACTATCGAAACACAGCCATATGGACTGGTTGCATATATTTACATAATGCATTGAATCCTTTTATTTAAAAAATGTAACCGTCTAATTGTGAATCTATGGAGGGAGGCCCTGCAATGTTCTGAGATGCTATTCGTTTGTTCATCAAAATCCTTTTGGGAGCAGCTTTCACACAATGCATGCTTTCAGCTAACATTAGAGAATATTGTCTGGTCTTTACCAGAAATGCAACACTTTTGAGACCTAAGGAAACAGCCTCTTTTACCAGGTCTGGTCATATTAGCTACTTTCCTTGCAACAGTCTGTGTCAGTTGTAATGATTGTAAATTGTTCTTTATGGCATGTGAAAGCAATAATGACAAAGCATGTTCTCCTTTGTTCTCAGGTGTGCGGTGAGCCAAACTGTAAATGTCAAATGGGGAAGAGTGTAACGAAAAAGAAGAAATCCAAAAATCTGTAAGTCAGAACATTTTTAGGTTGGTTTCTCAAACATTCATTCTGTGCTCTTGCAATAAATGTGCAATGGAAGGAAATTGAACGAGTTCTTTATATTCTTTAAAATGCTCGTCCCCCACGCAAGGTAACCCACTCAGTAAATGATAGACTCTTACCAACTGTTTCCCACAGGGAACAGCAGCGTCTGTTGCAAAACTCCTGCTGATAATGTCTCCCCATTCCTAGCAGTACTTCGTTTGACTCATCCCACGATGATACAGGCTCGGGTAGTCAACTGGTGAGTCATTCTAGAGAGGAGCGCTGTACTGAATTTCTTCTGCTCTTCCCACAGGGCCAAAGACATGAAAAATCGACTGACCTTCCTCCGGAAGAAGAACAACGATAGACTTGGAAGCAATCCAGCCCACAAGCTCGAGAAAGTCTTCAGATGGGACAAGTGAGTGAAAGTGTTTACTTCCACTTTTACCCGACGTGACTCCGGGACTGGATGAGTCACACTCTTAGCTCCACTTACTGTACAGGTGCACTTTGTAGTTCTATAATTATAGACCAGTCCATCTGTTTCTCTGCATACCTTGTCATCCTCCTTTCACCCTGACCTTCAATGGTCAGGACTCCCACAGAGCAGGTATTACGTGGGTGGTGGGTCATGTTCAGCACTGCATTAACACTGACATGGTGGGGGTGTGTTAGTGTGTGTTGTTCTGGATCAGGCACAATGGTGTATCTATCTACCACTCTTCACGGTAAAGCATCGCTACTGCCATTAGTGTGGTCGCTATAGCCGACGTTCAGAATTGCTACTGCTACTGTCCCTGATGGCATCATATTACATGGATTAAACCTAATTGCTATCGAGAGACTTCTTCTGAGATTCTCTGGCAGCACACTTTATCAGAGGCAACCCTCTGATCTTCTCATATTGATTAAAAAATTGTCTCAGAGTTTGCAGGTTTCTGGTCTCATTTCAGTCTCCACTAAATAATACTCATAATTGTAAGATCTCATAATGTCTCGTTTGTGTTCAGAACCCCCTACAATTAATGGCCCATTCTAATGCTTATTTAAGCAGGGAAACCCAACGAAAAGAGGCACTATTCCTTTGGCACTAACCACACCTTTAACATATGCCATGATATTAAAAATAGCAATAGTCAGGGATGGATCAGAAGAGCCTTTAGGTGTATTTCCATTCTGCTCCCAGTACAAGTTTATCTCCTTTAATTAAAATCTGCCCCCATGCTTACCATGGTTCCTATCAGTAATAAAAAACAACCTGATGCTACCTTTATTGTTGGATGCACCATGTAACACATAACTAATAAAAGCTGACTCAAGTTTGACATTTCTGTTCATTTGTTCAACAGTTGGCAAGTTAAAATGTTAAATGACAAATGTTAGATCATCAGTGGTATTAGCAATGGGCAAGATTTAACTGGAGCAGGATGTTCTGGCGTGGTTATAAAGTAAATATCAGTGCATCATTGGCAGTAAATTACGGAGTTGTTGACCATTCTGTCTTCTGTTTCCGTAGACCCACTCCAGAGGAAGCTCTCAAATGGGGAGAATCTTTTGACCAGTTGCTTTCTCATAAATGTAAGTTGGAAATCTTGTTTGCTGCACTGTTTCTTGGAAACTAGAAGAGTTACATAATTGCACCCTTTAAATTTGGTAGTAATTTATTTTGAGCACTTTTGAGCACTAAAACTGATATGGATCTAGCTTTTATTTAATGTACAGTTTTGATTGGAGCCAGATGCCCTGTTGCATTTTGATTTCACATTATGTTAGAACAGTATGTGTTGTAACCGCTCTCTGCTTTGTCAGATGGACTGGCAGCGTTCCGCTCCTTTCTGCAGACGGAATTCAGTGAGGAGAATCTGGATTTCTGGCTGGCTTGTGAGGACTACAGGAGGATCAAGTCTCTGTCCAAGATGGCTTCAAGAGCAAAGAAGATATATGCACAGTACATCTCCATTCAGTCATGTAAAGAGGTGTGTTTAAAATGTGAAATACTGATTTTTGTTAGGACAGCTAATAAGGTCATCATTTTTGTGCTTCTAATACACTATTTTCTCAAATGGCTCACTAGGTAGTGCACAGCATAAGTCATGGCACTATGGCTTGTACACTCAAAGTGCACTAAATGTTAAATATGAGCATATGAAGTCATAGATGAAAAGAGGTATATGATATTAGATGTCCAATATACTAACAAAAGATTGGGACACCTGCTTGTTGGAGATTAGATTAAATGCAAAAGTTTGGCCACCTCTGGTCCATGATATTGTTACTGTGCGCAGTTAAGCAAGTTGTGATTTCCAAAAGGCATAAAGTTAAATGATAAAGGCATTCCTTTTGCATTATTGTATGTTTACGCTTTCAAAATAACAAAAAAGGAAAAGGGCCCGAAGCAAAACTTTAGGTGCCCTACATGGTAGGTACATAGCGCAAAATTTGTCAAGTATCATAGCTTTGTAAGTACTTTTTGTAGCCAGCCCAGTGTCTTCCAATTCTTATTTGAGGGATGTTCATCCATTCTTTCTTTCAAAAGTCTTCCAGTTCTGTGAAATTCAATTCAATTCAGAACAATGTACCTCAACTCCAGTATCTGCTTTATGTTCCTGAAAGTCTCCTGCAGTCAAGGTTCTGACTTGCCTTGCTAGCAATCCTACAAGCAGCCGTCTTTGAAAATGTTCTTTGTTTTCCAGACCTTATCTGAACCTCCACTGCTCCTGTAAACTGCCATATCTTAATTACATTTCAGACTGAGGAAATGACAACCTGAAAACACTTTCCTATCTTCTTATAGCCTTCTCCTGCTTTGTGGATCTCAACCATTTTCATTTTCTGAGTGGTAGGCAGCTGCTTAGAAGAACTCATGTCTTCTTTTTTGTGGGACAAGGTTAGAGCAGTCTGGGTATTTATAAAGCTTTGATATTTGCATAACCTGGCCTTTCCTAATGATGACTGTGAACAAGCCATAACCATCTTGGACCATCTTGAGATCTTGGTCAAAGTTATCTGAGCACTCAATAATACTTTTGAAAGGTACTCCTTTCCTTTTTTCACTCTAAAATTGTACAAAATCCAATTAAATGCAGTTTCCATCTAGCCAGAAGTGTTACATTCAGTATTATATGAAAGTAACCTTGAATTAAAATGAATTAAAAATGTGGTGGTAAAAAATCTAGATGTTACAAATATAATATACAGTGGTGCTGACAGAGCCTAATCCTGTATGTGCAGTTTGTTTAAGCACTGCCTGAACTAATGTATATCTGAAACCGACAGCAGGAGAAAGAGAACACAGTTCCACTGCTCCGCAGGCTGGGGTTTATAAGTTGATTCCTGGAAGCTGTTCCAAGGATAATGAAGTTGTTCTAGGGATTCCTATTCTATTGGCAGTACAACATGCTGTCGGACAAGCTGTCTTCTTTACTGTAAAGAAAGAGTGAATATCATCTGAGTGATATTACATCATCCTTCTTGCTAGACCATCCCTCCTTCCTCTGTATACAATAAATGGCATCTTTTTTATCTGTTTTCTCTGAAATATGGAAATATTTTGTTGGGTGGACATTAGATTTTCCAGTTCAAACACAGGACAAAAAGTTAACATCGCACTACCCTTTTTTCAGGTGAATCTGGACTCATACACCAGGGAGCAGACCAAGGAGAACATGGAGAATGTTAGTGCTGACAGCTTTGACCTGGCCCAGAGTAGGATCTATGGACTCATGGAGAAAGACCCCTACCCTCGCTTCCTCCGCTCAGACCTTTACTTGGACTTAACCCACCAAAAAAGACCAGGCTCTGCCATAGAGCTGCCTTAAGCTGCCCGCTCTGATGACAGAGTCAACCTGAGGACATCAGAACAGAGGGCATCTCCACTAATTATACATCCCTGAGGAGATGACATAGATTGATGTATCGCATGGATGATGTAAGGCAGCAATCGGTGTGTGTTATCAGACTGGTGTACAGCACTGTGTACGTGTATTAGTCTTTTTGGTTGCAGTGCTGATATTGGGGTCTATATGACATGAATATGAATGTCTTGTTTTGGCTCCATGCTGCCCCCTACTGGGTGATGCTGGTAAAGTGGTGAAATGTAAACTGGGCTTCGCCCCATATGGCCTCATTGGCAGTGTGCAAAGGGTGAAAAGCAGGTTGGGATGTCAGAAAAAAGAGAGAAAGCTTGGTACTGTTTTGTCTTGATTCGCTTCCACTGCCTTGATCAGTTTGTAGCTGCAGTCTTTCCATTTTCTTCCCTGAGATGAAGGTACATCCAAGAGTATAAACAGCAGCACAACTACCCTGTTCACACCGTTCAAATGACATTTTAGTGTCGTTTGATTAATGGATGTAGTTTACATCATTTACCCTAGGAAGTACCCTGCCTTCTTGGTGTCAATAACCATTTTTTTTAGCATTACTCATTTTATTTAGGAGAGCCGTCTTCATCAAGACATTAAGCACATGAGATGAGTTAATGTACAGATGAGGCATTACTGTGTCACTGCTGGAAGGAGTACAACAGGTTAACTAGGACTCCGAAGCACTCCACTTTGTTATTCGCGCTGTTTATTAGATGATTAAAAATGGCTGGACTTCATATATTTACAGAAAAATACCTTCATTCTGATCCAGTAAAGAATCTGTTAGAAAGCATGAGATGAAGGTATACGAGATGCTACCCCTGCTAACCCTGACACAGTGTTTGTTACATATACAAACTGGGTTGAGTGAATTCCTGTTGATTTGTAGTTGTGAAAGCAGGATCATTTATCTTGTCACTCTCGCAAAAATGATCTCCATTTCTGTCTTTTTTTTTTTTTACTTCAGTTGATTTGACAGTTGTTCTTTAAGTTGTGTCCACGTATAATGATGAATGGACCAATGGAAATGCTCCAAAATGATGACATTTTCTTCAGTGTGTTTACATCCACTTAACCGTCTGATAACTCTAGAAAATCAGATGTAAGTTGAATAAGTAGATCATGAGAAAACTTCAGGTCTGCATGAATTTGGGAATAATCAGGTTTCTCTTGTAGAACCAGCCAATAATCTCACAGAAGAAGGTGAATGAGGTTCAAGCTGCAGCTTGTCAGGAAAACATGCACCGACAGAAAAATCCGAGAGAAATCAGAGCTGTAAACATGCGCTGTGTAATCTGATTACTGAGCTAAAATCCAACTTTCTTTATCAAATTTCTGGACTTTCTAGGTTTGTAGACTTTACTCTGATCTAAGAAGTCCATGCTATTTACACTTCAATAATCAGACATCTGCAGAAATCCTATTGATTGGACTCTTAAGTACATGTAAACACACTCATTGATTGACATTGACAGTTAAAGTTTCTACCTTCTTTTTGTAAAGTTGCCTATAAAGTTTTGGGAATGTGAGATTTTTGTGAGACAGCGACACTGACTGTTTTCAACAGCATATGGTTTATTGGCTATGGATCTCTCACTCTCAATTCTGTATCTTATTGTGCCTCTACATTCACATGCAGTACAAGAAACCCCCACCAGCCCACCATAACATTTCACACAATTTAGTGGTCATCATTATCATTTCAGTGAATGATATCGTGTCATTATAAAAGTAAAGAGAGGGCAGTGATAACAGTTTTATATATATATATATATATAATATATATATGAAACTCCAGTTTATAGACTAGCCATTTGTGTTGTTGAACATATGGGTGTATTCTGTTTGTAGGGAGTCTGTTATTTAAGCGTACATCTGAGATGTTAAAATATAAAATATACTGTATATGAACATACTGTATATGTTTTCTAATTCCTTCTGAGTAACTCAGCATAGAAGTGCATGTTTCGTGCATTAAAGTCATAAGTCACTTGGGTGGGGGGTTGGGGGGGTGTGGTTGGGGGGCAGCAGTGCTTTGGTCAGTGTTTTAATCTTACAGGAGATCAGAGTTTCATAAAATTGCTGTCTTTTTTCTTCTTTTAATCCTATCTCTTGTGAGTATGATTGTTGCTGTATTTATTTGTGGGCTCATAATCCACTTACTGCTGCTTGGGAGTTCTCAGTATTCAGATCAAATAAAGCTACATCAAATAATAGTTTGAGTGTCATTATATGCTTTTTCTGTTGTTCATTAGCAACCATCATTGTGGGTAGAGGGCACGGTGTTCAGTGTACCACTAGATGGCAGTAACAGCTATGACAAAATTCAGCTGCAGCGAATCAATAAAATCTGTGTAAATGGCTCTGTAGAGTAGTCATCAAATAAATCTCATTCCAGGCAGATCAAATATGGGCTATTAATCCGTCTAGATTCAATACATCACTAGCTGCATTATTGTTCTCTGTTGCTGTGACAACAAACCAGCTGTGGTTTAAAGCTGAACAAATGAATGAAATGAAATAGAATGACAATATATTGGGGTACAAGGGGGACTCATGAGTAACTACTGTGGAATATTGTGGTTGGGGGCTTCAGGTGGGCCACAGGGCTGTGTGTGTGTGCTTATATATATATATATATATATATATATATATATATATATATATATATAAGGTGGAGGGAGTTAAACACCATGTAAGTACTTTAATGGACATTAAAGAGCTACCACAGTAAATTACTGAATAATGTAGCAAGAGCAGTCTGGGAACTAGGTCCTTTTGATAGTGTGCAACAAAAATAATGCCTATAATCTGATATTCTAGATTTTCATGAGCAAAAAGCCATATAAAACAGGTTAACAGTAAAACAAAAAAAGGTTTGAAATATGTCACTTTACATATAATGAAAATAAAATAACTTATTAATACTTATATTATAAGTATTAACTTATCAACATAAAGGAACTTTTCCCAAAAATGTTTTTTTTTTGAGTGCTAAATGTGTTTGGGTAGGGTGTTGATTGTAAAGCATCCTTGAGTATCTTTAAAGGTGCTATAAAAGTGTAACTTCATTCTTTCTTTATTTAATGATGCTTAACAATGTCTTAAGTAGTATCAATTAATAATTAAAGAATTGTCATCTTAATTAAGGCTGTAGGTACTGATTATTGTTGCCATTAGTGTAAAATGTTATTTAAAAACAAGCATATGAGCGATAAGACTATTCATTTAATTTGATTTAGTCCAATAATAAAAAATAACAATATATATATATATATATATATATATATATAAGCAAAATAAAGCAATTTTGCATTAAAAATCACAATTACATTAAACACCTTTCCGTTGTCTTGTTTTGTCTGACAGAAAAACTGTCAGACTGATTTAAAAAAGGAACATTTGGTCCACTCGGTTGAGTAGATACGTGTTAATCATATATAAATCATACATACATATTAAACTAAACTCATATTTGGCAGTGAGCTGTCGATATCTGGGAAGGGATGTAATGTTGCTTTGTGAGTCAGTAACAGAGACCTTCACTATTAAACTGCCCTGTGAGACACCTTGGGCAGCAAGGCATCAAGTCAGCTTTCTAATTCCACTTACAGAGACAGCCAGTGTATGGAAAACCATGCGCTGACATCAAATGAATGCGGTCATGCGTCATTGTTTACATCCCAAAAAGAGATATGGTCACCCAACATAACTGTATGGTCACAAGTGAGACATGGCAGCAGTGTGTCACATGTACAGTAGGCCTAGCTTAACTGTAAGGTGCTAAATGAAGCTCTGTGTAATTCCCTGGCTGAAGGCCCTCTCTATTCCTAGGAAAAGGTATTCAGTGTGAAAAGATGGGGGGAAAAACACTAAAGCACACATCTTACCATTTGGGTTTGACTAAGCTCTGTGCACATTCATGAAAGCTATTTGGATGGAAGGATTGCTTGAAAAGACCTTTGAAATGGATACATTCCAGCAGCCCCGAGGGGTAATATGCTAGAAAAACAAATTAAAGGAAATTAGACACGGGTAAGAAAACAAGACTGTAATTGCGACGTGAAATCGGGTGGTTGAGGGGAAAGCCTGAATAACATGTTTCTTTTTGTGTGTTGGGGGCTAATACAGGGCCAAAGATCAACGTCTTTGCTGATGCTGGTGTTGATGTAGAGCTTTGATACAGTATTTTAGGCTGTCAACAAAAAGTACAGCATGAATATGTTTCCTGACACACAGACGCACACCCATATAATATTACGTAATAGGACATTTCAGTATCTTCAGCATTCACTAAAACAGCTTCATATTTTAGGGTGGAATCACAATTGTCTGCCAGTAGACCTCTTAAGTCATTGCTTTTGGGATGAGTAGAAGATCCAGTGGCTGGATATAATCAAATCCTTACAGCAATGTTTCAACGCTGAGTGTAAATCCTCACCAGACGCATCTGAGATACAACCCCTTATTTCATGCCCTTGATTTCTGAGCAAACCGATGAGAAGGTGTCTACAAACTTTTGGACACGGATAGTATACAGAGGGTAGGAGGGGTGGGCTAGCAAAAAGGATGATGTAATATCACCCAGATGCCTCCTTTACAGTAGAGACGAGAGGAGCAGCACAAACACTGCGTACCGATGAGGAGCATAGTAACAGCACTGAAATCCATTCACCTGGACCGTAAATGTTACACTATATAATATACATCATACGGCCACATGTTTATGGACGCCCCTTCTATTGAATGCATACAGCTGCTGGCACACAGCTGGTCTGGTTTCAGAGACGTATTGCCGATAGAATAGGTCTTTCTAGCAGTGGCAGATAAACACGATCCTATTGACACCATGTCCAATGACAGCCGTGGGCTAGAGGGGTATAAAGCCCCCCAGCTTTTTGGTGTGGAGCTTTGCTCTTTGGAATAGTGGACAGATACTCAACCAAAGACTCTTTTTAAACCCTTGATTTCAGAAGAAATGATGAATGAGGTGTCCCAATACTTATGCCCATATAATGTACATTGATGAAGTTTTTATTGTACCTTATATATATATATATATATATATATATATATATGTTCACATGCATTTAAGTGCAGAATTCCTTCCATATAGTCCGTTCTGATTTGCTGCGCAACCTTTCTAATGCATGTTTAGGCTGTGTTTGTCCCTATAGATGGTGCTATACTCATGGATTTCTACTTTAGCCCAGCTGTGCTGGCCAGACAGTCTATATTTAGGAAAATCATTTGAGGGATGGGAGGGCAGTGCAGTGTGTGCGTATATGTGCGTGTGTGTGTGTGTATATGTGTGTGTGGGAGTGCGTGTGTGCCTGCACAAGATTCTCAGTTCAATAGTAAGGGTATGTGAGGTCAAACAAAACACGCAAGCCTCAACTCCTCTGGACTCACAACTTTTCTTTCTTCTGAACTACAGGCATGTACTGACTCCAACCAGAGCAATACAAATAGCTGAAGGAGGTCTAATGGGGGGTCTAATGGGGGCCTAATTAATGTGTTTTCAAAGGCCTAAAATGACACACACACACACACACACACACACACACACACATATATATATATATATATATATATATATATATATATATATATATATATATATATATATATATATATATATATAAGCGGTGCAAGTAATAGGGAAATGGCTGCTGTCAGCAGTGATGTGAAAATTATGTGTGGAAATGATATGGATATGGTGACATCATCAGCTACAGCATCCACAACCTTCACTATGCACCACCAATCAAAGAACCTGTTGCACCAATGACATCAGTCCTCAATCCTCCATCCTCCAAGTCCTCCATTGACTTATTTGGCTTTGCACAAGGCTGAAAGGCTCAGCCCTCATCATGTATCAGATATATGTGTAGATATATACAGTATATATGTGTGTATATACAGAATTAGTGGCAAATGTGGGTCCTGGCTGATAGAGCCAGGCATCGACAGCCACTGCACTTCTTTCTATGGCTGTTTTTCTTTCTCTCTTTTTTTCTTTTCAGCCATAAAGGATGACCTCATCGCTAAAAATGGCTCCTGGCTCCTTCCTCGCCTCATCATCAGCAGATTGGAGAATGGGCACGGAGCCAGCTTTCTCCATCTCTTAAAGGCGCAGTAACTCTCTTTCTCTATATCACCTTAACTCACGTCCCCCACCACCCTACACCCCCAACACTCCACGCTCCCTCTGTCCCTCTGTCCAGGTCTCACGTATGTAGGTGCACAAGCTGCACTCATTGACACTTACACTCATGGTCAAAGCCATTTAGCTGAGATCTATCGCTTTCATATTACACAACTTTAAGCACAGGTTGGATATTTGTAGTGGGCGCTATTCCATTCACATGGGAGGTGTTGCAGGAATGCTGGTTCCAACACCCAAGGTGGACCATGCAGTCAGACCTGACCATCTCTTAACCCGTACTGCAGAAAAGCTTGGCCATTGTAACATCAGGTCCGTCACTGCTGAGCCTTAGGATTTTAATCAATAGGCCAAATTGAGATGATCCTACAACTCAATCTGTGGCTTCCGGGTGACATCATGAGTGAAGTAAAGCCAATGCAGTGTCTGACCCCTTCGTGTAATGCTATGAAATGCGTCACTCACACTTTATCTGACGTCTCGCTGGCTATTCTGTCACTTTCCCATCTGTATGTTTTGCAAAGGTTACATGTTGAGTGAAATAATGTCATTACAGAGGCATGTGTTCATTTGTTTGGTTGTATGTTTGATCTGAGACAATACACACATTAACCCTGGATATTGACCCAAACTTCCCTCTCATAATTAATTACTGTCATAATTAAAATTCTATAGTTTAACTGACAACTCGAGATTCGGACAGTTACACACTGTTTTCTGGGCTTCATATATCAGACGAAGAGTAAGCTACAGACATGATACACATATCATAACAAACTACAACACTTACCCTGTCTAACCACCATCTGCTCACTGTGTGATGAATTATCAGCGAGTAATTTAATTTAATTTACAGTTTCCAACTGAATTAAATCACAGTGTAAATGCTAAAGCATCCTTTCACTGCATTTACTGCTCTGTTCATGTGTACATGCTCAACCTGCTTGTAAACTCTGACTGATCAGTGAGAAAGGGTGGGGCTGATGACATCACTGACCCAGATATTGGGTTATAGAGGAAAATGAGAAGGGAAGGGCTGTTGGCTCACTGCCTTTGCTCACACAGGGTCAAATTTCAGACTTTTTCAGAATATATGTCATGAGAAAGGATAATACCCTTTAAATTTAAAGTGTTTTTAATCCTTTTAAGCTATATTTTTGATCGAAACATTCAAATTCATAAAAATATTAAAATTCTGTTAATACTTTTCAAATTTTTGGTGAATAAAAGTATGTCAAACTACTAAAATGTCACAAATTGGCCAAGGGCTCTAAAGATTAATAGGCCCTACAATAGAACCCTGTGGGACTAAATGGTCAACAAGTAATTCATTATTTTCTGTGCCTTTGAATTAATTGAAGTGTTCTAGAGGTTAATTAATAAAATCCCTGGGGGTTCCCGAGGCCTGATGTTCTTAACATATGAACACAAACCACAAGCAGAAAACCACCATCATAACAAACAGCAAGGCATTGCTAACACTCCAAAAGAGTGTCACTAAGATGGCTTTGTTTCTCATTTACATTCCTTTTTATGCAGTAAATTCTACGAAGAAAGGGACACTTTACATAATTGAAAGCATATCAGATCAATTTCTGGTCATTCCTGAAATCTGAAAAATCCACCAGGCCCCCCGTTCTAATTGATGTGGCCCCTTTCCTTTTTTTGCACATGAGGCACTCTCCTGCTGTTCCCTCCAGTGCCCACCTCTCTTTCGCAGCCTCAGATGTTTCAAATTAGGCCTTTCCTTTTCCCACTGTAAATAACCCCACTCTGCAGTCCCTCTGCCAACGCTTGAAATCCTCCAAAAGTTTTCATTTTGCATCATTCACCTCAAAGTATGCTTTAGCTCAGCCCTCCTTCAAAAACAGTGCCACGGGCTGATTAGAAAAATCTGGACAATTACAGTCAGCTTAACCTCAGTGTGCCAGTGTCTCCCACCTTGGGCTCCGAGCACGTCCAAGGAAAACAGATGCTAATGATCTATGCCGCAGTGTGTGTTTGAAAAATAAAATGATTAACAGCAGCGGTTTAAGGTAGTGGTTTTGAAAAAGCAACCCCTCAAGTCCAATCGAGGCCACCAGCCTGCCAGGGTAAGGTCAGCTATAAGCTGAGCACGCTACAGAGAGGCTGCTTGTTGTGATTGTAGTGTGAGTTGTTTTCCTTTATGTGTACACCACCAAACCACAACCTGACCAGTAGAGGATTGGCTAGTAGCTTCCCACCTCCTGTGCTAGTATTAAGTATTAGTGTATATCTATCTATCTATCTATCTATCTATCTATCTATCTATCTATCTATCTATCTATCTATCTATCTATCTATCTATCTATCTATCTATCTATCTATCTATCTAATCCATTTTATTTAAACAGGAATTTTTACAACAAAGGCATTGCCACAAAGTAACTTTACAGAAAAGCCTGTTTCCCCGAGCTCCACTTATATTGTTTGTGTAAATTTTACAGAACAAAAAGGTTTAACCTTTACAACACTAGGCCATTTTTGTGGGATATTTCGATAGTTTAATGTACTTTTATTCATCAAAAAAAAGCATGTGTTTATAGGAGACTCGTGCCAGATATTATTATTTTCAGGAGATCATAGGCCCCTCAAATATTTCTTTTTTTATATTTGAAATGTGAATATCAACAGAATTTAAATATTTGCATAAATTTGACCTCGTTTGGTAAAACTTATTCTTCATGCCTGCAATATTTCTTGCTTATAAGGACCAGAACACTCAGAAATCTTGTTGGAAGTGTATCATACAAAGTGTTTTTGAGCATTTCAGTCATGTCCTTCCAGTTCAGGGAATCAAACCAGCAACCTTCCAGTCACAAGGCTGTGTACCTAAGCACTAGGCCATGACTTTCTACAACAACCAAAATAATCTCAAAAGTAAATAGTGCAAATAGTGCAACCAGTGAACTTGCAGGATTCTCATTACTCCAGTTCTCTATTAATTTCCCAAAACAGAACCCTGTGGGTTCTCCACAAGACATGCTAAACCACATAGTTACCAAATAATCCACAATACTGAATAATCTAGGACTCAAGAGGTTAATAACATCTTTGTAATTATGATGTCATATAAGCAATAAATTAGCTCTGGACAGAACTTAATTATGTTGTAGTTCACAGCTACTGGTTTGATTGGGCTTAACAAGGGCTTTATGAGGTTCTTCTTTACTGACATGTTCCTCTAGATTTAACCCCGCCTGCCTAAATGGACATAATGTTATCATGATGCCCCAAGGCCATCCAAACCATATCATCAGTTTTGGCCATGGAGATTTATCTTTTCGCTGTCTTTATCTAACTGGATAAGCATGGCCCTCTGCAAAAAGGCCTTCAGTAAAGAGGATCACAAAAACACTGATAACTAAAAGCTGATTTTCTGCATTTGCATCATGGCTCTGACCTCCAGAGCCCATGTCTTACGAAGCCATCACCTGATGCAGGCGGCTTTGGTTCTCACTGACATGCGAAACAAAAGATGACCAACGTCCCCAACAGCCGCCGCCCCCACCTTCCCAACCAAATTCCTGGCTAATTCTAAACAGCTGTATACTGCTTGTCTCGTATTGACAGTGCACAAGTTCTTGGAGCATTGCGCTGCACCAGCCCTGACCCCATGGCCCAGGAACTGCATGATCCCTACATTGATGAGTAAGACAGTGGATGGAGGAGCAGCGCTGCAATGTCAAGCCATTTTTCCACTCTTTCATGATGTCATGATGCAGATAAGGGGGACAAGTTGAACTTTACTCAAGAGGCTTTTTGGCAAGTGGTGCTACTGTCAGAGTGTTCAGAGAAATGGACTGTGTCCAAGCAGACTAGCCGTACAAACCTGGGGAAACAAAGCTGCCAAGTGCTATTCTTCATCGTGCTTTGGGAAAACACACAGATTTGTGTATATGTACACCACACGCGCGCACACACACACACACACACACACACACACACACACACACACACACACACACACACACACACACACAAGCTAGTATCATAAATTTACCCGTTTTAACTAGATTCCACTGTCAAAACAAAGCCTTGTATCTCCAAAATAGCAATGTACTAGTATAATAAATAGTAATTGAAAAAGTATCCATACCCCTTGAACTTTTCCACATTTTTTCATATTACACCCACAAACTGAAATGTATTTTATTGGGATGATGAATACATAATAAAAATCTGATGCAGTGCATTTGTATTCATCCCCCCTGAGTCAACACTATATAGCACCACTTCTTGCTGCACTTACAGCTGCAAGTCTTTTGGGGTATATCTCTACCAGCTTTGGACATCTAGAGGTTGAGTCAGATTGGATGGTGCCACCACAATGTTTCACAGTGGGGATGGTGTTTTTCAAGGGTAATATGTGGTGTTACTTTTCTGTCACAAATAGCATTTTGCACTTAGGCCAAAATTGTAACTTTGGCATCATATGACCAGAGCATTTTCACCCATGTTTGCTGTGTCCCCGACATGATTTGTGGCAAACTGCAAATGGGACTTCTTATTACCTGCTTTCAAAAATGAATTCTTCTTGCTACTCTTCCAAAAAGGCCAGATTTCTGGAGAACTAGTATTTGTGAGTAATAGCTGTCCTGTGGACATGTTGTCTGAGCTGTGGATCTCTGCATGACATCATTTATGATGGCAGAAGCACAATGAACTCAGAAACATTTTGTCTATCAATTTATAGAAAGATACAACCAAACTGATCAGGAGATCCTTCATCATGCACCAAGATAATGAACCAAAAACACTGCCAAACGGAGATGAACAGAGGAGTTCATCAGGGGCAAGAAGTGGAAAGTTTTAGACTGGCCTAATCAATTTAAACCCCATAGAGCTGCATTTTACCTGCTAAAGAGGAGACTGAAGGGACTAACCCCCCAAAATAAACCCCTCCTGAAAGAGACTGCAGTCAATGCCTGCAAAAGTGTGTTGATGTCAGTGGGTCATAGGCTTGATGCCTAAGTTAAGCTAGTAGATCCTCTGAGCTAGTTTGAACAAAGCTCGGTTCCAGTGGAGCAATGAATGTGATGAAGAAGGACAGATCCAGAGCTATTGAAAAAATACCCCCATACCCCAGGCCTTGTACAGCTCCTACCTCTTATGAAATGTTTGAACAAATGTTTCATTTTCAAAAATAGTCTCATAAAATGTAATATAAAGTTACATTTTAATACGCCAATTACAACACAATTATTGTTTATTAGTTATACTTGGCAATATCTGCATTCGTTTACTATCGGAACCAATGTACACATTTGTACAAACGTACTTCACACCTCTGTTAGCGTGAAGCATGAAATACCATCCAAATCATTAAAAGGATCGTGTTACAGTTACATGTTCTGTTGATATTGTAGAGGTACCTCTACTGTAGTAGAAGAATGAAGCAATGAAACGCATTGTGCTACTGATCCTTAGGGTTTGGCTCTTTGAGAGAAACTGCTATAAATCTTAGTGTTTGCAATCTAAACTATGGGATTTTTCCACCTTGATTTATGAGGCATTCTGATTTACTCTGACTTGTACGGCACCAAAACATACAGCTCCTGCAATCACCTTTATGAAGCAATGTGTACGGCTGCTCTGCCCCCCATAGAAAACCCACTGACACCAGCTTCAGAGACTTCAGCTATTTACTCCCACAACCTGAGATCCACACGTTCACACACAGTTACTTGCTGTTTTCAGGATCAGAGTAAGCTATAGACATGATACACACAACTGACTACAAGACCTATCTAACCAAGGTGGTCTCATCATTGTGTGATGAACTATCAGCAAGTGATCAAACTAAAATTCACATTAAATCCCAGTTTAAATACCAGTGCAGCATTCCAGTGCCTGTTTACTCCTCAACCTGCATGCACACTCTGACTGATCAGTGAGAGGGGGTGGGACTGATGACCTCAGTGACCTAGATACTGGGTTGCAGAGAAGGGAGGAGCTGTTTGTTTTCTTTGTTTTCTCACACAGTGTTCACATTTCACAATAAAATACGTAAATAACAAAAAAAATAAAAATAAAGGACATTCAGTTTTTTTTTAGACTACTGTCAAATATTTTCATGAACTTATTACAAATATCCTTCAGTCCGTCTAATTATTACAAATAATTAATCAAGTTAATCAGCATTCAGTCAATATGAGCAAAACAAAACAAAACAAAAGAAAAAAACCCCCAAAACAAAACAAGTAAACAAGTAAACACATAACAAGTAAAACATCAAAATAAAATACATTTTAGAATTTATTAGAATTCATACAAATATTTCAATTCCCTTCATTTACATGAATACATATTTGAGTAGCTCAGGATCTCAATAAAATAAAAATAACAATATGTGGCATGTGTGACAGGCTCCTACAAATACATTTCTAATTATTTGGAGAATAAAAGTACGTCAAACTATGAAAACATCCTGCAAAATTTGCAGAGGGTTCTAAAGATTAAACTGAGACCTGACAGGCTCCCCACCTTCTGACTGGATTCTGTATTGTCACTTTTGATTCACCTTCAGATTAGGATAGAATGTAAGCTTCTCAAGGTCCAGGATAGTTTCTTTTTCCATTAGTTGTTCAATTTTTATTCTTCAGTGTTATTTAGTCATAATTTAGCTGGTAGAGCAACTTCATAGTTGGCTGGTAGTGCATTCGCCATATTAAAGATTTTCCCTTTAGTCATTTTATTGGACAAGAAAATATTTTGCAGTGTAAGAGGATCTAAATCCAGATGCCCATGTTTCCATCAAAGCCTTCTGCAGTTAGAACAATATTTTTTTACAGCATCTTACTGCGAGGCCAAACACTGACGTAAAATATAATGATATAATATAATGTCTCATTAATAAATAAAACTGAGGCCTTAATTCATGCTATAATGCCATGGTTCTGTATTTGTGATTTTAAAGGCATGTACACTGAGGATAATGAATTTAGGGGAACTTTATTCTTTAGATGGAAATCATTTACAGCAATGAAGTGAAAAGTCATACATCAAGCAATCTCTATATGCAGTACAACAAACTGAGCAGGGGTATTCAATCCAAGCCATAGAACAGTTTGGTGATTGTTCTGCTTGAGCACATCTGGTTCATCTCTTCTGTTAATCACTAGGTTTAGTAGGTGTGTTTGAGCAGAGAATTCACAAAACTGGATGCCGGCCCTCCTTGACCAGAGTTGTATCTAAGTGTAGAGTAAGTGATCTCGATATAAAATAGAACATATAGAGCAGGTGGGGGTCATGGACTGGTACAGCTGTCTAAGTTTTCAGTCCAGACCTTTGGACTTTCAGACCTTTCAGGTTCCAATATAACAGGTGCAAAGGTGCTTCAGTTCCTCAGCCTGGACTAAAAGTCCAAAATTTGTTCAAACCAAAAGAGAATTCGGGACTCATTAAAAGATATTCAGGTCTGTAACCCTAGAAGCCCAGGCCAGGCAACACCTCTGGTCCTGTCATAAGAAGACAGCACGGTCTCCACCCACAGGTGCTTAATAATCATGACCAGCAGTGTCTGGCTAAAAATGATTGAGAAAACAGACAAGCGACTCTGGCTGAAATCACATCCACATTCAATTCCACACACATATCCATTGTCCTTTACCTTCCATGGTATATGGGAGCAGAACCTCCTCCAGAATTCATCTGTTAACACCACATCACTAGAAACAGAGCCTCACATGGGCTCTTTAGGTTGCTCACTGGACCGATAGTTTTGGGTTAATTGTAGGGTTCGTGTGTGGCGCAGACCCCATGAAGCCATGGACTCCAGTTGTCAATAAGGCACTTTTCAGACTGCTGGTGGTTCCATACTGGAATGGCATGTATTCTCATAGCATGGCTTGGGATCATTGATCTGCCTAAACACGTCATTGACCAGTGCTGCTACGTTTCTCTTCTTGGTGACCATTTGCTGTCCCCTGAGATAACAGCACTTCATAATCAACTTACATACTGATATCCCATGATTTTTGGCTTGTTAGGGGAAATTATTTTTAAATATCTGAAATCTGTAGTACGAACAAAAATCAAAAGCACTAGGCTTGTAATACATATGGTGTGAATTCATTTAATATACCGTGTTCAGCTGCATTACCTCAAAAACATCCATCATAATCACTTCAGTAATAATAACTGTATCTCACCGCATACTCTCAGTGAAAGACGAAATTTGAATTTCATGAGAAGGGTTTAATGCTTTCCTGTGTTGGCCTGTTTGTAAGGCAGAGCGAGGAGAGTGAAGAGTGATGAGGTGGTCATAGCGTAGGAAAAATACGAGCTGCAAGTGCATGTTTTTGCTTTAAGCTTAATGCTGAAATTATATGGGAAGAACAAACTATTTAGGCATCTATGCAGGGATAATGGCCCCGCGTCTTGATTGCAAGCCAGGAGAATTTTGGAGGGTAACACAATCCCCTGGAATCCTCGTAGCCAACCTGCTACGCACTGCAGCTCTTTCTCAGCAGCACTGAATTTTGTGGGTGTCAGCACAGACCCATAAAAATCTCACATATAGACTCTGGGTACATTTTGTACCACACAAACATCACTTTTTAGCCATGGGAGAGAAAATGGGGCCTAAGCCTTGCTATAGTATTTCTTTCCTTTTGGGATGCTTTTCATTTTGATAGTTCTTACTGGTCCTGGTCATTACACTCTCAGTTTATTTTTCATCCCTGAATTTATACCAAACAGATGAAGGTTTCCAAAAGAGCGACAGTTCTGTTTCATTCCAACACCCTCCGGGAATGGGATGGTGATCCCATCATCATTCCATCAGGCTCAACTCCTATTCCATCACTGCATTCAGCCAGGTGAGTATTAGTGAGATCAGGGACTGACACTGGATGATTAGTTCTGAGTACATTAGCTCATTGCAGAGGTACTGGATGGAGCTCCTACAATCTGGGGTATAAAGTTCCAGTGCTCCATGTTTAGGTGAACACCTGCTCCAGCAATGGGGGCAGACGAGCAATTGAATTCATTCATCCGAAAGGGATACATTTTCACATACATTGTTCTTCCATAACACAACCTTTACCACACAGGAGCACTTTGTCGTTCAATAATTACAGATTGTAGTTCATCTGTTTCTTTGCATAGTCTGTGATCCTCCTTTCACCCTGTTTTTCAATGCTCAGGACCCCTCAGGACCACCACATAGCCAGTATTATGTGGGTGGTGGGTCATTCTCAGCACTGCTGTGACACTCACATGTGGTGGTGTGTTAGTGGATCAGACACAGCAGAACCACAGACGTAAAGTCAGAGACAGAACATCTTCTGTTTCTGCACAGTTTGTGTTGGTCATCCTCTAGTCCTTCATCACTGCTCACAGAACGCTGGCAACAGGTTGCTGTTGGCTGGATATTTCTGGCTGGTGGACTCTTCTCAGTCCAGCAATGACACTGAGGGTTTTAAACAGTCCAGCAGCACTGCTGTGTCAGATCTACTTGTATCAACACATGGGCAGAAGGAATACTTGTTCTTTCCAATCTGCTGGTGTAAGACTAAGAAATATCATGGATGCACACATGCAGCTTGTCTAGCCACTGAAGAAAAGTACTGCCAATAGAATAGAACTCTCTGGAGCACATAAACACAAACCTATTGCCACCATGCCTAATGTGAACTATAGGGGTATAGAGCCCACCAGCACTGAGTTGTGGAGCACAGGGGATGATTTATTTACAACATTTTTGACAATGAGTTAAAGATGGCAAAGTTACTGTGCTAACTAATACAAAGTTAAGCATTCAATTAAATGAATTAAATACAGAAATTAAAATGAGTCAGTATTTTCTTTTTGCACAAATAATGTACTTGTTTAGGAATTCTGACTTGGATGGCTTAAAATAGTTCATATTGCTGCTGTAAATGGGCAAATAAATCTTCAGTGGTGAGCATGGTTCTGGGCTAAACCCTGGTTAGTTAAAATGTCTGGTGGAGCAGTGGAACTGTGTTCTCTGGAATGAGGGTGCTGCATCCAGTACTTTTGGGATGGGTTGTAGAGATCCAGTATCCTCACTTTACTAACTCTTATTGGTAAATGCAATCAAATGCTCACAATGGCATGTCTGCTCTGGATAGTAGAGAGTTATAACAACTAAAGCAGGATAAACTCTTTTTAATATCTGTGAAATTGGAAGAAATTCTATAATAAGAAAGTGTCCCAATGTTTTTGTTCATGCAGTGTATCAAACTGCAGATGATGAACTAGATCTAATTGCATTGACACCATCTGAATTTTACAAACTACCAAAATCACTACTCAAATCAGTTCTGAAGGCACCTCTGCCTCTGAGGCAGAACAAACACAATTGGTTTAGATAATAGACAGGTGAATAGAAAGGTACATCTGCTCTTCAGAGCTTATCATGTAGATGAAAAGTGTGCAATTCAGTTTTATTGTTTTTTTATAAGGTGTTGGTCTCAGTAATTTGGAAATCTGGAAAACTATCTAGCTTGTTTCCAAGGCAGCGTTCCACAGCTTCTATCCAATCTTTTCTTTACTTCTGGCCACTGCAGTAACTGGCACGCACCTCTAGGGGGTGGTCAAGACACTGCCACAGGAAAACATCATGGTCCTCTCTGTGAGGGCATGCTGTGAAATGCTGTCTTAGAAGCTAGTTAGATAGTTTTATGATGAACCATCACCATATAAAAAATTATTTCTTATTTTTTTTGTTTTTATAACAAACAAAATCTAATGCACATCTTTAATGCAATTCAATTGGTTATTTTCACAATCAATTGTATTTGTTCTGCCTCAGAGGCAGAGCTGCCTCAAAGGCTGAGTAGTGATTTTGAACAAGAGCTACCTTCAGCATACATCATCAGAAGGGAATTGACCTAGTCTTTAAAGCTGAAAATCATATTCGACAGCAATTCTAGAAACTCCTGCAGCACCGCAGTAGGCTATGAGTATGCATGTCCACAAATGTGGCAATAGTTACATTATTCATTTTGACCACAGTGCTGCTTTAACTACACACCTTGAGACAGTTAAAATAGCACAGCCACATCGCAGTCAGGGATCAGGGGCTTACTTTAAGAACAACTCAGTAAAATTTAGTATCTCAGATTAATTGAGCCACAATAGGCATGGTGTGGCCTTAATCTCCTGCGCTTCTGTTGTTCCTCTTGTTTACGGTGCTATGCATTTATTTTCACACTGACTGCTGGCCTTTGGGTTTGCAGTGGTTCCTGTCCGTATTTAACCTCCCAGAATAGCACTGAAAAATAACAAGCTCCACTACTTGGCGCAACGGTTCACCACCATCGCCTGAGGTCAAGTGCATTTCCAAAATGGATTTGTTCTTCAGTTTTTCCTTTCCTTGCAGAAGGTGGGGGAAAATCCCTCCTGGAAGAGGGACACCCGGTCCGGGCACAGCCGTCATCCCAGAACTGTTGGGCCTCGTGGTGACCTCACGTTGCTGGGCCTGAACTGGCTGCTCTTGAAGCCACAAAGCCACACTTGTCTCCTCTAAGCCAATTTCATCGCTACTGCCTGCTTGGAGTGGAGCGGCCTGTGATTGCAGGCAGACACAGATACATTCGGCCGCTGTGGCTGGGCCAAACATGTTTACTGACAATGGAAAATGGACATGGATATGTTTTCAGATGGAGTGTAATCTTTGTCAACAATGTGTAAAAGTTGCCGTTGTGCTAATCTACAGATAGTCTGCCAATATAACCAGAAATGTCAGGACTACGCTGTCGTTTTGACACTGTGTGAACATTTTAACCAGTATAAACACAGTAGAATTACTTGGATCAAAATTAAATTAATGCCAAAGCCCAGATAATACAGGCAATAATTATATCAGCGTTTAGGTCCCAAAAAAGGACATGTGGTTACCCTAACTTAAGGATTTAGGACTTGTCTACTGTGATGGAGGTAGGAACTACAAAAATGAACATGGAAATCAAACAACCTTTAGAAAATGCTGCTTGCCATCATGAGAGAGCAAAAAACACCCATGCTCTCTATGGGTGGGTAGATGGTGCTCTCTCCCCACATCAAACCCAGTGTAATACTGGCTGCCACAGGCATCTGTTAGTCATCATATCAGAGCTGGAGACCCAGTGCTTTCCTCTGAATGTGTTGGCTGCCCAGCAATGATGAAATGTCGGCAATCCAAAGAAGCAGTGGCCGACTTCACATGTATGGGAGGAGGCATGTGCTTGTCTTTATCCCCCTAGAGGACCAAATGTGATAGGGTAGAGTTCTAATGGGGTTGGGTATCCCTCCACAAAAAGGGTAAAAGCCAGAGTAAGTCACTGCTGAAAAGGCTGGCTGTTCACAGGGTGCTGTATCAAAGCATATTAATGGGAAGTTGACTAGAAGCGGAAAATGTGGTGGGAAATGGTACACAAGCAACAGGGATGAAACAGGCTTGGATTCTCAAGAAAAGACAATTCAAGGACCTGGGAAAGTGTTACAAGGTGTGGAGGCTGGTGTCAGTGCCTCAAGAGCCATCACACACAGACATCTCCAGGGGGATCCAACTGCAGCATTCCTAATATCAACCCCCTCCAGCAGGTACCAAGGGATTCTGGAGCACTTCATACTTCCAAATGCTGACAGACTTTTCCAGCAGGATTGGTTTTAACTAGGTTTAAGTAACATTTTAGCAGTGCCACAAGCTAAAGAAACTGGTAAAGTAGCCCCAGACCAATTTTGAGTGTACCCCCAATTCACAAGTATTTTGAAGAATATATCATTATGATATCATGATGATTATCATTATCATTATCAATCTAATCGTTACAAATAATTCATCAAAATGCATTGGATTTTCAGATCAAAAACACTCTGGATAATCCAACATGACAAAATATTGTGACATAAAAGGTGTTATTTATAAAATTTATGGTTAAGTTCTGTTGATATTTACATCACAAATTAATACTCACAAATTCGAGTAGCCTTGGATTTTCTGAAAATGACAATATCTCACGTGTGACTGTCTCCTATAAATACTTCTCTATTTTTTTGGCGAGTAAAAATATGTCAAATTATGAAAACATCCCAAAACATTGGACTACAATCTGTACTTATAGAACTACAAAGTGCTCATGTATGGTAAGAGCTGATAAAGTGGACAGTGAATACAGAAACAAGGTCATAATGGTCATAATGTTACGGCTGAGCTGGTATAAATGAACATACTTGCCAGAAGTTGCACATATCTCTGTTTTATAATCTTACCTGGATTTCAAATACTTAACATAATTCATAAAAAACATTTATATGTTTATAAAACATAAAATATTACAGTTTTTGAATTAGATTAAGAACAAAAGTGACCTTTTTCCCAATATTATTTTTAGATGCTTTAGTATTACATGTCCCTTCCTATGTGAAGCAAACGTTGTATTTGTCATATACTTTAAATTGCATGGACCAGTGCTGTAAATATTCCCATATAACACACGTAACATCTTTACATAACCCAACATTATAAACATGCTTTAGTGACCAGCTTAAAAACTTCCAACCAAAAGAAGCCTGGTCCTTCTCCATCTCTTCACCAAATCTCCACACTTTAGCACATTTTCTCTCGAGTTAATGCAGAGGCTCAGCAGGCAGAGCAAAGCGAGCTTATCATGCGCCCTTGGTGTCATTCTTGGCCCAAATCCTTCTCTTGGCCCCCAGATAAGTACAAACAGCTGGTGGCTTTAGCACTGGAGATTCCTCCCAATCAAGACTATGTGCTGGGTTTGCAGTAATTACAGCATTAGCATTCCCTCAATTCTCCAGCAGCGGCCTTCACTCTCCGCTCTAACCAATCTGCTTCTGTCTAGTGCGCCGGTGTCAGGCAACTCCAGAATCCAATGAGGGCTTGAGAGCCAGAGGCAGCGGATTATTAGGGTCAAAGAGAAGGGGATTGGGCTGGAGATGCCTCTGACATGCAGTGCTGCACGTTCTTCAGTTTGATTAAAGCTAGATTGTCCTGCAGCTGGATGAGCAGAGATAGATGCAAAGAGAGTGGGTTAATAGTGACCAACAAGGAACTCAAATACAATCTGAAGAGGGTTCTATGACCTCATAAAATGTGGCATGCAGTTCTGTCTCAGGCAGATATGTAATGATAACAGGCGTAGTCTGATTAGATACTAAGAATTGGCACAAGACAATGTAAAGTGCTTCCCCTGCTGTCCTATAAAAAGGTACATCATTGGACTAAGAGAAGCAGGATGGTCACTTTCGACTGTTCTGACCAAACCACCATTGCCTTCATTTGCAATGGTGTTATGAACAAGAAACCTGGACTACTATGGCCTGGATCTATATCTCCTTTACTGATAAATACAGGTTCTGTTTGGGATCTGGTCACAGTGAGGTTCGAGTATGGAGGTCTGGTGGTGAACGCTTCAATCCTGCCTTTGCTATGGAGTGACGTATTACTTCAACTGCTGGTTGAGACATCACATTCCACAGTTGTTCTCCCCTAGTAGTGATACGAGGGTCACTAACAGCTCAGCGATGTGTGCAGGACATTCTGCTGCCATGTGTTGTCTCTCATGTTAGCTGGCTTTTTTCAGCAGGATAATGCTCACCCACACACAGCAAGGGTTTCCCAGAAATGTCTCCACCAGACTGCAACACTTCCTTGGCCTGCTCGATTACAATATTTATCACCAATCAAGCATTTATGGGACTATCTAGGATGCTCTGGTAACCTGCATGTCTGTAGGATCTACAGACCCAGTTGCAGTAGAGGGGCACCAGCCAAAATTTCACCTAGGCTACTACATTGACTGGTAAATTTGACATAATACAGAGGTTTTGTAAGACATCTCTGAGGCTTGTATGGGTTTGTGTGTGTGTGAGACTATTCAGTGCAAATAATGAAACATGACATGCACAATTATGTTTACTTAACCAGTGTTTATTGTCTAAATAATACATATCAGGAAAAATAATGTCAATGTCATTACTATTAATACTGTTTGAGGAGTTTATGAAAATATACAGTACACCAGTTGTCTGTTGTGTGGAAAAAAAAAGGGAAAAGAAGAAAGAAAAAACATAAAAAGAAACACTGAGGATCCCAATGGAGAACTGACAACAGGTAGACATGAGCGGGTTACAGACAAACAGATGGTGGTAAGTGCCCAAACCAGTGCATTGAGTGTGTAGTCAGAGTAAAGTGGGTTCATTAACTTTAACCAGTGCTTCCGGAGACCAGTGCTTATGCAGCGTAGAAGTACAACTCTAACCCTCTGCACTATAACCTGCAGGGCCACGCCAGACAAACAGCAGGCCGAAGGAAACCCGTATGTGTTATGTTTGGTTGCGTTATTTTAGATCAGTGCAGTTTTAAAACTGACATATAATAAAATCAAATGAAATATTCATGTTAGGGCCTGAGTTCTGTGGCAAACTTGGTTTCTCTTGTTGCGATTAACTTTTCCTAAGAACTAAATAATTACATTTTAACGTTTTCTTTGACATTTTTAACTTCTCAGCTCATGTTCACTATAAATTACCAGTGAGTTGTAGGAGATTTAGTGCCCTCAAAATCACATTTGAATTCCACCATTTGGACACTAATCAGTGCCATTAGACACTCAATGGCTGACACTCATTAGTGCCCTAAAATGTAAATAGGGATCCATTTGGGTCACAGCTGATAACTCACTAAATATGGACCAGAATGCAATTGTGAGTCTTGTTTATAAGCAACACATTGGAAGCTTTACTCATATGTGCTGGCCACGCCCACAGTGGTCTAGTTACGAACCACTGGACACTGAAGTTCAGATGTTGGACAATAATGGGACAATTATTTTTGTAAGCAACATAATCAAGGATTATTCCATGAACAGCACAGAGCTTTAACTTCAGAATTCAGTATGTGTGTTTGGACGGAGCTTAAACACGGCTCAAACACTCACATTTATTTATGTGAACGGTGCTGAAATGCGTTGCTGATTGTCTGAATTCATCGGTGTTTCTACACTGCTTAGTAAACAAAATAGTCTATCCCTATATAGTAGAATACTAATGAGGGGATATGGATCCATTTCGGCCACAGCCATGATGTTTACTATAAATTAACAGTAAATTGTGGGAGATTATAGTGCCTTCAAAATCCTACTACAGCTGATGTGAGCCCCTCATTTTCTATGTGAAAAATGATGGAAACAGAGATGCTCTTTCCTCCCAGCTGGATGCTGCACAAGAGGCTGTCTGTACACAAGCAAACATCAGCAACTAATCCACAACAAACCTCCCTGCCTTTCTCACATATTCTTCTATTTACATTAAACCACGTGAATACCTTCCGCCCCTGACCTTTTCAAAGTGTACACACAAACACACTCATAGGAAAAAGACCTTTCCTTGCTGCCCCAACTCTCCATCTCCCCCCAAACTGAATATACACATGTATGGACTTTAAAACAGGGGAGGAATTCAATAGAGCAAAAGGGGAGCTTTGTACAACTTTTCTCCATTTGACATTTTCTAACACTGCGCTTACAGACGACGACTGCTTATTACTGATGCGAGTGTGGCCAAGGAAAAGGGGTCATTCCTTCAGTTTGTTTGCAGTAAGGTTAGACCTGTAGTTTCTAACCGAATATGATGTACGGACAAAAAGACAGACAGATAGAGAGAGAAACAGAGGAAAAAAAAAAACCCAGAAAAATAATAATAAAAATCAAACCAAAATTTTTCAATCACAATGTAACGTTTACATAGGAGACATACAAAAATAACTTAGATGAACACTGTGTAAATATAAATAAAATCATTCTTAATAAATAATTCTATTATTTACACCACCGTATATTGCTAAGAGACTTAAATTACTAAAATACTGAATAAGTAAGCAGCAAACATTACAGGCATGAGGTACAGCAAAAGGATCCTGTTGAGTTTACAGTAGAATAATGTTCTGTATCTTCAAAAACATCTGCAGACTTCACTCGCTTCAATGTACTTTCAATGGAGTTTTTCATGGCTTATGGAAAAAAAAGAAGAAAAAAAAAACAATAAAACAAAACAAAAAAAAAAACACAAGAAAGTGGAAAAAAAAATTACAGAAACATGGTTAACATAGAATTTGCGGCCAAAGTGAATGAAAATATACTGAGGTTCCGATCCTGAGAGGTTTTTCTGAGCCTCTCCAGAACATGAAGAAGAAGACACACTGAGAAAGAGAACTCAGAAAGCGCTCTGTCCCTTTTTTTGATACTTTATGTTGTTTTGTTTTTTTTCCCCAAGCTGAAACCGGTTTCAACGATACTGATACTGCTTCATGAAATTGCACATGTACTGGCATTTGTTCTAGGCACTCTCTCCAAGTGATACTTGATATAAAGCAGCAGTATTTCTGGTATTTATTATTACATACAATAGCATACAGTTTTACACTGAGCATAAAGACATTTATAAAGACTAAATATCACATAGTACATTGGAAAAGAAAGAAACAAACAAACAATCAAACGAAGGAATAAAACTCAGCACAGATCTACATTTGAATGCAGAACGATAAACCCACTACTCTACCACTGTACCTACACTGTCTTTTCACTTTATTTATTGCCATGCTTTTTCTAACTGGGCTTCAGGTCTTTCCTTTGGATAGCTGAGGATGAATGCTGTACAGTATGTACTCTATGTGTGTAGTCGTGTAGCTGTGAGTAGATTTGGGTATGGAGGTTTTTAGGTTTTGGGGGTTTTGTTTGAGTGTATGTATTGTTTAGTTCCATTTTTAAAAGCAACCTCCGTTTCTCAGGAGCTAAAAATAATGTATCAAAAGGAAAGATAAACAGCAAAAATCCTCTTAAATATGAAATAAGGATGCCGTAAAAATATTTAATGCAATGATTACAATGACCTGTCTGACCATAGCAGCTTTTGTATGGTAAACTTTTCTTTTTTTTTAAGTCTTTTTTTAATGTTTTCATATTTTTCCACATACAACTTTACAAAGACAAGTGCAGTAACTGAGGTCGATGATAAAAAATACTGATTTATAGTGATACTTACAGAGTACACCCCCCCCCCCCCATTACTCTAGACATAAACAAACGACAAAAGAGTCTACATCGTCCTAATCCATAATCTTATCCCATCCATCTTCCCGTCGCCACAGAACACAATAGAAGCATTTCTTTACAAATGTAATCCATAAAAACCCAAATTTGCCAAGATGGCTTGTTGAACCAGCGCAAGCTCTGTTTCTGCTGAATGTGCAGTCTTGCATTTCCACAACTACATCTACTGCAGTTCCCACATTATCAGTAACAGATGCACAAGAGGACGCCACAGCTTGTGCGTGTCCGTGCGAGTTCATGGACGCTGCAAAGGACTCGGATAAATGTCTCGCAGTCGTGCCGCAGCACTTACTGTATATGAGCCGATATCTGGGTAGCCTGTATATAATGAAAAGAGATTATGTGATAATGTCATTTATGGCGATTTAGATGTGCTATCCCCTCTAAAGGTGAAGCATTCCTGTTGGATGTCCGACAATGCGATAGCAGTACTTCCAATTCGGAATGCTACGGAGCATAAATTCATGAGATTTATGATTAAACTCAAGATAAAAAGACTTTCTGCTAATTGCAGGGTGGCAGAAATATGCTGTTATTTTGCATTTGAAAATTCCTTCGATGAACTCTTCGTAAAGGTGGTCATGCACAATTATGACCCTCCTTTGACTGATAATATTTCATTGCTGCCCTACAAAAACCTTGTGTCTCCAAAACTAAAAATTGACTGTAACTGGAGAAGGAATAAAGTCATTTTGGAGCATTCTTATTGGGTCCTTTCATTGTTAAACTTAGCAAGATAGCATGCAGATGTGGACCACTAATAGTAAAGAAAGGCACTGCTGACCCACTGTCAATGCTGGCAACCTGTATGTAAGCCAAAAGTGGCACATTTAGCCCAATTATCTGGTCCACTTCTGGCACAGATATGCCAGTGCTACGTACTGGAAAACTGCATGTGAGCCAAAAGTGTATCATAAATTAAAACAAACAAACAAACAAACAACAACAACAAAAACATATGGGCCACATTTTCTATATCATATCTAGCCACACTTGGCCTTAATCTGATGCATATGCCCTGAAAGCATGTGAATGTTTGACCCAAATGTGGCCCACTTCTGAGCCATAAGTACCAGAAGTGGCCCAGATATGGCCCAAATGTGTCTGCTATCTGAGATGTGGCCCACGTCTTGCAACTGGGTGCAGTCTGGCCAAATGTCATCAATCCATGTAGCAAGTGGGCTGGGCGAAGATGGAGAGACAAGGTTGTTGTGTGACGCTTCTGGAATATGAGTTTCTTTCCCAATTTTATGGTGGAGAATTCCAAATTACATTCTTAATGTCACAATAACAATTGTACGGAAGTGAGAATGAACTCCTAGTCTGACTACTGACTCATCTCTAATGTGCAGGACAGAATTAGAAAAGATAGATTTGATATGGACGTTGATATTCACTTGATTTATAGGAGCTCAGAGTAGTGAAGTTCCGTGCTTGGAACCCACTCTAAGCATACGTCTGAAGAACTGATACTGGCATAAACGCGAAACTACTGCATAACGAGGGCTCCTTGCATTTGCTTTAGTCTCTGTACAAATCGGCATGCAACTGTGTATGTTCAATATCGCCTCTGTCACTCTCATCTCATCTCATATCTCCAAAAAAGCAGCTTTACAGGAGAAAAAATGAACTTTTTTTTTTTTTTACTGATTAAGATTTTACTGGAGCATTTCTATTGATGCGTACATCATGGCATTTTTGCACAATGTAAAGAACGGAATGTCAAAAATGTAGATACAAGGATTCTGTACGACACCAGACTCTATAGCTGCATTATGGCCAGAGGTAAGGTGGAAGGTAGACTGTTTGCAAGATTAGGCAAAACACAGTCTCTGATTTTGGCTGTGCTGCCAAAGCAGCAAAACTAGCAGCAACAGCTGTGGTAACACAACAGCCAGTTCCTCTTCCTCCCTTTCTCTCTCTATCGCTCTCTCTCTCTCTCTCTCTCTCTGTCTGTCTGTCTGTCCATCCTTCTTTCTCACTCTCTCTATCTCTCTCTCTTCCTCCCTTGCTTGCTCATTCCCTTGCTTTCCCACTTTTTCACACAGCCATAGATGAAATTCAATGGCTTAACTCCTCTTTTGAGGTGACGTTTCAGGATTAGGTGTGCGTATCTTCTAGATGGTAGTCCTTGAGGGTCGCTCCCCTACATGTTCCTTTCCACCACCTTCAGGTTCCTATGTTTTGTATGTTCGAGTGCTGATCTTGGGTCCATCAGAGCATTTATCAGAATGCTCTGATGGGATTCCTTTCAGTAAAAATGAAGTGTTAGTACTTTTCCTATGCTGTATCAGGTAGCTGATGACAAGAAACACAAAAAGAGAGCTGGAATTGATGAGTGTCCTTGATTTGTACAGCTTTTATAAATGGTTCTGTGACTAAGTATCAAGATTTACAGTGGTGGGCAAGACTTCGTCCACGACTGCCGAGCCTTTCACTCCAATTTGCTTATTTTATTTTTGTTATATTTATTATTAGTATATTTTAAGATGATGGCTTTTCTCACAGCTGCATTTCCATTAACCAACCTATATTTCGTCTTCATCATCTCCCCAGTGGAAACACAAGACAATAAAACCAGGCCAGTCCAGGCTACGGTTGTTTTTCCTTTGTTATTGAGCTGGATCCTAAGAAACTGTCTCCACTATTCATCCCTATTTAAACCCTATGTATGTCTTTGCACTGTGTTGACTGTTTGGGTGGCATACCCTTGTGGGTGTGTGTTGCTGGATGAGGGGTTGAGGGCTTGGCTTTGGCGGCGGGTATATAGGGGAACAGTGTGAGTGGATTGGCCCTCTTGTAAGCAGCATGGAGAGAGAGGAATGTTTCTTTTTTTCTCCAGTCTTCCCCCCAGTCAGGTGCTGCCGGGGGTCGACGGCCTGGTCTCAGCCCAACGTGTGGTGTCGGAGCCCCTTGCTGTTCTCCTGGGCATTTGGGTCTCGACAAGCGCAGTCTTCTCTGGTGTCACAAGTCATGGGGAATGGGATTACCTGGAAAAGAGCCAGCATGATACATTACACCTTGCTCGAGCAATGGCTTTCCATTTCTACAGCCTTCATCAGAGGTTGTAGGGTTCGGAAAATCTGTCTGTGGTCTCAGTTCACGCAGATTCACTTGGGTTACAGTTATTTAGGACACAATTCACTGTATGATGAGTTTGAGTCAGTTGGGCTTATCTTGCTCTACCCACAAACAAGCTTCTTCTAAGCAAGTGTGAATTTGGGCACGCTGAGAGAATGCTGACAAAATTCCCATTCAATTCTCATCCCAAAACATAAATTGTTACAAGAGTTTGGCAGTTTACATCTTGCATCAACAAGCATTTGTGGTGAATGAATCATGCTCTCATCTCAGATGACTCTATGAAAAGTAGGGTTGTGTACTGGCAAGAACCTTGCTATAATGCGATACTGTAAGCAAGGTGATTTATAGTATCTAATTTTAGGAAAACTGTCAGAGTACTGTTGTAGATTTAACTGGAGTAAAGTAAAGAAGATGTCTGCATAAGAAATATCAGTATATGAGATGGCAATGGCTCAATTTGCATTGCCACCTCATCCAAAAAAACATGCATAATATGTGGTTTTATGCATGAAAAACTGACTTTTTATCCAATCAGAACCACTGCCTCTGTGGTAAAGGCCAAGCTTGTTTTCTTATATTCTTACATTGCTTGTGACATCATACTCTACAGCCATCGCCATTTTGAGAACCGCATCAATGACTGTCATGATGCCTTTAATTTGCTGTGCAGTTGTTTTGTGAATGCTTAACATTTTATAAAATTGTTGAGAACCAGGACCAGTGACTGATGATTCACCTGCAAGATGCAACAAAAGCCTGGAATGAGGAGAAACTACAGACTTTACACAAGTATGCTGTTGTAAAAGTCC
Organism: Acestrorhynchus altus; assembly: GCA_034509495.1. NCBI lineage: Eukaryota > Metazoa > Chordata > Actinopteri > Characiformes > Acestrorhynchidae > Acestrorhynchus > Acestrorhynchus altus. The sequence goes on along the minus strand of CM067522.1, from coordinate 16,003,049 downwards.
AGTCTTGGAGCACCCATGTATTGGATGGAGCACTGTTTCTCAGCTCTGGTCATAGAGTTCCACCCTTGCAGTTTTTAGTTTTCTCTGTTCCCAGCACACCTGAATTTGGGGATAAACAATTTTTTTGTTTTACGTTTTAGTTTTTAAAAGCAAAACTGTGTTATGATTAAAAAACTATTGTGCACAGTAAGTGACTTTAATACCAAAACTCACACATAAGGTGTGTTTTTTTATTTTCATTTTTTAAATAATTGTTCAGAAGGTCAAATAAGGTTTTTGGCAATGACTTGATGGTTCAGGATTTAATGACTTACCTGGTTAAATTAAAGGTAGAATTAAAATATATAAATAAAGAAAAGTGTGATCTCAAAATTGAATATAAAAAATAGATTTAGTAAAAACTGCAATTCTGCTTCCTGCTTCCTGGAGTCCTATGAGGTGACCCATTTCAAACTCTTCTGACTGCTTTAATTGCTTTTTGTTGAGATCTCACTTCCCAAAGATGCTACCAACACAATGGCATGAGTCAGAATGGAAAGTGTGCACAATATGGCAACCTTACATAGTCAATCAGGAACAGAGATAAGGCCCGTCATTTCTTATGTCATGTGTGGCCAAGTGTGACCCCCCCGAGGCTTTTTCCTTCTGTGTGCAACTCTTTTTTTGCTGCCAAGTATTTTGTGTTGTTTACTGACTATATAAAACTTGACGCTTGTAATAAACGGAACGTTACAAGGTAACTTGGATTTCCTGGAAATCCCTTCTGCTGTTTAAAACTCCATCACCACACACCATTCACCACCTAGTCACCTTGAACCTACCACAAACAGGACATCTAACACCCTCCCTCACTCTCAGTGTGAACAGTACAGTAGGGCATTGTTTCCTGCTGCTTCCTGTACTTCCACAGGTCTGCATGCACTCAGTCAGTCTGAAGTGAACATCACAGGGTAGCAGCAGGACAGGGCCCAAGTGTAGGATGAAAAAAAGAGTGTGCATATGGGCGCAAAGAAACAAGGCCTTTCTTGTGTTAGGGAGCCAGTGGAGGGGGAATGGCCTCTCATTGCCCTGTGAAACACACAGGGCTTCCCTCTCGGTGTCCCCATACACCATGGGGGATTTTCCCAACTATAAATCTGCTCCATTCATGATGCCCACAAGCTCCAGCTCACAACATTCCCCCATAGTCATACTCCTCATTACAAGCCGCCAACACTTCTCCAGGCTTAGTGTGTGTGAGTGTGTGTGTGTGTCTCAAAAATGTTTTTGTTGCCCTCAAGCATCTTTAGAATTGTTTAAAAAAAAAAAAAAAAAAAAGCTCCAGTGACTAAAAGCCATTACACGCTCTCTCTGGGCTCTGTCTATTTTGAAGGCATAATTATTACAGGCTTGACTAATAGCAGACATAAATATCCAGATATACAGCACTGAGAACCCTTTGGCACGCAGCGCTTCTACTGTAAACAATCAGCTGCTTTTTGAATGAAAAACAACACATCCCATTTCAAGTGTTAACTCATATCAACTCGTTCATGCAGTGCAAACAGTAAACCACCTCAAACCAAATGCTGGTGCTGCAAACTGAGACTCAGCCTTACCCTAAACCTAACCCTAGCCTTGGCCCTAATCCTAACCATAACATCAGCCCAAACCTAAACCTAACCCACATTCTGGTGTTAATCACAAGTCTGACCTCGACCCAAACCTAATCCTAATCCTCATCCTGGTCCTAATCCTAACCTCAAACCCAAACCTAATCCTAATCCTCATCCTGGCCCTAATCCTAACCTCAAACCCAAACCTAATCCTAATCCTCATCCTGGCCCTAATCCTAACCTCAAACCCAAACCTAATCCTAATCCTCATCCTGGCCCTAATATTAAATTAGAACAAAAAGAAATTCTAATCCTCATCCTGGCCTTAATCCTAACCTCAATCCAAACTTAATCTTAGCCCTCATCCTGGACCTAATACTAATTTTAACATCAACCCAAACCTAATCCTAACCCTCATTTTAGCTCTAATCTTAACCCTAATCTTAACTCAAACCTAATCCTTACCCTCATCCTGGCTGTAATCCTAACCTCAACCCAAACCTAATCTTAGCCCTCATTCTGGCCCTACTTCTAACTTTAATATCGACCAAAACATAATCTTAGCCCTCATCCTGGTTCTAATCCTAACCTTAACCTCAATCCAAAACCTAATCCTAACTTAATTCCCAAGCAAGTCACGTTATGACCTGTTATTAATAAGTGCAGATTAAAAGGCATTTGTTTTAAGAGTACCAGCTTCCTGCACAGTTTACTGATTTCCCTGCTCTTACAGACCTACTAAAGCTAGAAATCAACAGGTGAGTTGAATCGGGTTGAACAGGAGGAGCACGGAACTGTATAGGGGTCCAGAACCACAGTTGCCTACCCATGTTCTACATGCTATATTCTATGTATTATAATATTAATATCATAAGAAAACATGACATTATGTCTTGCAAGAAATTGAGAATAGAAATGGGTTCATAATTTGTGTTCATCATTTTATAAATCATATTTTATATTCACTACATGTAAAGTCTTTTTTATTTTATTGTCAATTAGAGTGACTTATACAGAAAATCAAAAATCGAGAATCTCAAAATATTAGAATATTAGAATAAGTTTGAACAAATTACTAATAAAACAGTGTCAATGATAAAACAAAATGCTTGAAATATGAAGGTTTTCCTTAATGAATTGTTGCAAACAATTGTTTTTTTCGAGCTGCACTAGTAGCAGACATTGAAACCAATATAAAAATTTCACGGGTGGTTTGTCCTGCAGTGTTGTTTGTTTGAGAGGAAATGGCTCTGAAAGCTGTAGTCAGGTAGCACAAACACAGCCAGTCGCACATCTCTCCTTGTTCGTCCCTGGGACCCCAACATCTGGATAGTATAAATATCATGTATTTCACAAGCGTGAGACAAGCTCAAACACAAGCCTTAACAGAGCTGGCAGTGAGATTTGGGCATGCACTGACCAGAGTGGAACACACACAAAAAAACAACAAAAAAAGAAAGAAGAGGGAAAAAAAAAAAAAAAAAAGACCCTAAGAAACGTCACTGACGTTGCTTCTTTAGCACTTACAAATCGAACACACACTGGATGTTCTAACAACAACTGACCTTATCCGCATTGACGTCACTCGACCAATCAGAAGCCAGGGATATGTGCTTTCTGTCAACAGTCTCCATGGGAATATTGCGAGCCAACAGTGAGTTTTCATCTTTCAGCCATAACATTGGTGAAATAATTAACAGCGCTGTGGAGAAATACTTGATATCACAACGGCCCTTATTTTACCTCTGATCTCAACTGGGAGGCAGAGTTGCTAAGATGTATCTAAAAACACACAGTCACTGTACAATTAATTATAATTACATGACATATCATATTTTGTCATTTGTGTATTGCTACACGGCAGAAACGGCGATGCTATAACATAACATGTAGCACATGGTTTGTGTATGAGGTAACAACTGCCTTGGAAAAGGAGAGCAATGAAAAAATGGAAACAATGCATTCTTCTGCTTCAGGAGAATTGTTTACTGTTAAGCAATAGTTTGCTGCATAAATCTAAATATTATGGAACAGATGAAGCCCTTACCGAGGCTACATTCAATGTTTAAGTATGAGTGAATGCAGCTTCGTTGCAGTAAAATACTTTAAAAATCACAAGCTGCAGTCCGCTTAGAAATGTGAGGTCGTGTCAAATCACAGAATGATTGAGAAGGATCTGCAGACCTGCAGTACAGCATTCTCAACCTCCTCTCTCAGTCCCTCACTCTCAGGCCCTGACTCACAGCCTCTCACTCTCAGCCCCTCACTCTCAGTCCCTCACTCTCAGTCCCTCACTCTCAGTCCCTCACTCACAGCCTCTCACTCTCAGTCCCTCACTCTCAGTCCCTCACTCACAGCCTCTCACTCTCAGTCCCTCACTCACAGCCTCTCACTCTCAGTCCCTCACTCTCAGGCCCTGACTCACAACCTCTCACTCTCAGTCCCTCACTCTCAGTCCCTCACTCTCAGCCCCTCACTCTCAGTTCATCACTCTCAGCCCAGGAGATCCCTGTAACCGTTCTGCATTGTTTCAGACACACTAATATTTTAGCAAGCTTGTAGAAAGCACTTAGTTTGTTCACCCTAGATAGTCAAACATAAGAAAATGCTGAATTCATTTATGCTTGTAGTAAATAAATGAAGACACAACTGTGTATAAATGGTCGATTTTGTAATTCTACTGTATATAGACCACAAATGCTGATTTTGCTTGATTCTCTTTATCTGTCATAAATATATAATCAATGCCAAACTTGCCAAAAATGCTCCTATTTGATCTTAAAAATGTTTTGTACTTAAAAATGCTTCTGTAGAACTGTTTGCTGTTAAAAAATGGTTTGCGCTATACATCTAAAAACACATTTATACTAAAGATTATGGAACAGATTAAGCATTTAATTTAACCAATTACATTTTTAAGTATAAATTAATGCAGTTTAATTGCAGTCAAATGCTTTAAAATTCACTAGTGATTCAGAATGAGTGAGAAGGGTCTGCAGACTGGCAGCACAGCACTCTCAGCCCCTGACTCTCAGGTCAAAGTGAAACAATCAGCAGGTCAGCTGCCTGATGGTATACGTCAAGGCCCAAGTGTGCGCTTCTGGCAAACATAGGCCTGTTTAATACAGTTAGGATTAGAGTGAAGGTTACAATTAAGTTTAGGGTGAAGTCAGTTTAGAGATTAGAGCTGGGATTAAGACTGGATTCTGGGCGAGGGTCTGACACAACAAATCATTTCACAAACGTTTGCCAGTAAATTAGAGCAGTGTCCCCCTCCCCAAGTCCAACCTCACCCGCCCACCTCAACAAAGCATGTCATCCTGGAAGCAAAGTCATGTCCTCCATCATGATCTCACAGGCAAGAAGGCTGACCACATTATTCGACAGCATGAACTCATCATGACCTGGCCCTTCTCAAGTCCCACACAACCATTAGGATGTTTTGTGTCACTGTTGCCTTTCCGTCTGCAGCTCGCCACTCAGACCAGCTTTTCCTAATTGCTCATTGGGCCCGGCGACAGCAGTTATGCCACACTGATGCTGCGTTCGGGAGGAAAAGACCTTGGCTGACACCATTCTTGGCAAACAGTGACGTGATGTATTCTCTGATACAGTGGAACACTGGACTGAAATGCATGCGGCCCGTCCAAACAACAATGCCATTAAGATTGGAGTTTGAACAAGGGTTTGACAGTTGTGAGCTGCTTCAACACAACAACCGATTCTCCAATTCTGTTGGAAGTCAGAACGTGTTAGGCTTCACTTTAGTGCTGTTCTCACTGCAGTGTGTTTGATCAGACAGGAAACAAGCCAGTCTCACCATTCTTGGCGTCAGGGTGTCTTGGCGTCAAGTATTTCTTTGTAAGATATCCATATGTGTTTGCAAGACATGGCTGTCTATTCGTCCGGCTAAACAATAGCCTGTGACTGGTTATGTTGTATTACATCAGATGGCCCATTCCTGTTATCACATTAACAATGAGAGTTCAGTACATGGAACTGGACAAACATTGAACATACACTGGACAAAAGTATTGGGACATCTGCTCATTTATTGTTCATTCTGAAATGTAGGGTATTAAGAGGGTTTTGTTGGAGTAACTGTCTGTAATATCCAGGGAAGGTTTTTTACTACATTTGTGAGCCTTATTATGAGAATTTGATTGCATTCTCAGGTCAGGATGTTGGATGATCACCACCCCACCTCACCTCACCCCAAACTCATCCCAAATATATTGGATGAAGCACCATCACTCCAGAGAATACAGTTCCACTGCTCCACAGCAAAATGCTGGGATATACTCTTTATGTATGTATGTGTGTATATACATTATTAAACAAAAATGATTGTGTTATTATTATTATTATTATTATTATTATTATTATTATTAATAATAATAATAATAATAATAATAATAATAGTAGTATTATTAACAACAACAACAGTAGTAATAATAATGGTAATAATAATAATAATAATAATAATAATAATAACAATAATAATAATAATAATAATAATAATAATCATAATCATAATCATAATCATAATAATAACAGCCAGAATTATTATTATTCACTAATAGTATTTAAAAATTAAAACAGCAGTTCAATTGTTCTTATGAGCCACTCAGTCAGTACCTCACACCGAACTACTTTAATTTATTGGCCTGAGTAATGCTGTGGTGTGACGAAGCAAATTTAGTAAGTATTTAATTGCTTTCACTACACAACGTGAAGTATCTGTGTCCAAGCGCTGTTGCTAGATGTTTGACAACATGTTTTCCACCTGGACATATCACAACACACGCCAAAAAGGCATCACTGCTTTTTTCTGTTTAGTTTTGACTTCAAGCCGATGGTTCAGCAGTTCTGTCTAATTCCAAAGAAGAGGTGCTGTAATTCTGACGAAAGTTAGGTCACTCTTCCTCTCTTGTAAGAGAATATCACTTTCTTTGGCAGCTAGAAGACCTTTCCATGTGAAAAAGGGGTGGGAGGGAAGGGGGGACGAAGTGAAAGGACAACGAGTACATGAAGAAAAAAACACCACCTCAGCTGTGCAAGCTTTGCTTGAGTATGTAATAATAAATCTGAAGACTACTAAATGAAAGACAAATTGGTACAACTATACACTGTTCAAAAAACAACTTATATATATATGTATATACTCTTTTTTTCTTTTTCTCATATTGCACCTCTTTTCTCCCAATTTGGTAGTGCCAACTCAGCCAACCCACTCACAGAGCAAATTACTGGGTCCTCAGCTCTGCTACAACATGCCTGTTCTGGCCAACATTGCACTTAGACTGATGAGGGGAGAGAGAGCCATCTACCCAACCAGAGAGAGCAGCTACTGTGCTCTCTCAGACTCTGGCGGCTGATGAAAAGGCAGCATGGCTCACTGGCAAACCCTGAGCTACTTCTGGCCCCCAGTATGAGCTCACTGTCACTATCAAACACACTATCAAAACACACATTATCAGCTACCAGACAGTTGTTTTTAATGTACTCTTCCATAAATAGCTTGATTTGCCTTTGAATGCATTCATATTTCTTTAAGTTGTACCCATTGCTGACACAGATGTGCAAACGCACACACACACACATACACACACACACACACACACACACCCAGCTTGTCTAGTCCCTGTAAAGAAGAACTGCCAATAGATTATGAGCAGATAAACATGAACCTATTGCCACCATGACACCATGACAGACGTAGGCTTAGAGTGGTATAAAGCCCCCCGCATTGAGCTGTGGAGCAGTAGAACTGTGCTCCATCCAGTAAGTCTGGGATGAGTTGGGGAGTTGGGGATGAAGTGGGATGGTGACCTCACTAACACTCTTCTCAATGAATATCATCATTATCAGTAAGTGTTATCCACTTCTTCTTGAACAAAGACACGGTGATTCAAGAGCCTACATGGAATCATCGGGTATAAGACAGGAATACCCCCTGGACAGGGTGCCATTACATTGCAGTGTACCACACACACACACACACACAAACACACACACACACCTACCTAAGGCAAACCTAGCAGAAAGTCTTCTCTGGAGAGTAGAAACCATGAATTTCAGCAATGAATAAGGAAGTGGTCCAAAACGTTTGTCCACATAGTGTATAAAAGTAGTAATCATGTCCTTCCTACTACTGTTACTGTAATTTCATGAATCTTAAACTGTTGTCTCACCTTTTTAGTTTTAACAGTAGAATGACAGCAGTCTCCACCATCGTAGTTGCAGAACGCTCGGTTGTTGACTCCATCACAGTAGTTGTCCCCCATGAAAGGCTACAGAAGGAAGAAGAACAGACCTCATTTTTGAGACCATAATGAGTGTATATGCACACTATGCTCTTACAGTATGTTCTGAATGAAACACAGTACATAGTAAACAGGCTTTTATAAGGATCACGAATACATTGTATTATGCCAAAACATCCTGCATACCAGGATAAAACTGTCCTCTGTAATTCCAGAGAGGGAGGGAGGGAGGAAGAGAGAGAGAGAGAGAGAGAGAGAGAGGCATTCACACATATACATCCACACCATGCAAAAATAGACATACAGACCAGAGTCTGTTGCAATTATGTCGCTCTGGAAAAATTGAGTTAGTATTCCCGAGCCTGTGGACGGAGGCCTCTTTTAATGGGGAAACTGAAGCCCTATTAAACTTATATGTGTCTCCCTCGAGAGTTACTACACATTTCCATCTTGACAGGCTCCAAAGGTTGCCCAGCACACCTGTGACCTTTTTCCAGTTTGAAATCATCTCCCTGGACCAACACAACTGCTTCCAGAGGGCAGCTAATTAATTACCTACCAACTGAAACTGGGTCAGGATGTGGCCAGTTCAAAAGTCTGCTGTTTTGGCACAAAAGAAAAAATACAAAATAAAAATAGGAACTGTTTGCATCCTTATTAAAGACAAAATGATTTTTGGTGTCCATTTCCATTTCTATTTCTGTCCATCCATCCATCCATCTATCCATCCATCCATCCACCCACCCGGTCACCCACCTGGTCACCCACCCGGTCATCCATCCATCCATCCATCCATCCATCCATCCATCCATCCATCCATCCATCCATCCATCCATCCATCCATTCATCCACCCACCCACCCATCCATCCATCCATCCTTCCGTTTTGGAAATCTGACTCCATTCCAACTCCCAGAGTATACAGTTTGTAGTAAGGCAAGATGTTTCTTATCATTTCTCCCTGTTTCAACAGCTTGGCCAAGGGGAGGCATGACCTTTCCTTTTAAGAAACCCCTAGATGGGTTTTCCAGGTCCCTCTAAAACACAAAAGAAAACAAATCACCCGACTAAACAATACAGAGGTGGTCACAAAAGCCCCCGTCAACTTTTAGTCAGTCATGTTAAAGCTGACTTGGATTAGGCTGGGATCTGGGTTGCAGTGCACAACAACAACAACAAAAACAAATACACCAACCACTGACCACATGTTTATTTATGTAGTGGACTTCAAAAGAATGTAGGAAGATGGCAGAAACGACAGCTCAAGGTTGGACTCTGGAGAACCAGCCAGGGCTCAACCTCAGATGTGCATTCTTCCCTACAGTGCAGGACTAAATGTCAGGGTCATTATACCATCTCTTACCTCACAACCTTTAATGCAATGGAGACTATCTGGGCTGGGATACCACTTCAGTCCCATTGTGCATACAATTCCCTGCAAAAAAAAAGAAACAAAGACAAAGCTGGGTATAATTTTCAGTTTTTAAGCTGAATCATCCCACATGACAAGTTTATATGAGCTGGCAGTGGTGTTGGAAGTGGAATCTGCGGATGCAATTGCAGGCTGAGGACATTCCACACAACGAAACACAGGCATTTGAATTTAAGTGAATTTGAACAACTTCGGCGAAGCACATGTGTCTCTCGGCAGATTCCTATCCGGGCATGTGAAAGTGCAAACAAATAAAATCCCTCTGCTTACAGCACTTTGGTTTTGGTGTTGGAGTCGGTGGGGGAATGCATTAAAGAATTGGGCTTGGAGGATTACAGTCTTAAGAGCTTGGCTAAGTAGGGGAGCCATTAAACATGAGGAGCCAGGCCCAGCCCGGTGGTAATGTGGCCAAGCGGAGTGGCCTGGTGGCTCCTGGGTTAGTGCAGGTAGAGAGGATGTTTGGAGAGGCATAATGACGCGCTCTGGGGGAACTCCAGAAGCCATGAGGAGTGGAAAAGGCTGAATGTAAACATGAAATTTCCAAGAAAGCAGGCATTCGCCCTTTGCTCTGGAGCAGCTTATGGTGGTGAGCTTTGGCCTGAGCAATCTATACACACACACACACACACACACACACACACACACACACACACACACACACACACACACACACACACACACACACATACTCTTATACACTTAGCATTCAGTGTCACACAGAGGGCCCAGGCGGCCTGTTTACTCAGGCTTAATTTAAACCGTCTGCTCCTGAACCTGTGCTTGTTTTTACAGTTTCTCTAAAGGCCTGGGCAGGACAAGCACTACCTGCCTTCTATTAAATAGACTTTTATACTATCTGTATCAGGGGGCTGTCCTTCTTGAACTGTTTTTCCCCTCAACTTTTTCCAAGCAACAGCATTCAGACATGGACATTTTCCGCCAACGGATTTAGAGCTCCTGTGAAGGGCATTAAAGGCTGATTTCTTGAAGGATAAGGTTACCAGGGGTGTGTTTTAATTATAGAAATCTGCATTTTGTCAGTTAAAAAGTAAATCGTGTTCACTCGTGTTTGCCCTGTCTTGATCACTTTGCTGGGCTGATTGCCACCCCAGATTCATCAGCATACTTGTCTCCACTAGGGGCCACACAGGGTACTAAGGAGAGGTAGGGGGGTTGGGAGGTGCTATTCACACACTCACACTCTCAAACTCTGCCTGGAGTTACACACGACAGGCCTCTCTCAGAGTGAATGAAAAACAACCAGGCTTCTCAAAACATCCTCTACATCGTTTGGAGAAGGCAAAAAAAGAGAGAAGAAAAGTCAGACAACCTCTTAACCACTCACAGCAATGATGTCACCCAAAAACACCATTTCCGTCAGCTAGGAATAAATCAATGACATAATAAATCACGCAGATGGATATTCCTCGTCTCTTTTTTCCCCTGCAACTTGTTCCTGGTCAGGCCATCAAGCTGCTCTGTTTGATCAGCACTGCTGATATTGCATGAAATCCCACCCATACTGGTATTTGCACTACATGCAAATACGGATTTCTTGTTGCAGTGATGTTGATAAATAAGCTCAGTGGATAAAAAACTACAAAAATAATTGTTTGTGGAAGTGTATCGTGGCATGAGCATGATTTTTTGTGATTTTTTCTTTTTATTGATTTGAGGTGCCAGTATGCATATAAGCATAAGGTTATATAACTTCCCGGAAGGCTAGTGGAGCAATGTTTTGTGAACAGATGAGCCCAAAATAGATGTTTTTGGTTTAAATGAGAAGCCTTATGTTTTGAGAAATCCTTGCATTCTAGCGCAAAAACCTTATTTCCAGCTGAGAAACATGGTGGTGGTAGTATTATTACCCTCTCCAGGATTGGTCAACCAACCAAGATCATGCCAAGAGCAAGGCATGTAATCATTGTAATCACTTTTAAGCAAGTAATGGCCTTTCTCACATTGGCTAATGTTAATGTGCAAGAGTCAAAGATCAGCATTGCAAGGAGAAGGCCACTGCTCTTCATAAAGAACATTTCTGCCCATCTGCAGTTTGCTAAAGATCACAAGGACAAGCCAAACGGATACTGACAAAATGTTTTGTGGATGATGATGCCATTGGTTTATTTGAGAAGTGCTAGGCTTGGAGAAAGGAAAACACTGCATTCCAGCATATAAACCTTATTCCATCTGTGAAACACAGTGGTGGTAGTATCATGGTTTGTGCCTGTTTTGCTGCATCAGGGCCAGGACTGCTTGCCATCATTGATGGAAATTATGAATTATACCAACTAATTCTAAACATATCAGGATATCTGTCTGTGAGCTGTATCTTAAAAGAATGTGGATCATGCAGCGACCCTGAGCTTAAAACTTGATCTGTAAAATAATGGGAAAGGAGAATAAAGTTCATACTGGACACGTCAATGTTCTGACCTTAATCCAATACAAATGCCAGCAGTTTAAAGGAGGAAACCCATCAACATAACAGACCTGTACAAAGTTCTATTCTATTCTATTCTGTTCTATTCTATTCTATTCTATTCTATTCTATTCTATTCTATTCTATTTTGTCTCATTGGTTTGACTTGACATCTGAGGAAGTTTTGGGTGAAATTCATACTGATTTATTCCACTGTGTGAGGGAAAATCACATGAAACATGCCAGCAATTCTTCTTCATACACAAATGTGTTAGTGTGCTGTTATTTGGTCTGACAGTGTGTTTTACGAATCTGGCCTAATAGAATAAGAATAATTGTTGATAATTTTGCTTATTTATTAACCATCAAAAAGCTAAGAGTTGAACAAGACGACTCTTTCAGCCTAGAAATGAGTTTAACATTCTCATAATAGTCATCACAATAACAATGATTACATATTTAGCAAAAAATGTATCATGATTTCACTCACCAAGATATATTTTATTGTGGTGTACCATAAAATACAGTCACACCGTGATATTTGGAAATCACTAAAGCACTAATATCACTTCTTCCACACAAACAGATAGAGAGGAACAGCAGGCTTTTCTTTATTCGTCTTTCCATGAGTGTAAACGATGAGTCATTTAATAAAGCCAAAGGCATTTGTTAAGGCACACCAGTGTTTGTGGTCTGCTCCCGTCAGCGGAACACAAAGAAATGACGTACTCGCTGTGATGAAAGAGTGAGGTGAGAGAATGAGGGAGGCTGAGGGGAGAGACCCATTCCTTCATCCAGTGTTAAAGAAAGGACATCCATCTGAAGCAACTTCACCCTCATTCTCTAGGTGAGTGGTAAGGGCTGTCGTTTTGGAAGCACCGGCGGTTCAAGGGCAGTTCAGCGCGGTCGTCACGGTTATTGTTGAGAGCTCTAAGCCCGTCGTGGACCACGCCTATTGGTCCAGCACAGTGGTCAGACAGCTTTGATGGGAAATTCATTCTTGGGAAAATAACAGCTGGTCATCCGCTACACTCATCATTTCAAAAAGGTACTGCAGGTCAAGCCGGAGGGCCGTACGAAAAGAGGAAATAAGAGACATGCGTCACCGCTGTCTGAGAGCTTGTGTTTGTGTCTGAACTGTGTTTTATGACATAATGTAGGTTTTCGGAGGTTAAGTGTCCGAGTAGTTTCAAAAGTACTACAGCGAGTCTTGCTTGACAATAAACTGTGGCTAAAAAAAGCTCATTGTTATTTTGTAGCGTCAGGATTTTACGAGTAATTACTATAATCACTGATTGTGTTGTGTGCCAGGCAGTTGCATGTTAGGTAACAAACTTTTTTCCAAGCCATCATCCTGCTGGCCCCCACCTCCCCCAACCCCACCAGTTCTATACCTTTTTCAAACACAGAGGAAAGGGCAAAAGGAAAATGTCACAAGCGCATGTGTGTGTGTGTGTGTGTGTGTGTGTGTGTGTGTGTGTGGTCCAGCCTAACTATTCCCCTTCAGTCTGATAAACAATATGACGCATTGGATTTTAGGACTGGAGAGGAGCAAGCATTCATCATTTCTATTTCAACGTTAACAGTTAATTCTATTATTAATCACAAAAAGCTCCATAACAAAAGCAGGCTTTGAAAGCATGCTTATTTAAGGGCGTGTTTATTTTGACCACCTTTGCTGCTTATATACCCTTTTTCATGTCTACTATGAATGACTTCATAGTCTTCTCGTCACGGCTCAGGGTTAAACAACAGTGATACAGAGCTAAATATAGCTGCTGAGTTATGGACATATTTAAGGCCTATGCTCTATTATGACTGGACTGGGGATATTTAACAAACACATCCGTCTGAGACGGAAAAGATAGAAGGTTTTAGAGATGTGATAAATAAAAAAAGGAACTGTTATGATATTGCGAATGATACTCAGGTCTGGATGATGCTGGACTGCCAGGATCTAAACGCACCTGAACTTTTGGTGGATTTCGCCAGTGATCTTTCATTAAGTCGTCGCCGGTCATGTTCCTGGGGAGGATCACCAAGGTACTGCCACTGTCATTGCAAGCCAGCTCACAATCAGTTCCTGTTACAGAGTACACACACACACACACACACACACACACACACACACACACACACACACACACACACACACAGAGAAACGCATTGGCAAGTTTTTCTCTGCAATAAGGTAAAATGTACACTGTCAAGCAATAGTTTATATATTCAAGGTCAAAGTACACTATGTGGACAAAAGTACTGGGACATAACCATTCACTGCGGTGAATCTGATTGCATTCAGCAACAAGTGCATTTAGTGAGGCCAGGATGTAGGATGATCACCGCCACACCTCATCTCCAACTCCTTAGCTCATCCCAGAAGTACTGGATGGAGCACCATCATTCCAGAGAACACAGTTCCACTGCCCCACAGCTAAATGTTGGGGGACTTTATACCCTTCTTGCCCATGCCTGGCATAGTCATGGTGGCAAAAGGTTCATATTTATCTGCTCATAATATATTGGCAGTTCTTTATTGGGACTAGACATAAAGATGACTTTTCTGTTTCTAGTGTTTATGAACATGCATCACCTGACATGAATGAGAACAAGTCATAGGCCTAACAAGGTAATTTTGTCCTTGGTCAAAATTAATTAACACTTGCTATAAATTAAAACTTGCTATAAATTACGGCATTAATGGACAGAGATGCTCATGTCAACCTAAGACTCAACTGATGAAGCTGCTTCACTGAAGATCTTTTGTTTCATGTACAATAACCTAATTTCATCTCACGTCTGAGTTGGACTATACAGGCTATACAGACCGATGCTGTGGACTCCTTCCGTGCAGCTGGTGAGGATAGCAGGGCCCAGATTTTGAGGGAGGGAGCATTGGCCTTTTAGTTCGGGACAAAGCTGGAAGGAGCCCGTCCAGTTCCCATCCTTTCTACAGCGAATCACACTGGTGGTGGAGGTACCCTGGCAGAATAAGCAAAACCCTTGTTCACCTTCCTGAGCAACAGAAGCACAGTCATCACTACATCATCATATATTCATCTTGAAGGAGTAATGTTTTTGCATTGGTACTTGCACCAGTGGTACTTGCACCAGCTTTTCCTGGTGTTTGAATAACCAGTAGATGATCATCAGTGAATCACTTTATTAAAATAGTGTTTTGTAGTGACTGTGTCACTGCACAATAGAACAGTAGGTCACCATTCTAGAGTCTGCTAAATCTTCCTTCCTGAAAATGGGGCAGCTCTCTTGGAAAGTGTTCTAGGTCTTTCAGACCTCTCCTGCTTTGTGGGCATCAATTAATTCAGAGAGATAGGCAGCTGCTTAGAGGAGCCCATGGTTGCTGATCGGTTTTTATCTCAGTTGGTCTTTACTAACAATGATCTCAGTGAGGTGTCATTAACCTTTCTGAGCCATTTTTACACTGGTTCTTGCAACAGATTTGATTACCCCTTGGATAATATAAATAAATTATAATTTGAATATAAGGCTCAATATATGGCCTGTCACAGTTTTAAACTCCTTCATAGGTAATGCCCAGTGGGATGACCCATATCCTTCCTCTTCATATGGACTAAGTAAAGTATGGATGAGAGCAAAAGATGAGCTAATGGAGAGAATGTTGTGGTGGAGGAGCGTCCATGAGACAACTGTGAGTCCATGATGGGAAAATGAGAAACGCAGAGGAGAGACAGAGGAAGGGCGACAGACCTGCTTGCAGTGGCTGTGCACTCTCACCGTGAGGTTGGCCCCGGGGCAACTCAGCCAGCATTCGCTGTTGAACTGGAAGCCATGGGTGCACTGGTAGCTGCCGTGGAAGACCGGTGGTGGTGGTTCACACATCACTGGCACACACACACCCGGCTGCCAACTTCCGTCTTCTGTACACTGTCTGGTGAACGCCCGTCTGAGGAGAAATGTCACATGCATGCATCAAGTTTATTTCCAAAAGTTTGTAGACAACAAGGGCATTGATGTTTAGATTGATTTCCTTTTTACTACACAAACAAGCTCTATTCATCCCTGAATGCTTTACACTAGATGTTGGAACATGTCCTTTTCATAGAATTTGATTGATTCAGCCACAGAGGCATTGGTTAATTCAGGTACTGATGTTGGATAATGAATTCTGTATAACAAACTCATAACATCACTCAATAACATCACTGGTTCTTTATACACTGGGTGGAGATTAAGCTGTCCAGAGAGTAAGGATTCACTGCTCAACTTGATGGCCTTCATACCCTTCTAGCCCAGACTAAGTACTTATGTGGCTCATATGTGACTACTCCAAAGTATCCCATTCTATTGGTAATGCTTTTTCTATGGTTTAATACTGACCACCAGCATTGGGTGCAGTGGGTTCCACAGCTTCCGATGTCTTTTTGGAATCATTCACAGCTCAATTTGTTATTTATTAAAGTAATCAAATGGTTACTAATAAGATGCAGTCAGTCAGTAGTGAGATTTAGAATTAGAATAATAAGTTACTCTTGTAGGAGGTAGAAGTTACTCACCTCTTAGGCTTGTCAGCACTAGGGACGTGGTAACCAGGCTTGCACTTGTACTTGCAGAAGGAGCCCACCTTGAGGCCGGTGGCATTGCAGCGTTTGGTCTGCAGAATGGCGTTGGGGACAGGTGGAGGTGCTGGACAGCGTAGTTCACACAGAGCTTCGGGAAATGACCACATCCCGTCCTCCATACATGTCAGTACATTGTTAGTACCTGTGTGAGGCCAAAGTTAAACCTGGGAATGCTAGGACATACAGAGAACTTTACAGTGACTTTACAGAAGAAGGAAAAACCCTTCTTAACTTACTGGAAGTCAGAACTAAAAGATTATGTTCCAGGTGATCATAGAACATTTCTATTGCTTCAGTCATTATGAAGATGTAACAATAACTTTTAATAGGTCACATATTTGCATATATTATCTGCCGAGTATAAGGGGCCACATCTGTTATTAAAGCGAAACTGACATTTACAGTCATCTTGGTCATCTTCTCAAACCTAGTGGTCTTTGGCTGTGGACCTGCTGTGCTGCACCCACCTATGAGCTGTGCTGGCTGCCGGCACTGGAAAGTGCACCTCTTGCCGTAGGTGGTGCCCTCAGTGAACTGGAAGACAGCCGGGTGCACGTGGTACTTGTCAGGCCGGCCGCAGTCCACTGGCTCACAGGACACCTGCTTGTTCCACTTTCCATCTGCACAGGTCAGGGTCGCCGTGGAGTCCGACTGTGTGGGGGAATGACCAGAGATGAAAATAGCACCTTTTCTTTTTAATATCTCTCTTTGGATTTGATAAGAGAACTCCACGTTTCTGCAAAGTTCCAGAAGATCTAAGATCTAATGGTGAACAGAAAAAAAAAAATACAAGGATAACATCCAAAATGAGGGGAGAAAAAACTCCTCTTCCTCAATAAAAAGTTATTGTGTCTGTGATGGATCTCTCAGTGAGAGGGGAGCCAAGGGGGCCCAGCGGTCATTGCGACGTCGACTGCCGATAATAAATGGCGTGGGTACAGCGTATAAAGCTGTCAGGAGCAAAGGCAGCAGGAGTCAGGGGTCATTTCAGCTGATTTAATAAGTCATTTCAGGAGTGTGGAACGCCTGTAAAGACATCAGCGGAACCTCATCAGAGCTGCTGGAGGAGCCCAGGCCAGCCACACACTCCCTCTCTCTCTGTTTCTCTTGAAACACCATCATTGTCTTCTCTCCCCCTTAGAACCACAGAGGCTAGTACACAACACGGGCCATCCAACAGACGTCAGTTTTCTGGTCACTAACAGCAACATTCCAGCCAAACAGAGACCAACACTGAGGAACAGTCTGCTTTGACTGGAACTCAATCGTGCTGCAAAGCCTTCATGCAGAGGCTGAAGGATCCCAGTGTGTTGCAAGATGCAGTAGAGTGTTTATTGGACCATTACTGGATAATTTAGCACCACCAGAAACGTTCTAGTGCTGGGATATTTGTTAAGGCTTTTTTTATTAACCTCTTAAGGCCAACTTTTCAAATTCCTCACTCATAACTAATAATTTCCTTCTTAATGTCATAGCAGTTTATGATTGTTTATAGAAGCTACCAAATAATAAGTATTGAAGTGGGAATTCTGGCAAAAGTGCATCATTTGTCATATTGTGTAGCGTTGTGTAACATAGGAGAACAGTATTCTGTACACCATTTTCCACCTTTCAGTGGATATTACAGAAATACAGTCATAGAGTCATAGAGGCTGCTGGAAGTTTGCTGGTGGTTCAATTCCCTGAACTGGCAGGACTGAACTGAAGTGCTCTTGAGCCTGGCAGCTCCCCAGCTGTTCCCCGGGCACCATGGACAGGGCTGCCCACCTCTCAAGGCATGTGTGTTTACTGCCCCCTACAGTGTGTAATCACTAGTGTGTATGTGTCTTTCACTGCGTGGATGGGTAAAATGTGGAAGATATATTCCTCTGTGTGTAAGCACGGTGGGTCTATTTACATTTGTTGAGCTATGGAGTAACTGCAACCAAATTAAGAATGGTTAGCTGATTTTAGACCAATAGGTTTAAAGAAAATCTGAAAAAAACCCCCAAAAAACTATCCTCTGTTTAGTCAAAGTGGAGAAATGACTGTATATTAAAGATTGACAGCAGTGTTGAATATTGGTTGCAGTATAATGATTAACTCCATTCATTCCCATTCATTTCAATAACAAAACTGTTCATATTCAATCTGAATTTTCTCCTCTACACTGTATTACCATCTCCACTTTTTCGTTCCAGATATCATTAAAAAATCAATTATTCATGATTATTACAATTCAATTTATTCATTGATTATTTCATTAATCAATATTAATGTAAAATTTGTACTTACATTTCTGTGCTGGTAGCCTTTTAAGCATTTACAGTCCATGCATATGTTAGTTTGAATAAAAAGTAAAAGATCTAATAAAAATACATTATTATTATTATTATTATTATTATTATTATTATTATTATTATTATTATTATTATATTCTGTCTAACAAGCACTTGAAAGCGTGGTTCTGTCCTTCTGAAAGACTTTCTCTTCAGCAGAAAAATATGAAAAAGAAATGCTGATCCTCATATTTGCCTTGTATATGAGACTGAGGTTTGATTCTGAAACTACTTTCTACCATTCAATAAGGCTCAGTTTACTGAAAGTAAGCCTACACCTCAAATGTTTGACTTAAAAATAAATCATAAAAATGGATTTTCCTAGTATTCAAACCAGGAACGGCGAGTTGGCATGTTTAGAACAGTTAACTTGTCTTTAAAATTCATCTAATTCTCCCTTACAGTAAGAATCAAAGCCAGTTTTTCTTCCAACACAACACCATACAAAATGTAATAATGCCAAGATTAAGAACAGAACAAAAGGCCTACAGATTAAGAAGTTAATTAAAATAAGAGATCTACAGCACTTTGAGATTGACAAACAGAAAACAGTAAGAGAGAGTCACGTAACCTCTGAAGGTGCTTCAAGGAACTTTCAATAAAAGGACGAGGGTTTTTGAAGGTTCCTTGAAGAACCTTAAGAGGTTCCTCCACAGTTTCAAATTAATATGTACAAGTTCCTCAAGGATACTTTTTAAAGTGTAGTTATTGTAAAAGAAACCTATGAAACAAAATGTCAATGAATCTTTAAATTGTTGCTCAAAGAGACGCATAAAAAATGACCATCAATTTACTCCATGATGGCAAGTTTGAGACTTTAAGCCAGTGAAACTACTGTGAGCATCCTGGGTTTTAGAAAGTGGTCTTTATGTGGTTCTCCTATTGTTTCGTGTGGTATCAAGCATTAGGCAAAAAGTCTAGTATAACATGAACCATCCTCGGAGGCTTGGCCAGCGGCCGTGTGTGCTCAGGGGCCAGCCTGTTTCAATGAAACACGGAATAAAACATGCTCTCCTCCACAGATCTCTTAATTTGTTTATGACAAGCACCAAAATACCAGCCATAAAAAAGAGATGTTAGAGATGTTGCTCGAACCAGTTTCTGTGGAGCCAAATCGTTTTTGCTGGCAAGGCGTAGAGTATTGTGGCAAATGTTCTTTTACTCACATCCACAAAACTAAACACTGAAGCAAACTGCTTTTTCTGTTGTTTTTTTTGGACATGCACTCTCTTTCTCCCTCTCGCGCACTCTCTCTCTCTCCCTCTCACAAAAATGGCAGATTTAAGGCAGTCTGGAATGCAGTGGGGCTGTGGAATCCAACGCTTATCTAATGTTCTGTACCCTCTCAGGAAATATACCAGCACCTAAAACTGAACAAAACAGCAGGAAACAGTTGAAATGCAATCCAGACACAGTTCGAAAACTTGCCCTCTTTCTCTGCCTCTTCCTTCTCTCGGCCAAGGCCTCTTATTGAAAACAGCTCGTTGATGGGAGAGCACAAACGCTTCATATTTTCTGCTGGATTTTTGAAAGAGCAAACAAACCTGAAGTCGTTTTGTGCCTCATCATCATAACCAATAACCAATAACATGGTAATAATATAATGGCTTGACAGAAAGTGTCCAGCCATTCAAGTGTCCTTTGAACGTCCCACTTCTCAGGTTCTATTAGGGATCTGCTCAATTTCAGGGCTGACAAGAGTAAGCAAAAATAAAACTGGGAGGCTGATGTTCGAGTTGGCGTTAGCAAAGGTATGGTGTACTTCAGAAGAAGTCATTTCTCACTCATAACTCACTGAAATAAAAGGCGAAATTCTGCTGAACATCTAAAAACAGACTCGAACCCAATGCAAGTAGAAGAGATGATCATTTAAGCTCAATGAAAAGTTATTGTTGTGTGAATGGTTCTGACTTGCGGAACGAAAAACATATTTTTTTCCCCCCATTTTATCTATTTCGTAACGTCAAAACAAATGGAAATCAGACTCACATAGAGCTCTGCAATATGAATAAAATTACATTACTTCCACAAGATTTTGCAGCATCAAAATACTTCATCTTTTGCTTCAAAAGGTGCACAATGCTACTCTACACTAATACAATATCTCGGCTTGTCTTATTCAAATTGAAAAATGACTGGTCGTGTGAGCATCACACTGAACACTCTCTCTTTGAGAGGAAATCTTCATACTAAGATGCTTCTGGAAAGCTTTGTGAATTTAAATAAAAAGAGAAAGATGCATCATCTGAAGCACACCACTAACATATCTGTCAAAGATGATGGAGGCACTGATACATAATGTGCATGTATAGCTGTCAGTTGAACTGGGTCACTGTTTATTGATGATGTAACTACTAATAGAAGCAGTAAGAAGAACATAGAGCTGTAATGCCTCAGATGCAGTCAAACGCTGCACAAAGAGTAGAATGGAGCTATAATGACCAACAAGCCTAGAGCTTTATGAGTAAAAATTAATATTCTCAAATGGCCAATCATACTGTATCTCAACTCACCTCCCTCCCAAGTGTGTAATTACTGTGTCATATGGTAAAAAACAAAAATAACAACACTCAATATCTAAGACAATCAATAACCAATAATTACACAGTTATTGCAGGTTAAAACTCCAAAGACTAGTATAATCAATAAAACAGAAATTCAGCTCCCTGTAAACATAACACCTTTACATCATTGCTACAAAAAAAAAAAAGAACTTCTGGAGAGTGTGGAGTAGTGGACTGACCCAGTATGCTATCCATTATTATGAGCAATATTACTAATAAGACGAAAAATGAGCTGAGACCTATACAAACTGCCAATATATGTTGTTCGTCCATACTTTCTAGTCTGATTCAAAGCCAAGCAGCAGTCCAGACGCTTATTTTACAAGCCCTCTCTGGCCACACCACGGCAGCTATTAAACAAATGACCCGAGCCGCAAGAGGCGTAAGGATCTGGACAGAAGAGCAGGACAGAAAAGCAAACAAAAACAGTTGTGGTCAAGCAGGAGACGCACAACAAGGGGGCTATTTAAATAGCAGACAGCCTTTCTCAATTTACACACATGCAAATACATGTACACAGCAAATACATGTACACAGCAAATACATATACACAGCAAATACATATACACAGCAAATGCACAGAATAACACACATGTACAGAGAAAAAACATCTAGAACTAGCTGCTCAACAGGCTGTCACTGGCTGCCTCCTCCTCTCCTCGCACACAGAGGAATGGCTTGCAAGTAGCTCGTCAGAAAAAGGGAACTGGCATCCCATCTGGGTGGGGGCGGACTGGGGAGAGGTGTGTGTGTGTGTGGAACGGGGGTGTCTGCGTGCAAGGAGTTTCCTTCTTTTAAAAATTTACAGCTTCTGATTCCTCCTCCTCTGAGAATTTAACTACCACTGACTACTGTGCCTAATTCAACACAGATGCCCCTACCGCCTCTTTTCTCGGAGCCTTTCTCTCTCTGTTTTCACGTGTGTGTGCATGCACATGCACGTACACATGCACGCGCACGCATGTAGACATACAAGCATGCACAGAGGCATGCATGCAAGAATGAATGAATGCGCACATACCCAAAGGCACAAATGTGCATGCATGCACAAAGGTACACGCACAAAGGCGCATGCGCCTACATGCATGCACAAAGGCACATGCGCAAGCATGCTCGTGTGGGTATGCACGAAGGCACGTGTGCTAAGATACATGCATGCACAAATGCAAAAATACACACGTACAAAGGCACATACACAAATGGCCATGCACAAAAGCACATGCATAAATGCTCATGGACAAAGGCACACGCACAAAGGCATATTTGCACATTCAAGCATAAAGATATACACGCAAGTGTCCTTACACCAAGGCACACACACACTAAAGCACTTTTGCACACACACCCACACACACACACACACACCATTTAAAAAACAGATGAAGAAAGAGAAAAGTAAACCTCCAGCACCCCATTTGCCTTTCTGGCCCACTGCAATGTTGTTGTTTGTCTAATGGTGATTTCAGGACATGCTCTGCTTTCAATAACACCCTGGCAAAAACAAGCAGTGCACAGCCAGGACGTGGAGGCCGCAGAAGACACTGCGCCCCTTGTGATGTGCCACCCCACCGCCAGCAGTGTGAGCATGACAAAAAAAAAAAAAAAAAAAAAGATGAAAAAAGAAAAACCTCGGGCCCAGCCCCTCTCTCCTCACGCAGACAGCACACTGTCTTGCAAACTGGGTTTTGAGCTGCCATTTCCAAGTAGAAGGCTTTTTTCTGGAATTTTGGAACATCCCGAGTTCCATTATAGTAAGAGGTTAATGGTGAAATGGCTAATTTCTCACTGACTGCGCCTTTTAGAGGCAGACGTTAGTGCTCTCCCGAGACGGGATAAGCAGTAATTGCTGTGCTGGGATCAGCACTTTCCCTTTCAATGCAAACCCACGGGCACCCTCCAATTGACGTCATCCGTCAGGCTATCTCACTCCCTCTATTCTGCTCTCTTTCGCTGTTCACAGTTCTCTGACAGGTGTTTGGGACTTGCTTCAGGCGGGTTCAGGCACAGGGCAGTTGATCTAAAAATGTCTAGGTATCCAAAGCAGAATTGGGCAAAAAATAACATTCAGATAACGTTCAGATCTTATGCAGAAAGTTCTCAGAATTATGCTGCTCTGCAGTGGAAGGTAGAACAGAAGCACCCGTGCATTTGTTCAGGAATTAAGTCTTTCTGTTAATCTAAAGGGGTCAGCTTTGGCTGTTTCCAGGGGTGTTGGCTGGCCTGGGCCAACTGAGACTATAACCCTGAATATTTTTTAACAAGCCTGCACCCAAAGGGCTCAGAGTGGCTCAGTGGTCGCACTATGTTCTGAGGATCGCAGGTTTGAATCCTGGGTTGTGCTGTTTGCCATTGACAGCCAGAGTCTGAAAATTGGCCATGCTCTCTCTGGGTGGGTTGTTGGCACTTTCTTCCCACATCACACCCAGTGCAAGGCTGGTGGGCACAGGTGTCTGTTAGCCATTATATCAGCTGAGTTCCTTTCTTCACTATCCTAGTGTAAGGAGCATTGTATGAGACAGAGGGAGAATCCTAACAGGGTTGGGGAATCTGCACTTCCAAATTGGGGAGGGTAAAAAAAAACAACAACAAAAAATACAAGCCTGTCCACCCTCAAGATAGTGAACCAAACAAGAAATAGAGAGGAAAAGGTCAGAGCCTTATGCCCCTTTGTGGGCTGAGCTTTGGGACAATCAGGCAACACCATTGGCAGTATCTCCCCTGAAACTTCTATTTTGTAACTGCTTTGACTTAACATTAAATAAATAAAGGCTGACTTTTATGCAGTAAAGCATGTGGAGGAAACAGGCTTACTTTCACACATGGACGATGAATGGTATTACAGTAGATGGTACAGATGGTGATTGGTTGGTTGTTCTTCAGATGATGCATTTTTCACACAGTTAGACAGGAAGCTGTTACTCACTGTCCTAACTGCAGGAAGGTCTTTGTACATTCCTAAAATGTAAGTTCTTCACAAGTTCTTGGCTTGGATATAGGCTTGCCGTTGGAAAAACCTTTACATTACAGAGGCTCAAGCATGTTCTTCATACGACTAGCACATCTTATTGACCAGAACCTCTTTTTTTGGCCCCATCATTTGGTAGAGAAGTGTAGTTACTGTTGCAGAAGCTGCAGACTTTATGAAAACTCCCTCACCTTACATAACCAGACCAGACATCTACCCCTGTAAGGGCCCCTGCAGCCCCCCAGTGCTGGCCCCCAAAGCCCCACTGTTATATAAACCACGGCCTCCCAAAAAGCTGAGAAAATCTGTCTGCTGCCTTTCTCTCTCCAAATGTGTAATAGCTGCTGTACAGGAGCCAAACTTCTGAGCGGACTGTGGTCTCTGGCAGCAACCAGCTCAAACACCTACATACAGTACAGCCCTCGTGCTTGCAAAACACACCAAAACCCTGTTTTTACACCAGTCTTTCTCTATACTATTTACAGCCTTTTGCTGTATTACTTCTGTTGGTTTGTACTTTTGATTTTTCTAGCCAGAACCAAAACAGCAGGTGCAGGAACCCACAGAGGAACCCTGTCCTACACATAGCCAGAAACCGAGACTGAGGCAGCATTTGTGAATGAGCAGGCTTGGATGGTGTGCTAGGGGCTTGCAGACTTAATGTAACACCAGCAGGTTTGCTGACTTTATCAACGGTAGCCGCTACTGTCAGTCTTTTGTGTGGAGGTGTGAAGTAAACAACATTCACTGCAGTGTCATTGATCTGAGAGTGTGGATGTGGCAATGCCAGATGTTCAGCTGCCACAATTTCAAAGTCACACAGATAAATCCCATCCTCACTGACTTCTCTCCAATATACTGTACTCTGAACCCTCTTAGGTCCAGTATGAGATATACGCAATACTCCCATCAACCATAACATTATGACAACCTCCTTGTTTCTACATTACCATACAGGAGCACTTTCATTTCATAAACACAGACTGTAGTCCACCTGTTTCTCTGCATACTTTTTTATCCTCCTTTGATCCTGATCTTCAATGGTCAGGACCCTACAGGACCTACAGGACCACCACAGAGCAGGTATCATGAGTGTGTTGTGCTGCTATGAGTGGATCAGACACAACAGTACTGCTGGTGTGTTTAAACACCGTGTTAAACACCGAGGCTCATCTGTTGCTGCATAGTTTGTGTTGGTCATCCACTAGCCCTTCATCAGTACTCACAGGACGCTGTTGGCTGGATATCTCTGGTTGGTGGACTATTCTCAGTCCAACAATGACACTGAGGGGTTTAAACACTCCAGCAGCACTGCTGTGTCTGATCCAGTTGTACCAATGCAACACACACTTACCACCACCATGTCAGTGTCACTGCAGTGCTGAGAATGACCCATCGCCCACACAATACCTGATCTGTGGTGGTCCTTTGGGGTTCTGACCATTGAATATCATAATACAATCATGTTTTCTGATTAAGGTTCAGTACAAAAATGGCTTTCTTATGCTTTTGCCTATTATAAAGGCATGTCTTTCTTCTTTCTACTGAGTCACAGAAATCTTCTGTCTGATTTGCATGTTGCTATAAATATTTCAGCATACATCAATAATGATGATGAGAACAGAGAGGAGGGACTATTAATAACTGGTGAGGCATCAAAAGTTACGAGTAGATCACAGTGCAGTAAATATGTCCTAAAAACTTCCCAATTTCATGTTTGTGCTGCTCTTCATTATAATAACTACAATAAAAAAACACGTACTGGTGATTTCTTTAATTAGAGTTTAAAAATGCATGAGAATATTTAAAAACACCAGACAGCTTTGAGTCTATGTCTACAACATATGTCTATAAATGAAAAAAACTGAACTGTGTCAAGCAGATGTTTCAGAGAAATTAAAAATGAAAGTCCATGTAAATGTCTTATAGTTATAGTATAGAGACCTACCTTCCTACAGATTTCAGCCCCAGCCCAGGTTGAACACACCCCATTCAGCCAATCAAGGACTTCCAAAGGCAGTAATTGGTTGGATCAGGTAAGGTGGATTAACATTGGATCCAAAGTCTGTGGGAAGGTAGCTCTACAGAACCCTTGACTTTTGTGTAAAGACTCGTGACTTGACTCATACTTGTTAATTGTGACTTGTGAACATCTCTGGTATGAAAGTAGCTCACATAACAGTGCTTCAAATAGTTCTCTGAGAGATGTCGTAGAAGGAGCATTTGAGATGTGTGCGTTTGAAAGGTTTTTCAGACACATTGATCCAAAATTGGTTCTTCTTTGGTATTACTCACATAAGAACAAGGATTGAGTAAAACAGAAGGATTCGAATCAGGGAGGAGAGAGAGTAGATGCTATGAAAATCTCTGTGGCCTATCCTGTACATCCCCCCTCACCACTTCCCTCCTCCTTCTTGCTCCCTGAAAGGAAAACCTTGTTTTTATTTGAGCCACATGGACTGTTCCCATGGTTTCAGGCCCCTTAAACAAAGTGGTTTAGGAAGAAAGACATAAAACTAGGGAGAAGCCAGCAGCAGCTCTGAACCCTCCAGCCCCAGCGCCAGCCATGGGGATTGCTGCTTCCCTTTCTGACAGCTCGCTTCACCCAACCTACGAGAGCCATAAAACTTTACTGCTGCTTGCTCCATAAGCACTTAGAGCACGAGGACACGGTTATTGTGGCGTAGGTGTAACGTCTTGCGTGCATGTGTGTGTGTGTGTGCACTGCTGTAAGGTATCTGGCTGAAATTACTCCATATTTCTAAAAAAATGGGGAAGGATGACAAATAGAGCCATAAAAACACACACACACACACACACACACACACACACACACACACACACACACACACACACACACACACACACACACACACACACTCAGATTCTACTGAGTGATAAAACACTCAGGGGATATAAGTGAGAGCAGCACCTGTGTTTTAATGATGTCATCGTCTCTGTGCATTTTCAGCGTGTATCCGCGGTTGCAGGTGACTGTACAGCGGACACCATTGAAGTAGCCCGGACTGCTGCACTTCATCACCGCGTTGTGCACCAGAGGCTTTTGGCAGTCAATTGCATCACACGAGTAGTGCACACAACTGAGAGGATAGAAGAGCGAATTAGCATTAGAGTTTAATCTGACCTTCTTCTGCACTATATGTAGAGACAGAATGAACACAATAAGTGTCTTCAAAGCTACAGCACAACATAAAATCTATGACACAGGACAAAGAAAGCACATAAGAAGACAATGCAGTAATACACAACATACGGTTACTGACATAGTTACAGTGATAGTAATAGTTTTATAGCAGCATTCAACGTTTCTTCCCAGCAGGCACATGACCAAACCCCAACACTGAAATGTGGATGAAATAACTGGTGAATAATCAGATTTTGTCAGTAATCCAATCAACGTGTACACATGCACTTGAATATTCAGACAGTAGGAAACTTATGGTTTACATGAGTCAGGCCGTAATTGGGTTTCTGTTTTGCATCCAGCCAATAAGCTCACAGAATAAGATGTGATGTAAACATCCTGTAAAATCAAATTCTTCATGTGACTTTGTTACACACTGTAAAGTGACAATTTTGTTGCACTTTTCTAGATACCCAAGGATGCTTTACAATCAGCACTCTACACAACTCACAATCACACACAGCATACTCTCTACCGAAATGCCATCCATCAGGAGAGCCAATCCATATCACTCACATACAAACACACTCATTCACACACACCAATTTACATTAGCCAATTCACCTGATATCCATGTTTTTGGAATGTGGGAGGAAACCCAAGCAGACACTGGGAGAACATGGAACCTCCACCCAGATAGGGCCTTGAACCCAAGACCCCATTCCTATAACCACCAAGCCGTCCACTGAGCCACAATATAAACATATATCATCCAGAAGATGAAGAACTTTTTAATCCTTTTATTTAATTTTTTTGTCGCTTATTTCTGGTACTGAGGTCTGTTTTTACTCATGTACAGTCTGACAATTCTGAGACAACTCTGGTTAGACAGTTGATCCTACTCTGATTTCTGCTGTTTATTTGACCACTTAAATGAATCAGATCAGTGCAGAAACTGAAAAAACTATAAACTAAAAGATCAGAAATATTGAGTACACGTAAACATACTTAATGTAAGTTGTTGCTTTAACGTTGAAAACATTGAAACAATGTTTAATGTTATAAAATCATTAACGCTGTTGATATAAAATTGATTCAATTTTCAAAATGTGTTCAATCGCTGTTGATTCAACCATGACCAAGACGATTCAATGACTGTGTAGCAGTGTGATGAAAAATGTGATGTATACTGCAACAATTTGTACTGTACTACAGCGTGCCTGTAAAAGGCCTGTGCAATGTGACTTTACTATGTTATTGTGTTACTCTGTTACTGTGGTAACTGCCCTCCACTGACATTAAAATCTCTCTAACTACCAATTTTAAAACCTGTCATTCATTTGTTATAGCATAGTGAGACACTAGTATGACATAATCCTATATTAATACCACATTTTGTACCTAATCAGTGTAGAAATGCACTGAGCTGCACTGATTAACTGTGTCACACTGAATTATTATTGATCATATTATTATTTATTTATCTTTGTTTAAGCGTTTGGGTGATTTGATATATGTCAGTCAGTCAGTCAGTCAGTCAGGCACTCATCTTATCTGCTTCATCTTGAATAGGGTCATGGTGGATCCAGAGATTACCTGGCATCATTGTGCACAAGGCAGGAATACCCCCTTGTCAGGGCACCAGTCCATTGCAGGGTATAACACGCACACAAGGTCACACCTAGGGGCAATTATGCATGGCTAATTCACCTACCATGTGTATTTTTTGGAGGAGGGAGGAAACTGGAGTACCCAAAGGAACCCTGCAGGTACACACAAAACCCCCAAGTGGGCCCCTGGGGCAGTTTGACACATGCGCCATGCTGTCCTGTTTTCAATATATGGTTTATGGTTTTCTGTATTTATGGTATCACTGAAATACAGAAACTGTACTGAACCAATTTAGACTTTAAGGACACTTTTACAGCGCAACTGATTTGCTATCCCTACCTGTTATCCCTACCCTTTCAGACAGTACCAAGGTAAAGCTCTGAGCAGACAGAGATTTGAGTCAAAGTTCTTTCAGTTGAGGTACAAGTCTCACCTTTGGCCCATGGGATTGTAGATCTCATTGCTCTGGCAGCCGCTGATCGTGATTGGGTCAAAGTATTGGAAGGAACGCAGACCCACCCCCGAGATGGCCACCAGGGCTGAGCGGAAGCTGACCATGATAGCCATGGTCCTGTAGAAGGCCATGCTCAGGTCGTGACTCACTGGGATCACCAGGGGATTGTTCCTGCAACTCAGCCTCCATTCGCCTGAAAAGCATTTGATTAGCATACAGTAAGAAGCTGCTCAATATTCGACAGGTGGTGCTGATGTTATGGATGATCGGGGTGTGTAGGAAATGCGTTGTGTAATGAAGCTAGACAAACCAAGGTTGTGGATCTGTTCTTTAGTGTCCACAAGCTGGACGGTGACATTGGCCTGGGTCTGGTCACTGTAGGCAGTCCCGTCTGCGGCAAGGTGGATGATGACTGCTGCAGCGACCATGGGGTGAGCATAGTACGCCTGATGGAGTTAGATTAGACAGTCTATTATAATGTGTACTTTATAATATAGATTTTTTGTTTGGAATATAATTTTAAAAGTTTTTATTTATTTATTTTTTAATTTATTATTATTTTTTCTTATGTTATGAAAACATCACTTACCTTCAGCCAGTAATGGTAGCTCCTGCTGTGAATCGGTGGTTCCTCACAAGGAAACCAGGCATACTGAGATACTCCATCAGACAGATCAAACACCTTCGACTGGCAGCTCTGAGAAAACATTAGGAGGCTATATTCATTATGGCATCTTAGCATCCATTATGAATTCAATCCTCCCACTGA
Organism: Acestrorhynchus altus; assembly: GCA_034509495.1. NCBI lineage: Eukaryota > Metazoa > Chordata > Actinopteri > Characiformes > Acestrorhynchidae > Acestrorhynchus > Acestrorhynchus altus. The sequence goes on along the minus strand of CM067522.1, from coordinate 15,972,908 downwards.
TTCCACTGAAAACAAGGGGCTGAAGCACTACAGGTGTCAACATTCTTTTCAAATAATGTTTTGCCACCTCTTGAAACGTTCCCCCAGAGTTAAAAGTTGGGGGATATTGGCATACTAGGAAGCAATCACGCATCAGTCAGTGCAAGATGTTCTGGACTTGGGCTTCAGCTGATTTCAGGTTTTATGCAGATTAAAAAAAAACCGAACATCTAAAGAGCTACAGATCTGCAAAAAAGTACATTTAGCCCCAATATCAGCGTGTCTCCTGCATACAGCACATTTGTAAAATGCATGTTGAGAATCAGCGTGTGGAGGTGGGGCTTAGTGAGGAGCAAGCAGGGTGGAAAGCATCCAGGCAGGGGCTTCTCTGCTTTCTACTGCCACTGTGACCAAGGAGAGCATTAACATTTGAACGGTGGCCGCCCACCACTAACATAATGGAGGCGGAGTTACGGATGCACTGAACTAATATTTTAACCTTGTGGTTCTGAATCTAGAAAATAAAGTGTTTTTGTTGCATAAATTGCTTGTTGTACCCATCTGCAACAAGGAGAATGATTTAGATTTAGATTTAGATTCATAAATATTTAGAGTTTACTTGCACTTTTTATTTGCTGATTTTGACTTTTGATTCTGAACAATAGAAATGTTCCAACTTAACTTGGAATGAAATCTTTTAACACTGACGTCCACTGAAAGCTAAAAGGGTTTATTCTTTCTCCTGTAAAACGACTGAAAAAGGGACCAACTTCTTTCATTCTGTAGTGGTTTCTCTAGTGGTTTTACATGCAAAACACACACTTACTGCAGGGTCAAAGGGCTGAAAGCATTTGCTTGGGTGCCTTTTGCACAGTGCAGATGAAGGAGAGCTCAAAGCGAACCTTGTATTATCGCTCGCTTCCGTAAAGAAGAACAGTAACCAATAGCAGGTTTTACTTCCGAGCATTCATGTTTGCATGAGTTTCCCGCTCACAATGGATCTGTGCCCACAAGCACGCCCACAGCAAACCAGCAACACAAATTGATTCATTTTTTAATGGACGCCACAATGTCCTTGTGAAAGCAGCCAAATGCACAAAATGCAACATGTACATTCAGATGTATACAGTAGTATATACATGAAGTATACAGTGTATGTATAATATATATAAAGGTATAGGGCTTGATCAGTAGCCAGAAGCCAGTTCAGTGCAAACCTCTGGGTTTAATTAGACGACCTCCAGAAGAGGAGGAAAAAAACATACAATTTTCTACATTAGAGCACATGTTCAAAGTGAATTCTAAACTTGGTACCTGAAGGAGTGCACACTGAATGTCAGTAATGATGGAGGCTGGCCAGTCTGCATTTCTCTATCAAAATGTAATTTAGACCATCTGGAGGCTCACAATTAAGCAGAACCCTGGCAAGGTCACACTGGTGCTCCAGACCATAAAGAAAGGCAGCAAAAATGGAGGGGATGGAGAGACGGACCCCAGGAGGGCTTTATGTATCCAACATCTCTGATTAAGTGGGCTGATCTAGGAATAACCGTGTCACAATAACTGGATCTGGAAACAAGGAATTGTTTTCCCATGTTCTCCAAGTATCTGTTTGAGATAGCAATGGTGAGGCGGTCGTGCAATAAGTCCCTCCAAATACTTGTGGTGTGTTCTAAAGCCAACGATTTTGAACAAACACTTGAATGTCCAAATTGCGTCGACCATACAAGCTGGACTCCATAAACATCAAGTTGAAGCCTTAAAAAGATCCAGTCACTCTGACTTATTCAATTCCAATGACAATTGCAAGCAGCACACCGATTACCCTATAAGCTTGCAGACCACTCTAGTTTTGAACCCCCTGAACCCGAGTGTGGGGTGACGGCAGTGCGACGCTAGGTGACACTGGAGAGCCGCCTGGTGCCTGAGACCATCAATGGCACTAATTATGCATAGTATGTGTGCAAGTGTGCAAGTGTGTGTGTGTGTGTGTGTGTATGTGTTTGCGTGTGTGTGTGTGTAACGGGAGCTCATGAGCGCTCCAGCACATCAGTGGGAACGGTCGGGCTGTCTGCTGTCTCTGCACAATGGATGTCCCCAGTATTTTTGGAGTAGTTTATAGCGGAGAGTTTCTGCCCCGTCAGCAATAGAGTCACGCTGTTAAGTGACTGTCTGGCCTTTACATTGCCCCTATTTCCCCTGCACGCACACACACACACACACACACACACACACACACACACACACACACACACACACACACACACACACACACACACACATCTTTCAGTTCCACCTCTACTGTTCACACGCCTAATGCAATGACATACCAAGGTACATGAAACGCAGAACACTGTCAGAGTGATGATCACATCCAAGGAAGGAAGGAAGAATCCATTCCACTGAAGAGCAAATCTACCTACAGTGATACTGCAGGACACTGTTTGGTGACCACATAATTCACCCACTTAATAGTACCAAGAACGAAACCAAGACCATTTTCTTTCAGTCTAGTTTTACTATAATGTAATATTTAGAACCCTAGACCAAATCTGTGGGATGTTTTCATAGATTGATGTACTTTTATTCACCAAAAGTATTTATAGGATTTAATTAAAGCTATTTTCAGAAGATCTGACAATACTCGAATTTGACTTCATTTGAGATGTAAAATGAAGAGAATTTACATATTTGTATGAATTTTACTGTTTTGAACAAAAATTTACTTACAACTACAATTGTTCTGTCTTTATTTTACTAATCGGGACTAAAAAAATGTCTTATAAATTCTGTTGGAAATTGATCATCCAGCATGTTTTTGAATTTTGATGAAATATTTGAAAATATTAGATTGGCAAGGACATTTATTTTTTAGTTGCTCCAAGTATTTGACAGTAATCCAAATAAAATAAAAAAACACCCTGAAACTATTTTTGTTATTTATGTATGTTTGTTGAACATTAGAAAGTGACTCGACATCAAAAGTTTAAAATTGCTTGCAAACATTTCAAGATGTGTCCAAATTTCACAGAGAATGGATCAATAGAAATGCTCCAAATTGACTTGCAATACAATCTTTTTACATTAATATTTATTGACAGGTTTATGTAGATGCTGATTTCCATTACCAGCAGGACTCATCCCCTCCCACAGTGCCAACATGTCTTACATACCTTCTAAAATATTTTAATAATTGACAGCATTTCTGATTTTCTTGGGCTATAAACCATAAAGACAACAGTCTCCAACCTTTTCACAATATTCAAATTCCCTGACATGCAGTAGTCTGGTAACCATGTTACATGTTTATTTTTAGTTAGTCGGTCATTATCTTATCTGCTTCATCCTGAATAGGGTCAAGGTGGATCCAGAGTCAACCTGGTATAATCAGGCCAACGAAGCAGGAATACCCTGGACAGGGCACCTGTCCATCACAGAGTACCACACACACACACACACACACACACACACACACACACACACACACAGCAGCAATTTAGCATTGCCAATTCATGTACCATGTGCATTTTTGGGAGGTGGGAGGAATCCGGTGTACCTGGAGGAAACCTGTGCGGACATGGGGAGAACGCACCAAACTCCACACTAACAGTGAAACTCCTGGCCTGCCTCTTTGCCACCCTGTTTATCTTTAAGTAAATGTCTTTTATTTGATCGTAAACTTATTTTAAACAGTGATTCCAAACTTTTGGATGATGAAGATTTTCCACCTTGACTTTGTTTAAAGCTGGAATCTGAATGCACTGTTCCACTGAGAGCTACTCCTCTATCCTCACACCTCCTATTCAGCAAAGCATACAGTAGTAGCCTCTGTGTCCCCCTCCCCCTCTCCTTCGGGCTCCCATCGATTCATAGATTCCTCTGCCTTGTGCTCAGCACTGCAACTTTAGATGCTGCTGCTGCTGCACACAATAACACCCTATATATGATTACTCATCCTGATAGAGCTCCAGCATCAATCACAGGCCAAAGCCTGCTCCACTTAAAACCACAAGCAGGCATTCGTCAAGCCATTTCTGTTTCCATTCATTTTCTGGAATATTCCCATTGATTCTCAAAGCCTACGCCTTTTAGATGCCTCATTTTTCAACTATTTTACTGCAGTGTGTGCCAAAATATTTGAGGTTTTGATACCACTGTCTTCAATCAATGCAAATCCAAGCAAACTGGCATTTCACTGCCACTGGTAGCTGTGCTGAGTTCTTTGTTTATGAAACTATGGATGGTGAATTGGTTCCAAGCCTTTGTGAAAGTGGTTTAGACCCTTAACATGTAAATTACAGTTACTTACCACTGAATAAGACAGAAACACTAACAATAATCGGCCAAAAACAGCTTAATGTAGAAATATACCCCAAAAAATGTAAACAATAATGTATTTAAATGGGTTTAATGGGACACTTAGGATCTAAGTATTGGGACTGACTCACTGTTTCGCATTTCAGACAGCTAACGCATATCTTTGGATCTTACACTATATGAACAAAAATATTGGGACAGTTCTTAATTGTTTCTTCGGAAATTAATGGTATTTAAATGTTTCAGGAAACGCGTTCTACTACATTTTGGAGCATTGCTGTGAGGATCTGACTGCATTTAGTGACAAGTATGACAAGAGATGCGATGAGTTGCCCTCACATTTGATTGTGGCTTCAATGAGAGAGCCTGTAAACCAAAAGTGAGTTCATGTTCATGTTCAGATCTTTACAAAAAAAAACAATCAGACCAACAGAAATGCTCCAAAATGAAAATTTTGGATTTCCAAGATCTGAAAGTTGAGAAGGTTCTTTCCTTCTGCAAAATTACTATGGGGTGAAGATATGATCACCACCCCACCTCACCCCCAACTCCCTCATACCAGAAGTACTGGATGTAGCACCAGCATTCCAGAAACACAGTTCCCCTGCTCCACAGCTCAATTATGGGGGCTTTACACCCTTCTCTGGCATTAGGCATGGTGTGAAATGGTTCATGTTTATCTGCTCTAGAGTCCGGACCAAATAAGCTGTGCATTTGCAAATCAGCAGTGGCTGCAACTGCATCCAATAGAAGGGTGTCCACAATCGTTTGGAGATTTAGTGAATTTAGTGCATGTAGTTTTTGAGTGAAAATTATATTTAAAACACTGTAATTGTTTTTAATACAAAAAAATCATTACATTTGGAAATCCCAATTACCCAACCTCTCATCACATATGATGTTCACAACACTAGGAGGCCTCCTCCAATGCATGTGACGCCAGCCACCGTCTCTTTTCTAGCTGCCACCAATGCATTAATGCTGGGCTGCTGACATGCTTGGAGGAAAGTGAAGGGGCCCTTGCTCTGATACAATGCTAACAGACGCCAAAGCTGACAAGCATCACACGGAGGAGAGCGCCACCTACCCATTCAGAGAGTGCATATTCTATTTTGCTCTCTCAGACTCTGGCTGCCAATAGCAAACAGCATTGGAACCTGGGATTATTATCATTTTAATTTGATTATTATTTGTTGTGGCTCTTTTTGGCAAAACTGAAAAATACTACATAGCTGTTGAAATTTTATTCTATCCATAAACTAAAGAAAGCCTTCATACACACTGATACAATATTGTTTTGGATATGAATCTACAGAATGTATTTCTGAGTAACAATATGCTTTAAATCTGAGCAGTGAAAAATGGCTGTTGGGCTGCCTGTTAAAAATCCTAAGCTTGTAAACAGAATGATGGGAATAGTTATCTGACATGATTCATTTGGGAAAGCAGACAAATTCACTCTACAAACATCATAAAAGAGAGGAGAGGAGGTGGAGACGTGGCCAAAAAATGTGTAAAATTATAAATATTTCATACTGAAATATCTGGGGAGAAAAACAAAACTGTTTAAAGGTGTATCTTAGAAAGAGCCAATGCTTTCCAAGTGTATATAAAACATTCAAAGTAACCAACACCATACTACAGTGTTTCTGTGATGCTCAAAAGCAGGCAATGTAGTTAATGACAGTCTGATAAACATGGTTAATATTTTAGGTGAAGCTTGCATAGGTTGATTATACACACATAAAAATGAGGGTTCTTCAAGACAGTGTTTCCCAACCCTGTTCCTGGAGGCACACCTGCTCTGCATGTTTTAGAGCTTACCCTGCTCCTCACACACCTGATTCAACTAATCAGCTCATTAACAAGCCCTTCAGAGTTGCAAGGGGTGTGTTAAAGCTAAAATGTGCAGGGCAGGTGTGCCTCCAGGAACAGGGTTGGGAAACACTGCTTCAAGGTTTCTTCAGTTTAAAAAATGGTTCATCTTTTGTTACAAGCTACATTGTAGTAAGAGTGGAACCCTTTCTGGTGCTATATAGAACGCTTTTCCAAAAATGTTTCTATATAGAACCTTCTACAGCACATTTTCCATCAATCTGAAGAACCCCTTCACAATGCAAAGAACTCTGTAATCATTGTCCTAAAATGACTATGAAGTGACCCAAGAACATTTTACCATGTGACAAACAACACTTTACAGTGTGTATGAGTGCCTGTGTGTGCACGTGATGCCCCCACCTTTGTCACGGCAGGATACCCTTCAGCCACTTGAGCAGGGCAATGCACAGTGTGCTGAGTGGAAACATCCACCTTTGTGGCCCACTGGTCCAGGAATCCACTGGGTGTGTAGAGCCCACAGTCCCTCACACTTGTCTCCCGCTCAAAGTCCTCACACACACCATCGCCATCATAAAAGTAGCACAGACTTGGCTCATCTGGAGAATGAGAGACAGAGGGAGTATAAATGCACCACAAAGCCAATGTGTATCAATGTTTTATATATATATATATATATATATATATATATATATATATATATATATATATATATATATATTTAGAGAGAGAGAGAGAGAGATATGGGGGTGTCCTCTTCTTTTCATCATCATTCCAGAGAACCCAGTTCCTCCACTCCACAGCTCACACATATGATTAGACATAGTGTGAATAGGTTCATAATGATCTGATCCAGAGTCCTGTTCTATTGATGGTACTTCTCTACAGAAACTAAAGCTGTATGTGGATTTGCACACCTGTGTCAGCAACTTAAAGTAGCCAAATTCATCCAATAGAAAAGGCATCCACAAAACCTTTGGACATTTAGTGTATCTGAGCAGAGTAAGACAGATTCCCAGTAATAACTGGGACCAGCCAGTTATTTTTGGCATTGCTGTATTTTTCTAAGCAGTACAACAGAACCTCTTCCAATAAATAAATCCAGAGCAGGACGAGTCAGGTGACAGGCCTCTAGTCCATATTCAATCAGGTCAGAAGTCAGCCCTGCATTAAGCTCTTGCTGGAATTTTGGAATGTCAAGTGGAATGGGAGGCTTCTAGTCTGCTGCACTGATATGCCCTGTTCCAGTGTGTTCCTGGACCCTGAGGTGTTATAAATCGGCAGACAAGTGCAACTGACACCCAGTCAGCTCTCAGAGTTGCGGGGAGGTGTTTAAAGACCCGGTAAAGCCCTGTCACCTGCTTTCGGTCTTGGTCAAGAGCCACAGGGTGCCAATGAAGCACACAGGCGGCCAGGAAACACGTTTGCAGGATATCCACTTATCAAAGTGAGCACCCCTTCCCTGGCAGCACGGTTCACTATGTAAGTGAGTAGGAATAGTGGGGAAAACAAGCGGTATCTTCAGGCCCATAGTGGCCTGTGTAAATCATCTAGAGGAAGCCACGGTGCGTGCAGCATCTCATTGCCTCCCTTCCCGTGCTAAAAAAACACTCGTTTCATTAATACAGCATTTTCCACGTGCTTGTTGGGTGACATCGAAAAGCAGATCTGGAAAATATGCCCGAGAGCAGCAGAGGTTGGGCCCCCGAAATGCTTGGGTCCTCTGTGAGGTTTGTGTTGGTGCTGGTTCAACACAAGTGTGAGTCATCCCAAAACATCACGATGTGATAAAGCTGAGGCATTTTCTTCATGTGACACGTTTTACCACTTGGAAAGCGGCAGCGATGGATAAAGAGCGGAAATATGAAGTCATGCCATAAAGTGTTTTTGGACAGTCTTTTGGATACGATGGAATCTTGTAACACCAGCATGGCTACCTCCATCTGTTAAGGATCATCGCTAAATTATTCAATGCAGTTAACATTTAATCAAGATATATGACCTTTCCAGAGAAAGCTGCTGAAGTAGCAGGATATGGAAGAAAATGGATAAAAAGCGGGGGGACACAATGGCCTGGATTCTGTTGAAGTGGCAGGCATCTTGTGTTAACTGTTCCCCTGAGAGAGCCATCAGTCAGGCCATGGTTCAGCACTTCTGTCAGAAGAACAGGATAGGCAGGAGGTCACGTGTAAAAGAGAGATGGGGACCATTAGGGAAAGGCCTACACAGGTCCTCTCTACGCACACACTGACCTTAGGGATGTGTGAGTTCCCGTTTGCAAGACTAGCTAAAATAGGAGCTCCATCTGTTCTGATGCATGAGAGGAAAAACAACGGTTTGAACCAGCGCAGGGTTTGTAAAATCGGCCGCAAATCGCTGACGCGGGGTTGCGGAAAGAAAGAGGAGAGTTCATTGAATTTCACCGCCTGTGAAGGACAAACTCATTGAACGTCTTACAAACGAGCAGCTCGATGATGGTCTCCTCACCGCAGAGAGTTGCTAATTAAGCTGTGACATCCGAGCAGCTTCAGAGAGCCTATTTCTACAGGTGTCTCGGGTCATCCCTTCAGCGAGCTGAATATACATTCAAGGGGAAACTTCAAAGGCCTCTTTGGCCATCCCCTTTCACTCTGTCTGAGCTCTATTTTCTCTCCACTTCCACCACCGTGTCCCATTCACACGCTCCAGTCTAAAAAGATGAATGAAACACTAACAAAGCTGGTAGGAAAAAGCCTCACAAAAAGTCTGCTCACCCTATGTCCTGAAATTCCTTAGAATTCTCATTAATTCAATTGCATAATGCCTACTGCAAATGGGATTAGGCGGAAGTCTTTGTAGAGTGACAGTAGCGAGTACTCCGCTCTGAGAGTCTTTGGGCTTCTCTAAAAGCAATGTCTTTGTGAGGAAATTTCCCGTCACGTCAGTTAGAGGGCCCAATCACTAATATTCAGCAATTAAGTCGCGACATTAGCATCACAATCCTACAAAAACCCTGTCTGGCTAAGCGTGCATTAGGCAGCACAATAGGACTTTGATACTCTGGTGCACTGGTGGCTTCTGAAGTTACTGAGCTTTGTTAGCAAGAAGAAAGTGGAGAGTGAGTTTATACACTGAAGACAAGATGATCAGATGGGGTGAAATCTGAGAAATGGACTGAGGAAACATATCAGCCAGAGTGATAAAACAAGAAACAGCTATTTAGCAACAGTGTGGTTTTCAAACTAATCATAGACAAGATGTTAGAGGAACCTACCGACACAGTTAAACAAAGGCTCTTTCTTGCACTGGTTGGAGCAACCATCTCCATTGGCAAAGTTCATGTCGTCACACTGCTCTCCCAGATATCTGAAACACACACAACACATCTGTGTAACATTTTTAGAATAAAGTGATAAAAACAAAATATTTAACCTTTAGAACCTAAGCCAATTTTGCAGGATGTTCTTTGTTGTTGTTTTTTTTGTGCCTCATTTTTTAGAAGAACTAGAAACATTTTATGTCAGAAATCCTGTTGGTAATTGATCATTCATGAGTGTCTTTGAGCTGAAAATGCAAGATTTTGATGAGTTAATTGTAATGATTAGATTAACAAGGATATTTATGATAATATGTTCTTCAAAATGCTTGACAGTAGTTCAATTAAAACTAAAAACAACCTAATTTTCGTCTATAATCCAATATCAGTGAGGCCTCAGCCCCGCCCCCTCTTGCTGATTAGATGGAGTCTGCATGCAGGTTGAGCATGTACACATGAGCAGAGCAGTAAACAGGTACTGCAATGTCCTTTGGAGTTTAAACTTGGATTTAATTCAGTTGGAAACAAGTTAATGTTAGCTGTTTTCTGAGTGGGATTAATTGCTGATAATTCATTACACAATGATCGGTTGATAGATGGTTAGATACGGTATATTTGTGTCCAATATTCCTTGGAGCAGTAGTTGCATTGAATTCACTATTTAAGGTTGAACAGAAAAAAAAATCTAATGAGCAGCTGGTGAATAAGGAGCCAAAACTAATTCTATAACAGCTGCAGCATTTGATGGTTCATTTAAGGAGGAATAGACAAAAAAGCTTACTGTGTGTCACCTTAAAAGGTCCAGCAGTTTCATACAGGCTCCTGTAATTGCTATATTCTTAAAGGTATGACAAGAACGTCAAATAAGCCGCTGTGAGTGTGATTATATGAATTAAGTGTCTATTGTGGAAAGGGAATTTCAAAGAACTCAACTTTTGGAACATTTCATTTTTTTTTAAGGTGGAATGGCATAGTATGTAACTTTCAGAGTGCATTTGGTGCATTTGGAGTGGTTTAAAGGAGTAATAAACAGTACAATCCATCAGTATGTTCACTTTTCAGTTTTCTGTATACTGTGAGGCTATGAAGCCATTAATGTCGTGGAGAGTCCAAAGACCTCAAACCCACTTTACACCCATACCTTTACTTTCCTGTGGCTATGATGACTAAATCCAACACTGAGAATATCACACGTTTACTGATCTTCCTGCAGATCACTCTATATATACAGTATATATATATATATGTGTGTGTGTGTGTGTGTGTGTGTGTGTGTGTGTGTGTGTGTGTGTACTATTTAGTTTGAGTTTGTTTGTTGAAACAGAAACATGAGGAAAATCTGTCACATTTTTAAGATACATTAAGATATAGAAACAATATTTTCACAGTATTCTGACATGTAGACAAAATGTATGTACTGTGATTTTATTCAAAATGTGAACTTTATTTAATCAACAGCACTAATTAGACTCTGTAATGAAATGTCAGAATTCTTTAAGCACTGACAATATCCACAGTATCATATTGCCCACCCCTACACAAATCCATTTTTACCCCTCTCCCTGCAAAAAATACAGTTTGTTGCAGGTCAGGTCAGCCGTGTTTCCACTAAACTGAAACGGGATTATGTTTTGTTGACATTTATCAAATATATTCCCAACAATTTCCACTTCTGTAGCATCAACAAACCTTCTGAACCATTACTCATTTTTTATGGTAAAAAGTCTGAATGGAAATAGTAAATGTCTACAGGTCATTTTCTACTATGACTTCAGCATATATCTAGATTTATGATGCACATCAGAAATAAAGGCTATGGTAATGGAAAAAATGTCCTTGTGTTGCTTCAGGAGCCATAAATGTAATATCTCTTACTTTTGGACGAGTCCATCTCCACAGTAGGGTGAGCCCAGCTGATGTATTAGAGGAGGAGATGGCTCACTTTCTGCTGTCTTGGACACAGTCAGCACATGGTAAGTGTATGTCTCACCCGGCTCTACATCCCTGCAATGCACATGTAAAGTTAGTCAGGAGATTTGGTTTAAGCAGATCATGAGATGCAAGTTTTTATTTTTTTATAGCTTTTCTAGAGTAGTGAAGTCTGCTGCACAACAGTGATTTAATGCAAACAAATAAGAATAAATAGCATACACAATAAAAATCTGAACAATTGGAAAGTTAGCTTAGGAAGAGGAAAAACTTCCACATTTAGAACCCTAGGCCAATTTTGTGGGATGTTTTTGTAGTTTGAAGTACTTTTATTCACCAAGATATTTTATATGGATTCAGTCACACATATCAGATATTGCTATTTTCAGGGGACCTAAGGCTACTCAAATATCAAAAATATCATTTGAGATGTAAATACTAACAGAATTTTTTGAACACAATTTTTTTGCTTATAAGGACCAAAAAGAACATCTCAGAAATTCTTTTGGAAATTGATCCACCAGAGTGTTTTTGAGCTGAAAATGCAATATATTTGATGAGTAATTTGTATTGATTATTTTACCTTATTTTAGGCTTTTATTCTAAGATTTGAACACTGCGTGAGCAAAGACAGAGACCAAAGAGCCCCTCCGTCCCCATTCTCCTCTATAACTCATTATCTGGATCAGTGATGTCATTAGTCCCACCCTTCACACTGATCAGGTTGAGCATGTACATGTGGACAGAACAAGAAACATTTCTCCTTTGTTATTTAAACTGAGATTCAATTAAAGTAAAGTTTTTTTGGTTTTCTGAGCTGGATTACTCACTGATAATTCGTCACACAATGATGAGACCACCATGGTTAGACAGCGTAAGTCTTGTGTAGTCCTGCGCATCAGGTTACTTTGATCCTGACGTATGAAGCTTGGAAACTAATGTAACTGCCTGCAAAGTGCAGATCTGTTAGTGGTTTTGTTCTAAGGAGCAAGTTTAAAATGGTGTAAAATAATAATGAAAACGATTTGCATGAAGCTTCTAACAGCTTCTAACAGATGTAAGTCCAGCTTTCAGCAGAAAACATACAGGAACCCAAGGCCACAGAGAAATCAACCCAAAACACAAAATATCCAAACGTTAAACATCTAGAATATGATCTGATGGATAGCACAGAGTGTACCTTATGATGGAGCCTAACACTGAGCTGTAATACAAGCCCTCAGGTCCACAAAGCACCAGACTCAGCTGTATTTCTGCAAAGTAAAGCTCCTGCCATATTCCGAGAGACTGTGCTGGGATCAGCAGAAGTCCTGGTCACTTGGCCTAACTCACATTGGCATGATAAAGCAGTGCTGGAGCTGCTGGGTGGGCTTCCCTGCCCCCATTAACCCTCTCCCGTAACCCTGGCCTCCCTGTATCTCCCTGCTCTCCCCCTATTGATCTTCTCCCCCACAATGCATTTCCGAGAACAGAGAGACCAAAAGGGAGAGTGGAGGTAGAGGCCAGAGGAACGGAAGATCAAATGAGGAGGGTGTTGGGCGCTTTGTGGAAGGACAATGCTGCAAGCTCTGTATCTCATTAGTCCTTCTCTTCCCTTCCCTGAACCTTTTACCACTACTAAGAAGTGGACCTTCTCCTACACCTCTCTGCAGCTGCCTGCAGGGGTTGGGTTAATGAAAAAAATCCAGCAGGTCTTAGATCAGCCATCCAGTTTATAGATATGCCCTTTAGGTCCACTGCCCTTCATGCAGTCCAACATTAGTCTACCACTGAACCAGTTATACCTTAAACTTAGCTTAAACATCTCCTCAGGGGGCTGAATAAGAATTAATCTGCCATCTCAAACTTCAGGATGGCTGCCGCTGGTTGTGCAGAAGGGGTGTAAGAAAATGTACATATATCAAAGTATTGCGATATTATGTTTCACGATACTGTATTGATTCTCAAAAACACAGATTTTTAAATAATAGTGCAGGGATTTCAAGCTGTGTTGTGATATTCAAAGCTCTGGGGCAGAAAAGCCTCAGATACATGTGAAGTCCGCCACTGCCCCTTTTGGAACTGCTGCCATTGCATCATTGCTGGGCAGTCAACATGCTCAGAGAGAAGCACCAACTCTGATACAATGGTTAACAGACACCTGTGCTGGCGTGGAGATGTGGAGAGAGAGCTCCATCTACCCACCCCAAGAGCATGGCCAATTCTCGAACTCCGGCTGCCGATGGCAAGCATGAACCTGATATCCTTGGATCATAGTGCTGGTGCATTAGACTACACCATTGGTGCAGATGACAGAGTGCATAAATATGCCATGTAGGTAATTCATTCATTCTGAGTTTAGAGCAAAGATGGGTGACGCCACTGTTTTGACTGTATAAAAAGTACTGTTGTCAGCCTTAAGATTATAAAGAATGCCATTAATCTGGACACTTTTTTAATGGAAATAAATAATTTTTATTCCCATAATTGACTCCAAGTGACATATAACCAATTTAATTTAGTGCCATAAACACAGGATCACTGCTGCATCTCCTCTCGTACCTCACTTAATCCTTCTGTTTATTGGTTAAATTGTAGCTCAAGCTGAATATGGAGGTATTGTTTTTACTGTTTGAGCTGCAAGCTGCAGTAACACTAGTTTTTTTTTTTCCATTAGAGCTATCACTGAAACTTTTACTCAGCAAATTCCAATAAAAAAAAATCCTCAAAAGTACACTGAGATATTCTAATAAAGAAAAATAAGCAACTTGTTCTGCCAGTTTGTCATGTATACCACACTACGCATTTGTGTTTTGTCACCGTACAAGGAAGGACAAGCATTTCAACTTGTAATTAATCATGATTAATCACTAATATTGCTGCAATTAAAGTTTTTAATTGATTGACACCTGAATGCAATCATTCCATTGTGTTGATCACTTTGACTGATTACAGTGATTCTTTAATTTTATATTTAAATATCCATTATTAAAAGAATCACAATTTTCCTTAAAAAAAAAAATCAACAGCAATAAAACAACAACAAATAAAACAAATTTGTCTCAGATATCTCAATATATTGCGATATATTGAATCTTAACCCCAGTATTATATTCAATATATCATATCAGTACGTTCACGCCGATCTACAGCACAGGTGCAGGTCTTCCTCGGGTTGCAGACTTCCCAAACAGTGAAATATGGGTCAGTGAGTCTCAAAGGCGTGAGAGCTGCAGAGAGTTAACGGAGCTAATGGAGCGTACAAGCAGAAATCTCGGCCAACCCTACAGGCAGTAGGCCGGAGGATCTGGGTCCGCAATGTGGTGTGCAGCAGTGTTTTTCTAAGACTTGTTTGTTGTGGTCAGGCACAAGCAAAGCTAAAAGAATCCTGCCGCTATCCTTGACAGCTGCAAGGACTCCTGAGGCAGACAGTTGGCTTGACTTACATCAAGAGGAAAGAATATCTTGCCTGTTGAATTGAGTAAGTATCAATTTAGCCATCAATGTCAGGCAGCTAGGTTACGCAGTTGCGGTTCGTCTGTTTGTTTGTGAAATTGTAATCATTCGCTGCAACTGGAGCAGCATGCATGACGATTCATACTCAGCAGGAACTATGATCCTTCACATGAATGTTTTTCCACTTCAAATTGGAAAATGGAAAGTGTAGCATCATGTCACGGCGAAAGTGTGTTAAGAAGGTTTATGTAAGACTATCATGGATTTTCATGTAAAAGAATCTCGTACATCAAAAAATGATCCATCCTAGCAAGACACGAGAGCCAAACATCACTTCCATATTCACGAGACGAACGCAGGCCGTAAACACTGCAATCTGTGTCTTCCTGTGTTTTGATTTTATGATGGTAACATCAGTTTTCAAGCCCAGAATGTGAGCTTGGCCATGACATCATCTATTGGGCCACACACTTGGCTGCAGTGTGGAAGAGAGACTGCACTATCATTCTGTCCCGGGAGTTTGGCAGGGATAGTCTTAAGGGATGGGGAATAGATTGCTAAGAGGTTGCTAAAAGGTTTTGTCACAGACAAACAATTCTGGTTTCTTAAAGAAACTTTCAATGTTTTTTTTTTAAAAAAAGGATTTGATTCAATGAATTGGACTATTTAGGGAATCACGTGCTGCTCTCTATAGAACCCTCATTGACGCATATATTCACCAGTATTGATTGGTCTGTAATATGTAACATTTTCTGAACACATTATTTTACTAACTGATTACGGGATAAGGGAAATTGTTCATTTCCTCTTTCTATGCCCAGACTGGGAGCACGTCAGCTTTGCGTGTTTCACACAATCACCCTCACAGCCCTTCTAGGGATTTGCATCTGGAATTTGGCCTGGGAATCTCTCCCCAGAGAGTTCAAATCCCAGGTCACGCTGTATGCCACCAGCAGCCAGAGCATGAGAGAGAACAATTGGCCATGCTCTCAATGGATGGGTACACGGTACACTCTCGCCCCATCACACCGTTTCCAATGTGATGCAGTTCACTGTTGGATGGGCCTAGTGATTGGGTGTGTTTGTTGGCACTACTAAACTTGGAGAAAAAGGGGAAATGCTTTAAATTTTACATAAGAATGGAGTATATTGTATTTTGTGATTTTATGAACTGAAAATACTAAAAAATATGAAAACTAAAATATCCTAATATTAAAATCTTTAAAAAACTAATAGTAAAAACAATAAACATACCAAAACATTCCAATTTTAAATATATTTTAATTGTTGTTCATTTTTTTGTTATAAATTATTATGATGTCAATTTCCTAAATCTACCTAAATCGCGTCACATTAAACCAATTAAATATTTACTGATTTTTACTGGGATAATATTCTTTTTACTTTTTTTGCAGCATAGAATCTCTGTCACTGTGACGAATCCCGCTTCTTTCTTCACATCTACAGTATATCTGACCACCATGCCAGCAGACTGCTGGCTGCCTCCTCAGCTTTCTCCAAGGATTGAAAACAGATGAGGGCAACCCAAGTGCTACAATCTCCCACCGATCAATAGAGCCTAATCCGTAGCCAGTTAGAATTAATAACAGTCTGTTTAGTCCGACACAGATAAGAAACCCTGCTGGCATTTTCTTTATCTCTCAGAGTGGAGCAGAGTGGTTTAATACAGGTGGTTTTCACATTGCGGTCTACTCCACTCTCAGCAGACTTTGAAGTGAAGTGTAGTGGAAGCAGGCGACGAGGCAGAGAGAGAGAGAGAGAGAGAGAGAGAGAGAGAGAGAGAGAGGGAGAGAGAGAGAGAGAGAGAGATAAGCTGTCCTGGCACTGGCGAAAGGGTTGAAACAGATGGGTGGCTCTTTACCTCAGCAATGGGGTACCTTTCGTTTACCTTTCTGAAGACGCTGTTTCACATAGCATGACGGCATGAAAGCATGTGTGATGTATCTTATCATGACGTCCTCAGTATACCTTCAGAAAGGGAGGAAATTGAGGACACTCCAAGGACACTTGGATAATGCCAAGTGTTGGTATGAGATGCATTACTCCTGTAAAGGGAGCTCTTGAGTGACATGAATAATCAGAAAGTGTATCAAATGCCAAGCCTGATATCAATACCAAGCTTAACCCTTGAAAGTAGATTGTACTTTCAGTTTGATTTTTACAATTAATATGTAAAGCTATCATTTTACATAATAGAATTTTGCAGCATTTTATTGCTTTTTTTGCTTTATTTGTTTTGTTAAAAGAATTCATTAATTGTGGATTTTGTTCCAACTGCCTGGGCAGCTCTGCTCACCTCTAATTAACTCTTAAAAATAAAAGATTTCAGGAGCATATCCGGATATATACTAAATGTGCAAATGCATTCAGCAACTTTGTTGCACCCATTACTGATATAGATGTGCAAATGCACACACAACTCACCTAGTCCCTGTAGAGAAGTAATAAGCATTAGCCTACTGGCACCATGCACAAGGGACTCAGCCTACAAGTGGTTTCGTTCAACATTGGTTTCATTTGGTCAGTCAGGCAGATGGAGGAGGATCCACTGGCTGTCAGTTTTACTTTTGGATTGTGGTCAGATTGTTCAGTGGTGTGTGGGGGTTGATGTTTTAAGGTTCAGGGCTTCTTAAAAAATATTCAGGGCCCAGGAAGCCCAGGCCAGGCCATGCTCTTGTCCATGACTAATGCCAGACATAGGATAGAGTGGTATAACCCCATCCCACCCTCTCTAAATATAATCAAATCTAAATATAGCCAAAATCTAGTAGAAAGCCTCCTCTGGACAGTAGAGACAATTACTCCAAAAAAGCAGGATGAACTCTTATTAATACTGAGGATTTCAGAAGAAACAATGAATGAGCAGGTGTCTCAATCTGCATCTGGAAAGTATTCACAGCACTTTACTTTTCCCACATTTTGTTATGTGACAGTCTTATTCCATAATGAATTCAATTTAATTTTCCCATCAAAAGTTCTACACACATATGATGAAGTTTGTTTGAAAACTATAACATGTATATAAGTATTCCCAGCCTCAATGTTTGAAATCGTTGGAAATTTATAAAAAACATACATAAGTATTAACAGCCTTTGTTAAATACTTTGTTGAAGAACCTGTGGCAGCATTTACAGTCTCAAACCTTTTTGAGTATGATGCTACAAGCTTGGCACACCTGTTTTTGAGAAGTTTCTCTCAAGATCCATCAGATTGGATGGGGAGTATTGGTGCACAGCCATTTTTATATATCTCCAGAGATGTTCAATCGGGTGTAAGTCTGGGCTCTGGTTGGGCCACTCAAGGACATTTGCAGTTATCGTGTTATCTTGGCTATGTGTTTAGGGTCATTGTCCTGTTGGAAGATAAACCTTTGTCCCAGTCTATCATCAAGGAAGTCTCTGTACATCACTGCAGTCATCTTTCCCTCAACTCTGATAACCCAGTTTCTACTGCAGAGAAACACACAGCATGATGCTGCCACCACCATGCTTCACAGTAGGAATGGTATTGGCTAGGTGATGAGCAGTGCCTGGTTTCCTCCATGATGCTGAGTTCAATCTTTGTTTCATCTGACCATTCTCATGGTCTGAGAGTTTGTTAGGTGCATTTTGGCAAACTCCAGATGGGCTGTTGTGGCTTTTACTGAGGAGTGACTTCTGTCTGGCCACTCTACCATACATACATGATTAGTGGAGTGCTGCAGAAATGGTTGTCCTTCTGGAAGGTTCTCCAGAGCTATATCAGAGCTCTGTCAAAGTGACCACTGGGTTCTTGGTCACCTCCCTGACTAAGGCCCTTCTATCATGATCACTCAGTTTGGCCGGGCAACCAGCTCTAGGAAGAGTCCTGGTGGTTCTAAACTTCTTCCATTTACAGATGATGTGCTCATTAGGACCTTGAATGCATCAAATGTTTCTGTATCCTTCCCTAAATCTGTGACTGGATGCAATCTCAGAGGTCTACAGACAATTCCTTAGACTCCATTGCTTGGTTTGTGCTCTGACAAGCACTGGCTACTATGGGACCTTATATAAAGCATGTGCCGTTCCAAACCATGTCAAAACAACTGAATTTACCATATTTGTTCAGTCTGACTGTAGAAACATCTGAAGGATCATCAGTAGCAACAACATGCACCTGAGCTCAATTTTGAGTGTCATGGCAAAGGCTGTGAATACTTATGTACATGGTATAGTTTTGTGTTGTGTTTTTAATACATTTGCAAAGATTTCAGACAAACCTTTCTCACTTTGTCATTGTGGGGTATTGTGTGTGGAATTTTGAGGGAAAAAATGAATTGAATCCATTTTGGAATAAGGCTGTAACATAAAATTGGCAAAAAGTGAAGCGCTGTGAATTTATTCCAGATGCACTGTATGTACACTGACACAATGATACCTGCTCTGTGGTGGTCTTGTGCATGCAGAGGTACAACCCTGGAGCTGATAAAACGGACAGTGTGAATAGAAACAAGGATTTTATATCCTATAACAAATTTTATATCCTTATATAATATAATGAAATCTGCGGTGAGTGAAGAGACTGAGAGCATTCAAGACATGGAAAAACACCAACCAGACAAAACTACTAGACTAACAAATAAGAATGGCAAATACAAATAACAAACCACAAACCATACTCCATACACAAACAAGCAATGACAAGCAGAAAAGCAGGGGGGTTGAATAGACCACAGACAGACAAGAAACACGCAGGGGCAACAATGAGGGGGCATGATAATAACCCATACACAGGTGAGGGACTTGAAAAGGGCACAAACCGGACAGAGACACAAACGTAAACATTGACAAACACTGAAAATTACTGGGAAAGTGACCGAGTACAGTTTTCCAATATCATAAGCAGTTCTTCAGTCTGCAAACAACACAAGGAAAAGTCCTAGATGATGTACTATCTAACACTTCATAATTCTTTCCATCAAGCAGGTCTTTTCCCGAACGCAGCCAGATGCTTGGAATCACAGCTACTCCCAGGCTGTGGCTTGTGGGGCCTGCCGGCTTCAGTGCTGTGCTATTTTCACAGTGAATTTTTAACGCAAGCCATTTGTAACTACACCGCGCATGCATGCATGAGCTCTGAACCTGCTATTAAAAATGCAGCAGAGAAAGCAAGAGATCCTCTTTGCACGCTTACGTTCTGTCACATTTGTGCTGTCACACAAGCCTCCGCTTCGCACAGCATGCCTAGCCTCTGGGCTTTTGTCACGTGAGGTCCACCATGACTGTTAAACAGAGCAGTGGAATATAGCAGCATTTGGGGTTTTAATAGACAGTATCAGTTGGAAAGCTGTAGCTGATCTAAAGAATTTGGGGTGGCAAACACATTCGAGCTAACAGGCCAGATTAATTTCAAGGTGGCAGGACCGTTTTTTTCAAGGTCCCAATGAGGCCCTGTTCACACCAGACATTAGCATGCATTCTGATCACAAACTATTGCCAAAACTGTGACGGGTTGTAATTGGATTTCTCGCATCATTTCCACTGGAGGAGGGGCATGTCACTCAACCGTTGCTTTCGTTTGGAAATGGCTAGCAAGTCTTTGCTCAACTTCCAGCCACGAGTATCACCTTTATCCATCAGTTGGTTTGAAATTGCATGGTCAGCTTGTACGAACACTGGACAGTGTGGTTTTCCAGTCATTATATATAGTCTGGCTGGGATGCAGTTGATTTGCACGAGAACCAGTTGAATGCTTTGGCATTCACACTTCAAGGATCACATGGTCATATGTGTCTCTGACCACCCCTGAATGTGGTTCGAGTGCTCGGATTTAAATGCCTCCTCAATTACACAATGTAGCTCTACACAAAGCATCTTTCACAGAATATATAATAACATATCAGGAGACACATGTTCATGAATAGAGTCAGTGTTCAGTCTTTGCATAATTCACACAGGGTTCTAGCTGTGTTAACATATCTTAATGAGGTAGCAATAAAAACACTGACTTAGCTAAAATAGAGTTTCTGATTGATTCTGACTCTCTGCTGTCCTGCACCCCAACTACAATAGATTCTGATTGATTCCGCCTCTGATTTTGACTGTCTACTGTGCAACGCTCTCTACTGTATTCCCGTCCCTACTACTAAACTACTAAAACATCTTACACTTAGACTTAAACTCTCTTACGCTTAGATTGTGGCCACTTAGGAGTGACTGCCTGCCTCGTTCTGGAGGCTGGATCAGGCCTGCACCTGGTGGATGAAATGGGTGTGTAATTTCTCACCACTCTGACAGGAACACTTTAAAGGCATTATGTTCTTGAGCAATATGAAAACGATCTGTAGTTAAATGGTCACACAATGATGAAAGAGCGGGCCCAGTGCAGACCACCCACTTGGAGCGAGTAAAAGATGGGTTGAGCGAGACAGAGGACGGACATGCAGATGAGATGGCTGGTGGGTTGTAGCGTTATCCACAGCACTGAGAACGGATGAAGGCCTGTCCAGGACTGAGGCATTCATTCCAGCATAGAGGAACCATTTCGAATCAATCACAAATGTTTTCCCTCTTGTTTTCACCCTTTCCCTCGCTGAGCTAAAACACAGTTCTGCTGGAAATCGTTATGCAACCACTGTAAAATTCAAAGAAATTGCTTTCTTTCTGACAACATGGTTTACTCTTGCAGAGCTTGTTTTTTCCTGCGGTGCTTGTTTCGCCTAACTTCATTTCCAGAGTGCAGGGAAGCCAGTTCGTCTGACAGACATAGGATAAACAACGGCCTTGCCTTCAACCAGTCAAGCTTGATGTTCGAGCTGAGATCAGTGCTGCGGGGTAAGCCCTTAAACCTGCCCCGGAGCAGTGAATTATCCCAGCCAATGAAAAGAAACATGGCAGAAAGGAGCTGGGTATTACCAAAAGGACTCCCACAAGCTGGCTCCAAGAATTTGAGCTGTTTTTTAATTAATGAGTTTCCTGGATTGCAGACCTTGGCTCAGGTCACTTCATCTTCCGATTAACAACGTACGTCATTGCCCTGGAAAAGTTTTTTTTCTTTAACAGGAGAGTGGTTAGCCCTAAACAAAAGGATTGTGGATCTGTGATCTGAGTTAGACCAAGTGGTTGAAGTGTTGGAGAATGACCCTAGAATTTTGTGCTTTGTTTGTATGTCTGCTGGGATGTGAAAGATGTTCATTGTTCAATAGATATTTTTAAATTGTAGTTTTGTGGGCTTTGACGGGCTCAGCACTCTAATGGATTAGCACTATGATCGGAGAATTGCTGTTTGATTCCTGGGTCATGCTGCTGGAAAATATGCATTTACAAATATAATTTCAGAGGTCATTGGAGATGAAAAATAAGGTCTATTAACAACCAACTACACAAATACTTTCTTACAAATTAAGATCTTAAGATCTTGGCCATTGGGCTCTAGAAACTAAAACTGGTAAATTCTACATTTTTCTTTAACATTACCTGATGTTTCCCCTCAATTTGAAAGTGCTAGGACCCTCCCCATCACATATGATGCTCCCAACACTAGGAAGATGAAGACATTAGGAATGCTTCCTCCAATACATCCCATCTCTTTTTGAACTGCCACCATTGCATCATTGCTGGGCAGCCAATGTGCTCAGAGAAAATTGGTGGGTCCCCAGCTTTGATACAATGGCTAACAGACACCTGTGCTGACCAGCATCACAGTGGGTGTGAAGAGGGTAGAGAATGCCACCTAATCACCCTGATGGAGCATTTTGCTCTTTCAGACTTCGCCTGCTGATGGCAAGCCTTCAAACCTGTGATCCTCAAATCATAGTGATAACACTGGTTCTTCTGTGGCAGTTGTGCCCAACTGTGGTGCTGGTGATCTACCATTCTGCAGCATTTTCAGTGGCATTTGAATATTGGAGCAAGATGTTCTGGATCTGAATTCTCCAGGGTGGTAGGTTAGAGCCCTGTTCTTTGGCATTTTCATTAAAGAAATTCCTGGCATTAGTGTTTTCCAATTATAAAATGGTACCTCCAGCTAAATATCCATTCACTAATGAAAGACTAATACTAATCAAAGTGCTGTAACAGCTACCTACAAGCTGCCAGCCTTAGTGCCAAAGTACTCCCCTGTATTTTATTAATGTAATGTAATATTTGCCACTGCAGACTCTGATAAGTCACAGGGCAAGCCCATATTCTTTTTGACACTGAGTCTGGGAACCTTGCGGAAACTGTAAGCGACATTACTTTGGCTTGTACAAGGACAGTAAGGTTCACCAGGTTCGCTTCAAGCCTTGTTTACATATATGGAGGAGATATTTAGTGAAAGCTAATGTGCAGCTTTGGCAGCATGCCGACAGAGGTGTAGCCCAGTGCTCTGGGAGGGCCCATTATTCAGAATGTCGGAAGGAAAAAAAAAAATAGAAAAACACACGCCCGACCCGCAACCATACACAAAAGACAACAAAGACAATGCCCGCCTCCTAAATGACTAAACTCTTCATTTCTGCATTGTTAAAAAGAGACACATCTGCCAGAAGGAAAGAATAGATGCTCTATAGGGCTATAATTTTTATAGCTTAAAGAAGCAGAGGAGGGAGGGGGGATGAAAGCTTTGAACTTGGCTCCTCATTCTGTACAGTCTATAGATGTTGCACTTCAATGCACTTCACTATGTGGACAAAAGTATTGGGACATTCATTCATTGTTTTTTTAATCAAGGGTATTAAAGAGAGTTTATCCTGCCTTTGTTTGCGTAACTGTCTCTGTAGTGCAGGGAAAGCTATCTATTAGACTTTGGAGTATTACTGTGAGGATTTGATTGCATTCAGCCACGACATTAGTGTCAGGTACCATATCATTGACCGGTCCAAATATTCACCACTTTGGTGTTTTGTTCATTTGCCCTCTCTCCATTTGGAGGAATCAACTGGGGGAAATTCCAATTAATTCACAAGGAATCCACAATTTACTCAAATTGAACTTCCTGGATGATGGGTTCCCCACCTCATCCCCAACTCCCCAACTCATCCCAAAAGTATTGGATGGAACACCATCATTCCAGAGAACACAGTTCTACTGTTCTACAGCACAATGTTAGGTGTACCCCTCTAAGGCTAGAAAAGTGCTTGCTGTTTATTATGTGTTTGAGTACTTATGATGTCTGGAATGTGTATCCTGCTTCCATTTGTCGCATTTCTTGTGCACATACTCATCCATTCATGTGACAATTACGAGGTGCAGAACATACTAAAGTAATAGGGGGCAGTAAAGACACAGAAGTGTCCAAATGCTTGAAATGTTTATGAAAGTCTGTTTGACCATGTTTTCCTGTGTCTGTATGACGTGTCCTTGCTGCTACACAGTGAGATGATTATAAAGTGGTATTATTATAAAAGTTGATGTGTAAATGTGCTGTTCTGTTGTCTGCCCTCTAGTGGAAGACTAATAGCACACAAAGCACATGGGCAAGTATGTGAACAACTGGTTACCAAACAGTATATATTTCTAGCCTAACCCTCCTGGCATTAGGCATGGTGTCAATAAGTTTATGTTTATCTATTCTATTGGAAGTACATCTCTATAGAGAGAAGGCAAACTGTGCCTGCATTTTTGCATCTGTGTCAGCAAAGGGTGCAATTTAAAGTAGATGCATGCATTCTTTAGACGAGGTCTCCACAAACATTTGGACATTCATTGTACCTCAAATATCTGTTTTTACACGTTTACAGCAGAGCAAAGACAAACAA
Organism: Acestrorhynchus altus; assembly: GCA_034509495.1. Classification (NCBI taxonomy): domain Eukaryota; kingdom Metazoa; phylum Chordata; class Actinopteri; order Characiformes; family Acestrorhynchidae; genus Acestrorhynchus; species Acestrorhynchus altus. The sequence goes on along the minus strand of CM067522.1, from coordinate 15,948,395 downwards.
TGTCTTAGAAACATCAAGAAACAGTAAGAAAATGATTTTATTTCGTACTGACAGGCTTGGCATTCTTGAAGGAGGGGTGCTGTTGTTTTTCTGGGCACAGACCTGGGGGGTTACTCTGGATTCTCCCTGCCCTCTTTTCAATGTGTGGTATTCAAACTGTAAAGCCATATGTAGTGAGGATCAAGATTCTACAGCCAAGGACCAATCATCTGCTTCTGTTATCACCATAACTCCTTTTACATACAGTGGACCAAAGCTCAGATATTCCATTTTGCCAGTAAGGACACTAGACTTGTCTGACGTTCTGCAGAACAAGCGACAAGCAAAACATCATGGAAAGTATCACTACAACCCTGCTTGGCTCTAGTCATGGCACCCACAGGGAAAAAGGAGACAGCTCCAGTGTGATCCCTCTGTTTGTTCACAACTGAGCCAAGAATTAGTCCTCTTCTCCACACAGGAGGTGGAGGAACTCACCCTAGTTCTCTCTCCATGTATATCTGGCCTAACCCTGACCAACAGAAAGCCATGGCAGAACATGAGGCTTCACTCCAACCATGGTGGATAGATTTATTCCACCTTGCTAGGGTCAGGCTACAAGGTCTATATTTCTCAACTAAGTGCTGTTTACATGCCTGGGCTGACTATCACCTCCAGCCTCCCAGCCTTCTCCCTTCACCTCCACACCATGGTGGTCACAGCCATGAAAACATCAATCAGGCCCCTGTTGGCATTCAGAGGAAGAGCCTAGACACTTCAAGAGCTCACCTACTGTTTTGTAGGCCAACACATAGAACTGATGATTGCTCCAGCAGGCTAACCATCCTGGGAGTGCAGAGGAATGTATCTCACCCCTACAAGGGTGGCTGTGAAATTCTTTGAGCTGGCCTGAACCCCAACCCTATGGGGAGAAAGGGCAAGGCTGTAGACCCCACACATACAGAAAGGACCTGGGACAACACACCATGGTGAAAGATGCAAACACATGGCATTTACAGCACAAATGCTTCTGACAGTGTATGGAAGACGACTCTGGAAAAATAATCTTGCACTTTTCTCTCATCAGAGGTTTAAGATGGTATAATTGTTAGCCACAACCAACTTCACAATTGCATTCTTAAAAATAAAAATGGCAAATTATAAAATGTGTAGAATCTTCATATCACGTGGAGGTTCTTTGAAGTCTAAAGAGATTCCTCATCACTTCACATTCAATTTTCTGTAATTCTGTATACATTTCACCTAAAGCCTCATCAGATTTTCACACTATAGTAAAAAGGTTACAAAACCATCTGCAAAGAGTTTGGACTCAATCCACAGTCAGTCAGATTGCACACAAATAGAAAAAAATGGAAATTCAAGACGATTTTTATCCTCCTCAGGAGTTACCAACCAACAAGACCAAAAGAAGGGCATCTGCCTTCATCCCTTGTTAACTTCTAAGCAACTAAAGGCCTTTTTCACATATTAATGTCAATGCTCAGGAGTCCACCATCAGGAGAACACTGAACAAGGATGGTAATGCATGGCAGTGTTACAGTTTGCTAAAGACCACATGGACAAGCCAGAAGGGTACTAGAACAATATTTTGAGGATGAGGCCAAAATATATATATTTCTGGTTTAAATGAGAAAAGTTAAGTTTGGAGAAGGAAACAATGCTATTCAGTATAAAAACCTCATCCCATCTGTGAAACATGATGGTGGTAGTGTCTTGGTTTGGGCCTGTTTTGTTTCATCTGTGTCAGGAAGGCTTGCCATTATTAATGGAACATTAAATAGATGAATTATTTGTTCTAAATAAATTCTGTGAGTTTAGTCTCAAGAGAATGTGGGTCATGCAGCAAGACAACAACCCTAAGCACACATTATTCTGCCTAAAAATTGTTGTCTCTTCTGTTTGGTTTGATTTGATTCTAATCTACTTTTAGGTCTTGTGTGACAATATGATTAAGAGTTTACAGTGTAAAGTATTTCATTTCTCAAGCAAAAAGAATGACCATGCTTACCTGTCTATGTATCTCCTGGGCTCTACGAGAACCACACCATATGGAGCAAGGCTGAAAGGTGGATCCCGGGTGAGCCTATATTGCAGAGGTTGGCAAGCCTGGCAAAGTGCGTTGCCAGGCTTGGAGGCCATCAGTGTTGCATCAATCTCCAAGTGTTGCTCCATGGTGAAGAACTGCACCCCGTAAACCTCTTCGTCCACTTCCAGCTTTAGTGTGAGTGGTGTGTCGCAGAAGACGCTCTGAGGACCCAGAGTTACGTTGTTCCCACTCAAAGTCAACAGCAGAATGTTGTGGATGGCAGCCAGGCCATTCTCTTCAGGGGAGAAAAAGGTGACCCAGACTGTGAGGGAGTCAGGCACCAGTGGGTAGGTGAAGTCCAGCTGGAGCATGCAACCTTGCAGTGGGCAGGAGGGCGAGCCCACGCTGCCGGAATCCAGCCCTGAGTTGGGGCTCCAGGTACGCACACTCGGCTCACAGACCTGCTCCACATCTGGAGGACCTATGGGAACATGGCCAGGCCAGTTCATAACGCTGAGAATGCACTAAGTGTAAATGTAGCCCATTTAATACAATTTCATTTCTGAGCAATGTCTCTCTGAGGTGAATAAAAAGCCATGCTTAACAGCAGATTTACATAAGCTATTAGGATCTGCTGGATGCCTCAGCGTCTGCAAAACCAATAACATGTGCAAGGATTTTGCCACGATCCTGCCATAATGTATATTTCTAAAATTGAATCATTGTAATGTGTGTTAACATGTTCTCTTTGCACAGTAGTTCTTTTTCCAGAAATGTTTCTACTAAAGTAGACTATTGATAGACATATTAGTGTATTACGACATGTTGACGGACTTCAGACTGCCTCTATCGCTGTACTGTGTAGCAGCCTGGAAAGAAGGAGACCTAAATACAGCACCTTTCTCTATTTCCTTCCATTGCAGAGTCAGTGACTTGGAATAGTGGTTACTATGTGCTCAAACAACAGATTTGCAAGTCTAGTTGCCAACCAACATTCCTTCCCGTTTCTATTTAGACTTTATTGCACTTGCTTTCTAGCCACCATGAGACTGGACTGGAATTGTGAGTGGTGAAAGACACATCTGAAAAACAAACAAACAAACAGACTGAGAGGAGTAAATGATGTCCTTTGGTGAGACGGCAGGAGGTCATTTGGGGAATTTTGGCCCTTGGCCCAGTTATTCTTTCAGGAGCTGTCAAGAGGCCATTATGAGGCAGCTAAAGGGGGAGGGGCCCAGAAAGAGGGCAAAGCTTGGCAGGGAGGCCCCACTGAAGAACAAACTCTGGAGATCAATGGAACAAACAAGAGCATAGGATCTAGGGCTAACGAGCTCTACACTCTCGCTACAAAAAGGAAAGGTGCCAAAGGGAACCAAAAAGGGTTCTTTGAAGAGATGGCATAGAAGAACCTATTTGGCCCCTAAATAACCTTTGAATAGATGGGTCTTTAAGAACCCTTGTGGTAATGGGCTTACCCCGACTGTGAAGACCCTTTTTAAAGTTTCACAAGATATAAAGTTTCAAAGGTTCTACGCCAATTAAAGCTCCAAATGAAGAACCCTTTAGGAACTTTGTGTGTATACTGTTGCATGCGTCGAAAAAGACGATCAGTTCATTGTTTCCTGGGTATGTTCATCTACAAATTCACCAATCAACTGGAGGAAATTTCAAGGAAATTCCAAGGAGATCCCAATTCACTCCAATCGAATGGATGAGGAAACAAGGGGACCTAGGAATTACTCCCAGTTGGCCAATACTGAACATTTTGGAGAACGTTTTGGACAGGCTAGCTACCAAGCTCCACATGAACACAAGGAGTATTACTTTAACAATTCGATCACCTGACTTGTCTGCTTCACTGGAGCATCAGAACTGAGCCATTTCTCTGGATAAAGATATCCTGGTGTTGGTTTCCCTTCCACAGAATGTCATGACTCAGATGTTAAGCTCTGTTGATGCAGTGGGAGCTTGAATCTTTCAAGTGCCAAGTTACCTGTGCTCTGAAGAGCTCTAAACCTAACATCATTTGACCAATTTGCTTCCCTGGAGCTTCCTATCTGAGTCTTTTCTCTGGGTACAGGGTACCCCATCAACCATAGACCATATGTTCTCTGATATAAGTGGATATAAGTTATATGGTGCTTAAACACACTTCAATCTTTTTGTGTTGTGTTCATAACACCTCCTCTTCTTCTTATCACTGTGACACCCTCTAACTGAGTATATTATACTGCTGCATCGGAATTTCAAACACAGAATAAGGTGAATATGTGAAGGTGGTTATCTAGCCTGGCAGCTGTTACCAAACTACCAACTTTATCATCAACTACAAGATAACAACCATCTTTAACTACAACCTCTAACACTCTACATGGGTCTTGACTTGGATGTACAATTCTAGGAAAAACTTTTAGGCTATCAAGTCTGGTTCTTCTACAACACTGCTCCCAAGAACCCTTCTTGGCATCTCAATGCAAGAGTGTAGCCAGGGTCATTGAGTTGTGCGACAGCTGGCATGAAAGAGCAGACGTGTCTACGGAACGGTGGTTTCCTTGGCGGCCAAGGAAGGCTCACGAACTGTTGAGGTAAGGGTCAGAGACAGCAGGCATTCTTTGCATTCCTGGGTTTTGTGTCTCACAGTCACCCAACATGCCATGGGATCCTTCTCATGAACATCGCCAACCACAGAGCAATTTGCATAAGCAATCTCCAGATCTTGTCTTGGAGTCGTGTGTTTTTGGTGGACTGGTTGGTCTTTCCTTCAATTTCTGCAACTTGATAAGGCCACCGCTTCAGTGCTGCTTATTCCATCGTTGGGAATCTGGAGGCACATCAGGACACTCAGGGCAAAAGTGGTGGGTGGTAGAGAAGTTCAGAAAACAAAAGTGTCCAACTGAGCCATTTAGCACTGATAGTGGAAGACATACAGCCTGCATTATAGAGCGTAAGTGATGTAGGCAGGTGATTTTCGAAGAATCTGTGGAAAGGCAGCGGTTCAAGGCAGCTGCAGGTTGTCAAAGGCAGGTTTGTATGCGATTGTAAACAGTGGAAAGATCGCCCAGGCTATGGAGTACACCAGGGAAGCATTCCAAGTGCAGAGCAGAGTTAGTTCAAATGTTGTGGCAGTGGCAAGCCTGGGCATGCCTCCCCCAGCTGACTGAGTGCAGCCACCGTTGGGCCAAGTTGGCTTTGAGGGATACAAGTGTGCACTTATGGCCTTCTCTCACCGCAAGTCTGACTCATTCATTTTTAAAAGCAACCCAAACTGAGTGATTAAGTAATTAAACAGAAAAACAGTCAGCACAGGGAATGCAAGCCTGTAGAGTTGTTTTTCAACGTCAACTCTAATTCCCTGCTTTGCACAGTTTTACATTTTACACGGAAACATCTAAGCCTACAAGTGTCATGGCCACTAAGTGTCCACGTTTCCATAAGTGTGAAGTCCAGGAAAGCAGCAAATAACAACAAACTAACGCGTTCACTTTTTTAAATGAGGAAAAGTGAATTAAGGACAATTTGTTTTGGCATTGAGCACAGCTTCTGGCAATGTTGGATCAAAGGTTAAACTGCTAGGGCAGAATCATTGATATAGCTGCGGAAAACATGACTCATTCTCAATGATGAAAAACATTTTCATTCATATCACAAAGCTCTATGGACTAATTCCTTTATATATTTATATGTCCATATTTCTCATCTCCTAAAATAAACACATGAGAAAATCAACATTTATGACAACCCTTATGACTAATTTTTTCCACACATTTTAGGCTGTTTCTCTGAGATCACTTTGCTGTTCTGCCCCACTCTGGCCTCACTTGGCCAGTTGTGTTGGGTGCAATGCTTTAATCATATATTCCGTTCAATAAAACAGCACATTAATGGTTCGAATGGCACTCACCAATTAAATGTAATTTCCAAGTGTCAATAGAAACAGGTTACTTATGACTTGCCAAAGCACTCATGAGCTAAACCCAAGAAAAAAGCTCTCTCCATAACTGTGCTGAGCTGTAAAGGAACAGATTGCTGATCCTGATATTGGAGCTGACAAAATGGGAAGAAAACTTATAGTTGTCACTTAATAATGTTCAAATGAGATCAATCAAATTGCCTTCATGAGCTCATGAGCCCTTGGGTTGGTGTATTCCTATATGAAGGTGTCAGATTCCTGGAGGTCCTCCTGTTTTCTCTGCTTTTCACACCACTGATTAAACTTATCAGCTAATTATCACATTCTTCATGAGATGAATTAGGTTTGCTAGATGAGGAAAAACTCAAGTGCATCCTTTCTGATTTCTATTTCTCATATATATACATACATACAATTGATTTATTCTTCCCAGTTTGGAAGTGCCAATTAGGACTCTCCCCCATCATGATGCTCTGGCACTTGGAGGTTGAAAACAAGCACATGCTTTTTCCGATACATGTAACGCCAGCCACCACCTCTTTTCAAACCTCTTTTTGAACTACTTTGTGAAATGCCACCATTGCATCATTGCTGGCCAGCAAAAGTGCATTGGCTGCCCAGTGTGTTGGCTGCCCACCAATGAAGCAATAGCCAACAGACACCTATGCTGACCAGCATTACTCTAGTTGTGATGTGGGGAGAGAGCACCATCTACCCACTCAGAAAGAACGTGTCACATTTTGCTCTCTCAGGCTCCAGCTGTAGATGGGAAGCAGCATGACCCAGGATTTGAACCTGTGATCCTCTGATCATAGTGCTGAGCCATTTGGAGCCTGAGTTATTTTGGATCTAACAATAGGGAATTGTCAAAACCAGGGTTTAATTAAGTTTGATGACATGTCCTCCTGAAACGTTGTTCAATTCTGATCTCTGATTGTGTTTCTGTGATTCAACAGTTTTACGTCTTTATGAAGTTACAAATGTGACAAAAGTTTTTTGACAAACTTTTTTCCTGAAATTTTGTTTCCTCAGTCCTGTCAGAAAGCATGATTGTCTCTTACCCTCAGCTTCGCGGGGGCTCCAGTGTCCAGATGGAGCGCAAGGTCTGGGGGAAGACGAGTTTGTGGCATACTGGAGGAGCACTCGGCCTTCAGTGCATCTGTCGCATACTGATCCCACTTCTCTAGGAAACCAACAGACAGCCGAGGTAGCAACTTAGACACGACAACAGAGCCACTACTAGCACATTGAAGGCACTGCATGTTGATGCATTGCAAAATCAAATTAACCTATAAAATCAAAATAAAAAAAGATGACTTTTTATGCAAGGGCTTTCAGGGTTGAATCACTGTCTGCCACCAGTCGTTGCATGGTAACTGTTCATTAAAAACTAAAATTGTGTTTTTGAGAATGGATACAGTGTTATATATCATATATATATGTAATACAAACAAATACTAAAGCATTATATTCTCATACTCCAATTGGCTGTCACTACTTTTTTACCTGTTGAAATTGCTGCCCTGTACAATGAGTGAATATGTCAGGACAAATCAACCAATAGAAGCTGCTTAAAATTACACTGTAAACTTTGTTGCAGAAGTTTATATTAAAAAGGTAAGAATGCATTATGTCCTATAAATTGTCTTAAACAGTTACTGTTTTGCATAAAGAAGACTCTGCTTGGCTCTCTAACATAATTTTGTACAAACTGAACTTGAGACACCATTTCAACTGGCCACTGCTCCATTTTCACCTGTCAAAATAAAGGCCGGTAATGGCAGGGAACCACTCCAGTGTGAGAGAGTTTTGCCCTTGCTCCATCAGGCGAGGAGGTAGAGGAACTGGAGCTGGCTTACTGCCAGGCCTCCAGGACTGGTAGATGAGGTCCAGGTAACAGTGCATCCGAGCCACCTGGTTCAGTGTGAAGGAATCCGTGCAGGCATCATCTTCATAGGAAAAAAGAGAAGGGAATTATAAGGGAAGCATAATACACTTGAACTTATTAACTTATGCTTTTTTTTCATAATTCCAACAGATATTTTACATTGCTATAGAAATGATCCAAATTCCTCTAAATAAGAATGTTTTTTGTTCTAGAAAAAGAACATTTACTAAAGTGTTCTTTAAACACCCACTATCTTCCGGCAGATCTTCAATGCTGCAAAGTTTAACTGCAACTCTAATCTTTTTTTTTTTACCCCGATTTTCAGTCCCAAGTTGGAAGTGCTAAACCTTTTAAGAAACTTTTACTATCATATATGATGCTCCTGAAATCACCCACCACCTCTTTTCAAACTGCCATTATTGCATCATTGCTGGATAGCCAATGCACTGAAAATGGAAAGCGCAGCGTCCCCAACTCCAATACAATGGATAACATGTGTCAATTTCAGTAAATTGTCTTTATGCTAGAATTCTGTCTAATGACCCCTTTATGGAAGAGGAGGATTTCAGTTTGAAGATTGAAACTTTCTTTTTATATCCCGATATGGATATAAATATTCACATATCGCCGAACCCTAATTTGGAGTCTAACTGGAACCCTAATCTAACCATCCTGATTCAGGTAGTCAAGACTAACAATTTCAGGAGCTTCTGAAAAATAAACCAAGGATCTAAATGTCTCAGGCTGGTAGATCTCCAGGACTAAGGACATCCTTATTCTATGGTATCGTTCCAAAGATCCTTATTGGATGTGTTAATCTGGGTCTTTGTCTCAACAGTGTACCTCATGTCGCGTCTTCAGAATGTGTTTGTATGTGAATGCTGTATCTCATTTGGGCAATGAAAAGTGTGTTTATGTCTGTCTCACCAGCATAGCTCATGTAATTCCTGTACGGTGTATGCTTGAAGGAACGCTGGCCGCAAGTGTCATTTCCAGGCTCTGGATCTCTGCAGTATTTGTACTTGGGTGTGGGGTTTGTATCTGCACAGAGGTCACCAGTTTCTAATGAAGGTTCTGTCTCCAAACAGGCATCGTTGCACGACTCTACTTCCGAAATCCCTCTGAAGACATGGTACAATCCGAGGCTGTGTCCAATCTCATGGATCATGGTGTGCGTGTGGCCAAATGTACCGTAGAAGGAGGGGTTCAGCACAATCCCACCTCAAAAGAGACAAGGAGGGCAGATAACACAACTACCACATGCACACGTTTAGAGCACTGCTTCTGATCTACATCATAAAAGCCAAAGCAATCTATTATGTCCAGTTCTCTTAATCCTGCTGTTGTTCATTGCTGTTTACCTAAATGTGTTAAGGCCTCTTTATCCCAAGGCCAGGTGGCAACTCCTGCAAGATCCTCATCAGAGGAGTTGGCAAAGAAGACGTTCAGGTGTGTGGAGCCATCCAGGCGCAGAAGGTCCTTCAGCTCCTTCACATCCATAAAGGCCCTGAAACAGCGGCAACAGAATGAAGCAGTTAGTCCACAAGATACTGTAAATGGACATGACCAGTGAGTGAGAAGTAAACAGGCAGTGATTAAGAATTTTAGAGGACTCCAAATAAGTTACTACATATACATCTTTGATCTTTATGGATATTTGATCTTCATTTTACCTATATTGAGAGTGGATGTGATTTAACTAAACATGTATTTCAAGAAAGAATTATCTATAAACTATCAGAATTTCAATTTTCTTATAAAGAAGAAATAATATTTTCCTGGTATTTCCTCTTTTGGCTGAAATTCTGACAATTAGCTGTTTCCCATAACCATCTGCCAGTCTCTGATATCAACTGGAAAATTTTGATGGATCTGAAATTTTCCTCAAGCCCCCTCTAATACAATAATGATTTTTCTGTGAAGGAGAGCTCTCCAGGCACCACTTCAGCAAAGCAGCCCCAAACCAGGACACTTCCACCTCCGTGCATCACACTTGCACCGGTTCTTGTGCTCAAATGCTGTTTCACATTGGTCCAGAAGTCCTGGTCTTCGTCTAGGTGTTCTTTGGCAAACTTTAGTCTTGCTCTGATGTTTTGTTTTTGCTTGTACATCTGCCATGAAAATCAAACTTGTACAGTTTCTGATGGTACAAGCAACACTTTCACATCAAAAGTGGCAAGAGCTACCTGTAGATCCCATAATGATTTTAGAACTATTGTTTAAATAAGGAGTTCACTGTGTGTCCCAAGTCTTTCGCATGACTATAGAGTCTGATAATGTTTGTTATAGGGTTCAAATAAAATAGCAAGCTGGAATAGCCAACACTGTTGATGTGCACCAGTCTTAGACTAGTGTAAACATACCATTAGAAACACTATCAAGGTGTTTTCCTGCTTTTTTGGTCAGGTTTTAGATTTATGGCTACTGCTGCCTCTCTCATCATTTCACTTTAGTCATCCGAACTGAAGGACAGTCTGTACTTCAAAAATGAGTCTAATGTTGGTGCTGCTGTTAGCTTAATGAACTTCTGTATCTGCTGAATTCACCTCAATTCCTCAGTGGATCAATGGCAGTTCTCATTTTAAAAGTCAGTGCTAAGTGGCTTTCAAAAAGCACACATTCTGCAGACATAAAGCAAGCATTTTATACACTGTATTGATCGGAGCACATGCTGAGTTTCAGATTTAAAGAACTCAACCCTCATTTAGAAAGAAACATAATTAATCACTGTTAATGTCCCTGGTGAGCAGAGAGGAACCTTCGGGCATTGGTGAGTGTGTGCACGTGTGTGTGTGTGTATGCACGTGTGTGTGAGAGTGTGTAATAACTAGCTGAGCGGAGCAGTGTTCTGTAATTTAATGGCCCTCGTGAGATTCGCGACGTCACACTGGGAGTTTGTATTTGGAATAAAACCCGAGCTCGTACTCTAAGGCCAGCTTTAAGGTCGAAGGTCAGCTGGCGCTGTTTGGTTAGGAATGTATTGTGCTGTTTATTTGGTCCGACCAAGATTAGGATTAGATTTAAGACGTGTTAACCATTAGTAGTTATATCCATCCTGCAAATCAGGCAGGGAAGTGCTAATGTGTCCGTGTGTTCATGGAAGCAGCCAGATACATTTCCTATACGTTCGGCAGTGAAGGATCCTCACAATGCATTAATTCATATCTGCTAAGATGTATAGTGTTTCATATAGGCTCTCAGGCCCACCTCCTCCGTCGCTTTGAGTTCCTTAGCAGAGGCCCCACTCGATTCCTCTCAAAACATTTCCCTTTTGAAAAATGCTCAAGCAAAATAAAGAAAAGCCATGCTCAGCCCCCACTTCCAGCCCTCTCATAGCAGACCCCCACTAACCACCATTCAAAAAAAACCAGCCAGCACCTCTTTCCTGCTCCTAAGAACAACATCTGTAAGCCAATTCACTACAAAGGCCAATCAAGCACGGTTTCTGCTGCTGCTATGTTAAATCCGGGGTTAGTTCAGATACTATGACAATATATGTAATATTCCTAGTTCTTTTTGATCTATGAATCCTCTGAGAGGGATGCAGACCTGGGAAAGACGAGGACCTTTTTCCTGTTCCTTACTTATCTGTAGGCTCCAGGCCCTCAACTGACTTGCTGTCATAAATTAGGGCAAACTGGAGGGCCTGTGACATTTCAAATGGTGTTAAGTGCAGTACATTGCTGAAAAATGTGCAACATTGTTTATACCTCATCAGGCCCCTATGGATGTGTGTTTGCATAAGAAATGCTCTAAAGCCAACTTTGACTGCAGGTGGCTGTTCAGAAATGCAACTCTTACTGCTGTTTCCCATAGCATGACAACGAGAAGCAGAGGGTACCGCCTTCGTTTTGCACTTTATTTGAATTTGTGCGTTTTTATTCTATTTTTGCAAAAACAAAAGTGGTCAAGAATAAGGAATGCTGTTTTTCTGCCCGGTATGCCTCCAGTATGAGGTGCGGGGGTCTTTTCCCCACAGTTCTGAATAAATATCAGAGCTATGTGCGAGGTGTAGAGCAGAAAATTGATGATTCGTTGTGGTGATGGCGTTACAAGCCAGCACAGCTGTCAGAGAGCTGGACAAACGTGAGGGAACTTGTGGGATGGCATACAGACTCGCACTGCCTATATTACTGAAGAAAACCTTACTTTGGAACCCAAGATCTGAACTTTGGGGCAGTTATATGTTATATATACATATCATAACAAACGACAAGACTTACCCTAATCTAATCCTGGTATTTTAATTAGGTGTGATGAATTATCAGCGAGTAATAACCTCAGAATGCAGCTGAAATCACTCATTTTCAACTGAATTTAATCTCTGTTTAAATGCCAAAGCAGCCTTCCAGTGCATGTTTACTGCTCTGTCCACAGGTACATGCTTAACCGGCACACGGACTTTGACTGATTAGTGAGAAAGGGTGGGGCTAATGATGTCACTGACCCAGATATTGGGTTACAGAGGAAAATGAGAATAAATAATAATAAGTAAATAAATGTTATTTTATTTGCCAAGTATTTTGAAGAACTTTCTATTATAAATATCTTTGTCAATCTAATTATTAACAATAAATCATCGATAATGATTGCATACTGAATTATATGTACAGTATGTGGTATGTTTTGAAGCATTTACACGCAGTATTAAATGCACCTTAGCAGTGTCTCTGTTGCAGCCACTGGCCTCAAATCAGCTTATCCTGAGGTATGCCTGAAGCAACATCCCTCCACATATCAACACATTTGAAGATTTTTCAAGGCAGATTAAACAGGCAGCGATGCTATCTTTTAGCTGATAGCCAAGTGACACTGTTACACAGGGGGGACATTATCAAAGGCCATCACAAAGAGGTCAGTGAAAGCTAGAAGGCCAGCTGGAGAGACAGGTCTATGGAGAACAGATGATATAAGGTTTCCCTTCTAATAATTTCAGGAATTTCATTATTTCCTATGAAAATATTTGGCTGGCTTTTTGGCTGTCCAGAAGGGGACAGAAAGGGTCAGAGAGTTTAGCTGTGAGATGAAGAAGTCAGCTGTGGAGCGAGTGCAAGAAATCTTGTATTTTAAAAAGCAAATGCTCCCTGCTTTAATAAAAGTTCCACTACTGTAGGTCAAAGCCACCTAATCTGAGTTCAATTAAGTTTAATCCACTGGCTCACTTGCAAAAACACAACACGAATCAGATGTGGACATAGGCCTACTACAAAAACAGCAGGCCAAAGTATGCCTGTGGCCGGCCAAAATATGCATGCATCAGTGGCCGTGGATTTCACAATGGTGTTCATTTGAGTTGCTTTTTTTCCCCTTTTCTCTCTTTCACCATATTCTGTTTTAGCTCAGTGGGGCAGTGGGTGACACGAACAGTACTTAGTCTTAAGCCTTTAATTCATGGCCTCCATCACTGATGTTACTTTGATGGCATAGACCCAGTTGGGAAATTCGGACTGGACATACTCCCAAGCCAAGTCCTGGCCAGTCTACACAGTATGTTCTCACTCACTCTAATATGTTTTTCATTTAAAAATGTTAAGTGGTCTTCACGTGACTTGATCTTATCATCACCAACAGACCAATAGAATCATCCAATCCACATGGAATCTTACTACAGCAGGGTGCCCGGGTTCTAGTCCTGTAGATCCTGGAGATCAGATCCAACACGCCTGGCTCTGATATTCAGACATCCCTGAAGGCTTCAGTTACACATATCGGGTATATTAGATTAGGGTTTTCTAATCTCTGCAAGATAGTAGGTCACTAGAATCAACCAGAGTCACAAAAGTGTGTTAATAGAAATTTGTCTTAGATTTGTTTTTCAACTTACATGAAAAAGTTAAGATAAATTGTTGTTCTTATAAAAATAGACGCTGCATGTTTGATGAAAAAAATGAGAAGAAATGTTGGAAATGAAATTTGGGGGGAAAAAAATCAATGGAATCCTACGGGTTTAGTAGATATGTCATGAAAATGAGAAAAGGGAGTTAAGCACTAAAAATGTTTTAAAATTGCAAATTTTACACAAATTTTACAATTTTTCACAAGATATTGCACGTCCTGCAAAATGAATTTGCATATTAATTTAACATGAAATATGCCAAATAAATGTGAAAAGCTCATAGAAATTGTGCAAAAAAACTGACAGTGTTTTGTCCAGAAAACTGAACAGATGAACATTCTAAAATCCGAAATCAAAACATTCAGAATGTTTATATAATATTTTAGAAACCATATCTTTCAAGCTGGGTCACCCTCTAACATGATCAAGCTATCAGGTTAAATAGTTAAATTATTGCAATTCATGTCTAATTTAATAATATTAAAAGTAGGAACTTTTATAAAGATAAAGATCCAAAATCCAACACACCTGGCTCTAATACTCTCTGGCTTTAGTTCTCGCTTTTTGGAGAACCATTCTTCAGAATTTTTTACCGTTAATTCTTCACATATTTTTTTCTTATTAAAGCCTTTCTGAATCCCAGGATCGCCTACCCCCACATCAAACTATCCTAAATTTTATATTCATTACATTTAAGCTGACATATTTCCAGGCCTTTTTGCTTTAATGATATCTGGTTACAAATGTTTTTTTCAAACATAATATTACTGTAATAACACTGTAATAATATCAATATCTGATTTTCATAACCTGTACACCATACAGATCAGTAAAAAAGGTTTAAAATATCTCTTAATATTTCAGTACATGTGAAAGTGACATTTTCATAATATATATTATTTTTACGATGCATTAGTACACTAAACAAATAGTTCACCTCCGTTTTACACAAATACTCTCTGTTTCTCTCTGGCATTTGATGTTTCCTTCAAGGCTAATATAACACAATATTATTTTTAATGATATTGAAATAAGCAGAAGGGAGCATAAACTCTGACTGAATATATTAGGTATGGAATTGGAGTTAAACCATAGAGTAAACCATTTATTTGTAACGTGAATAAAGTTTATTATAATCACAAACTTGCATGTTTTTAATACTTTGACTGAGCCTGGTGTGAATCAGACTCAAATGAAGGCTTCAGTCCATGCTTGTTAGAACCTACTTTACTGTGAGGATTAACTGGGAAAAGATGGACTAGGCTAAATGAAGACGTCCCAGTTGATCTGCCCGAATACACACTCTGTTCTGGCTGTTATGTTGGCACATTCATATTTAATATATGTTAAATGCACTATTATGCCTCTATCCATTTACATTCATGCATTATTCATTGAATTCCAGTAAAAAATGCCTGTCAGCGTACAGATGCAGAGCGTAGAGCAGCTTGGTGTGGCATGGCGATTGCTCTTCGGTTAGTTGAACATGACTGGGAAGTCATGTAATGTCCCTTTACTGATACCACCACTGGTGGTAAGTGGCCTTCAGAGATGTTGTCAATCATCCATGTTGTTTGCACAGCACGCAAACCAGGCGCAAGGGGGTTTTTAACAGGCATGCGTGAGAATTTGCAGCTAACCTCTACAGGAATAACAATTCAATGACAGCAGACCATAAAAGAGGATCAGGGAGGAGGGCACATGCTGTAAATCCTACAGATTTACAGGCATCTTTAGGTAGGCAGATCATTAAATAAGCAGGGTCCAAAAGAATAGGAACATTCAATCTGACCTACTGTAAATAAGCCGGCTGGGGAAGTGTCGAAGAGGACCCGTCTCGTTATTTAACTTTCGATCGGATGCTGTAAATCCATTCAGCTATGGGACAAGTGTGTGGTAATGTGTGGTCAGCGCTAGTTAAGGGTGTGAAGGAGTGTAAAAGTGGTCCCCTCCCTTTCTCTCTCTATTTAGTTGTGCATGAAAGGAGCTCCTCAGAGCTCTTGCGCAAATGAATCAGCTCTGCTCACAATGGCATGCTAAAGGACTGTTTAATTGCTGCTGTTTAACAGGAGGAAATCCCTCTGTCCCCAGGGCTTAGCTCTTTATCCTCAGCCCACTCCTAAACACCACAGGCTTCTGCTTGTGTGTGTGTGTGTGCGTTTGTGTGTGTGTGTGTGTGTGTGTGTGTGTGTGTGTGTGTGCTTGTGCTTGTTTTTCTACATTTTCAGGACAAAAACATCCTGAATGTGATTAGTGATGAACATTATTGATGATCCAGGCCATGGATTGATGCTGTTGGCACCAAATTCTGTCCCTAAATTCAACACAAATTCAACACTGAATCAACACAAATCAGGATTCAGACCAGTTTTTCAAGTCTTCCACCATCCAGTGATGGCCTCGGCTTTCTGGTTTTGGATGACAGAATGGAACCTGATGTGATTTTCTGCTCACCACTGAATGGTTATCTGTGTACCGGTTAGGGCTGGGTATTGCCACCCATGGACTCATTTATAAATTCAGCTCCACACACAAATGCACCTGAACTAGCTAGCATAATCTAATCAGCACCATTCATGCCGTTCACTACTTTTCGGGAGCAAACCGGCTCAAAATGAACCTGTTCTGCATCACTGGCTTTCTCCAGAAGGAGGCACTGCTGTGTTGTGCTTGCTGTGAGGCAGCAGGTGTATTGTTGTGAGGTGCAGCTTTATTGGATCCAGCTGAGAATCGTTACTGTGAGTGTGAAAGTGTGAAAACAACCCTTACAGGAGTAAAAGGGGCATTTTAACACGTTTTCCTGCCTCGTAATCCCCCAGTTAGAGCTGCTGTTTTCATATGAATAGGTGAATTTGTGTGGGTCATCGAAGCTTGCACTGTGACTGAAAGACATGCCTGCCTCTTGTTACTAGTGCTTCTCTCCCAACAATCTAAAAACAAATTTCATTTCACCCTTTAAAAGTAGACTATTCATCATTTCTGTGGTGTGTTTATTATGTTTCTAGGACAAAAATGTGCATGTGCATGCAAATGAGTGATTTGGCCAAATATAGAGCACATTTCTGGAGCGCAAACCCCAGAAGGTTGAAGCTTGATCTCAGGTTGAATCGAGATCGGACCGTTCAAAGGAAGAACGATTTGAATTGAAAAATACAGTAGCCTATCTTTCAAATCAAACCAGTCTGGCCATTCTCTGACCTCTCTTATTAACAAGATGTTTCTACCTGCAGAACTGCTGCTCACTGGACATTTTCATTTATTACACCATTCTATGCAAACTCTAGAGACTGTTGTGCTGAACTTCTAAGGAGATCAGCAATTCTAGAAATATTCAAAGAATCTGACAACCATGCTCACACAGGTTGTTGGGAGCATTGCCTGTAGCTGCTGGTCTTTGTCCGTATCTGGCTTTAAGCCCTGCAATACTGCTACGCGATTGGCTGACTGGATAAATGAATGTTTCTGATACAGTGCTTGGTGAGAATATAGGACCCCTGTCTTAACAGGGTAAGAAAACAGAGAGAGAGAGAGAGAGAGAGAGAGTGTGTGTGTGTGTGTGTGTGTGTGTGTGTGTGTGTGTGTGTGTGTGTGTGTGTGTGTGTGTGTTGAATCTGGTCTTCTCACTTTGTACAACAGGTGCTTTTATGGGCCTGTCCGACTCTTTAAAATGTGGTGCTAAGAGCAAAATCCTCGATTAGGCAAAAACCATGTAAACGACTGGCTTTACAAGATGAGTGGCTCCAATTCATCCACAGCTTGTAAAGTCAGGGGCCTTTTGACACTGTTAATGGAGATACTGATGGCTTGAGTCAGGGCTCTTCATGCAGAGCACAGGTCAATCCTTTACAGTGTTCTTTATTTTACTGTCCCTTGGTGTGAATTAGAGGTGGGCAGTATGACAACATTTGTTGTATTTAATGTATTATGATAAATGTTGTTATCATGAGACTCAATGTACTTCTCTGAGCACATCACATGTATCTTCAGTGCTTGGCCTATTTATATGGTTCCATGTTCATGTAGAACACCAAACTCTAAACTCCTAAGACCTACAGTCCATCTGTTTTTCTGCATACTTTGTTAGTCTCCTTTCACCCTGATCTTGAGTGATAAGGACCCCATAGTGTGTGAGTGCTGGTACATGTGCATGAGACATAGCAGTGCTGCTGGAGTTTTTAAATCCCTCAGTGTCACTGCTGGACTGAGAATAGGCCCACCGCCAAAAATACGATGAAGGACTAGAGGATGACCAAACAAACTGTGCAGAAACAGACGAGCATCTGTCTCTGACTTTACATCTACAAGGTGGAGCAACTAGGTAGGTGTGTCTAATAGTGGACATGGAGTGGACACAGTGTTTAAACACTGCTGTATCTGATTCACTTGCTCCAGCACAAGACACACTAATGTACCACCATATCAGGGTCCCTTCACTGCTCAAAATGACCAACCACCCACATAATACCTGCTCTGTGGTGGTCCTGACCATCGAAGAAGAGGGTGAAAAGTGGATAACAAAGTGCAGATAAACAGATGGACTGCAGTCTGTAATTATAGAACTACAAAGTGCTCCTGTGTGGTCAGAGGAGTTTACTAAAATGTGTAAATCAGTACATTCAGGCTAAGTTTACAGCAATGTTCAACATGATTTTGGTTTTTTGCCGTGACATCTGGAACCAGCCATGGTCTGACCACATTGTGTGAATGGTGACTCCTTTGGGTTAAAGTACTCTAACTAATTACATGTTTCAATACAGATATTGAGCATCGCACTGAATACAAATCACAGTATTGTAGGTAAAAGATTGTTTGAATAGCAGTTTCTTGTCTTAATGCCAAGATAATCACAATCAATAATGTTCACCCAGAGATTTAAATACTGTGATATTACACTCAAATGCACTCAGACAGACATGTCAGATGAGCATGCGGTTATGTCTTAGGCAGATATGTAAATGATTATATGTGTGGTCTGATTAAACATTGGGACTTGGCACAAGAGAGTGTAAAAATGCTTCCCCCACTGGCCTATAAAAGGCTCTCAGAGGCTACATTTGAGTAGTCTACCTCTTGGTGAGAGAATGTTGACTGTTAGACATGCCTCTACGGCACATTCTTCTTCCATACTGCCCGTGCTTGTAGGAGGTGTTGAGAAGTGTGGTTACACGAAGGCACTCAAACAAGGTGAACAGGAACCGTATTGTCTTTATTGATGAATCCAGGTTCTGTTTGGGATCCGACGAGGGGGTTTGAATATGGAATATGCCTTGTGCTACACGTTTGAATTTGGACTTTGCTGTGGATTGACACACTGTCCCAACTGCTGATATGATGATCTGGGGAGTCAACACATTTGAAAGTCAGTCACGCCAGTAGTGATAAGAGTGATAACACCTCAGCAATATGTGGAGGACATCTGATGGACACATGAATTGCCTCTCATGGCAGGGCATCCAACTGTCATTTTTCAGCAGGATAAGACTCAACCATGCATAGCAAGGGTTTCTCAGGATTGTCTCCATTGCAACACTTCCTTGGCCTGCCTGATCACCAGATTTATCACCAATTGAGCATTTGTGAGACCAGTTTGTATGCAAGTTTTGGCAACCTATGAGTGTGATGACTGGATCTATAGGCCCAGCTGCAACATCTGGGCAAATCTGCTGCAGGATACCATATGGAACCTGTATGTCTCCATGCCCAACCGTATCTCATCTTGTATGCAGAATAGAGGCCCAACAGGGTACTAGAGCCACCTTTCAATTGTATAAATTGATCCTTTCACTATAATATTGTAAACACTTACATATATCATTATCAGCAACTTCGTCATCTGTTCATACTCGGCCACTTGCACTGCCCTTAAAACCTTAAAAATATAGAGACACTAAATACAGGCTAATCCAAAGTGACTAACAATGTATGATACACAGCATACGCTGTCCCAGAACACAAGTTTGTACATTGTGTTTTGTAAATATTGGTTTTGCAGAAGTAACGTGACTCAGTGTTTGTGCACCAGTAAGTCAGGAACAGTGGTGTTAGGCAAACAGATTCACCACAGCGTTCAAGTCTATTGTTCTATGCTTGCACAACTCTCTGTTCATGCATACTTCTCCAATCAGAAAGGAATGTCAAATCATTTTGTTATGCAGCCCTCGGCAAAGCACTCCAGACATACCATAATCAAATCAAAACAAGCAACAAGTTGGAAAGCTCTTTTCTCTCTGGTTGACTCACATGATTTGGCCTCCTCACAGTCCCTAATGCATGTACAGTACACATCCACACACCAGCTGGGATTAGAACAGGGACGGCGTGAAGATGCTGACCTTCTCAAACCACAGATTTGAGAAGGGAGCGAGAACATTATGTCATGGGCAAGCACCAGCACTTTTCAATGAAGTAATGAACTTTCTTCTGATGGCCATATAGCCACAGAAAAACAAACACAGCATGTAAACCCACCGTGGTTGCTTCTAATAATCTTCTACTGAAGCATCTTGAGAAATGAATGTTCTCTGTAAAAACACCTTCCACAGACGGAAAGGCTATGTTTTCACCCAATTAATATTCATTGCGCCCCTCTTCCTCGACCCATCCCCCCAACAACTCAATATATCTCTGGAAAGTTATGTTCCTGAATAGCATTCCCAGAAGAGCCCCCACTACTGTAAGTAATAGTGTTATAGATCCTGCACTGAACTGTAATTGGCTCTCTCTGGTGTCCAGTGGGACATAGTTTCCATTCCCACTTACTTCCTATCAATCCACTTTTATAAGCTCTCAAAAAAGGGAGAACTATGTCTAACATCTCCTTTCTTCCCATCCGGTCACCAAGAGAGTACTTTGTTTCAGCAGCAAAGCGAAACAGGGACCGGTCGCTTGGCTTTGAATGAATGCCATGGAGCACCGCAGGGACCTGTGAAACACGCACTGCTAGCAGACACCAAAAAACAAGGTAGAGCCCAACACACCACACAGCCACTGATTTATTTACCTTCAAACTGCAGACCAGACATCCACTCAGCATACCTAAAAATTTACTCATACTGGATCTTTTTCAAAAACTGTACTTTCAACAAAGTCATTCTAAGGCCATGCTCTAACATAGTGCTTCTCAAACCAGTCCTCACAACCCCCTGAAGCATGGGCCAAAAGTACTTTGGGGACCCTGATAAGCCATTTTAAAATAATTAAATTTGTTTATTTAACCTCCATACATCAAACTTTAACTAAGACTTGATTGGCCAGATTTATCAAACCCTTGAACCCAAGCTTTTTTACAATTAAAGCAAATTTGAGTTGTAAAACCCATTATTCATTAACTATTATTATTTAAATTATATGCTATTATAACTAATGAATATACATTTTTATATAATATATGTGACGATTTTCATTATTATAGTATAAAGTATCATTATATCATAAAAGTATTAATCAACATTGACATTCAGAACCTCCAACCCAATGTTTCTCAACCCAAATCCTGGAGACTCCCTGCCCTGCACATTTTCAAGTATTCCCTGCGTTAACACAACCCCTACAACTCTGAAGGGGCTTGTCAATGATCTGATTTGCACTAAAACAGCATAGAAAGCACTAAAAGTGCAGGGCAGGGCTGAGAAACACTGATCTAACCAACTTAATATTGGTCATATCAGTTCTGTTGCTTTTTTAGATTACTCACTGTGTGTGTTCATAAACAGCCCCTTAAAAGCATACCCATGCATGTTCAGTGACATGATTCATGCACTCATTTAGAACCAACATGGAGGAGAACGCAAACCCCAAGCCAACTGAGCATTTCCAGTAGCTTGTACCAAAGAAAAATGCAGCGTCATTGTATTATTAACTGTTGATTAATCATAATTGAGGTAAAATGTTTAATTAATCATGACATTTATTTGAGCTCATATCTCAAAGCACAACTATAAAATAGTCAGCTATGAATGACATATGTAATGTATTTCCTTTGAGGATGAGAGATTAAGTTGACAAAGGGTTAAAGTCTACTCTGGTGATGAGTAGTGGTGCTGAAATAAAAAAACTTTTCCCTTAACATCAAGTCTGTTGTTCAGTGGCGGAATATGGAATATGGAATATGGAATATGGAATATGCTCAGTCTCTCTGTAGTACACTCCAATTAAGCAAGGATTTGTATTAAATTGATTTGGTAAATGCAATTGTATGTGTTTTTTTATATAGATCGTTTGATAGAATTAAAATGTTAAAAAGAATTGTTTAATATGACAGCACAAACTTAAATATAAACATGCATAAGGCAGAAAATGCAATCGATTCGAATTGACTGGCAAAAGGAGAGAGAGAAGAATTGACGAAGATGCCGATGTGGCCAATATTTGGACCTGATGCTAACCTGCTAACAAATAAAACTAAATGTAAACTTGAACATCTATTTCTAGAGTGTATCCATTTGAACTTTCTTAATTGACATGTATGGAGTTTCTTGGTGATGTTGATTGTATTGTTGATAAAGTTTCAGCTACTTGCGATTATCTTTTTAAATATATGGTAATATTTAGATAATATTGGTAAAGCAAACATTGGTAAGAAATTGTGGGATGGACTCAATGTGCCTGACTATTGTCCTGATATGAACTTGAAGTTCTGAGATTATGTATTTGCTTACTAGTTTGATTGTGTCTATGTCATGTAGAGGCACCTGTCATCGGCTGAGCCCAAAAGTTCCCCAATTTTGGCTACTTGGGAGTAACCCCTAGTTCCCTTTGTTTCCTTAGCCAATCAATTTGAGTAAATTGGGAATTCCTTGGGAATTCCTTGGTATTTCCTCTTATCAGTCGGTGAAGGGAGAGAGAAGAATTGAACAAGACCCTGAAGTGACCAATATTTGGACCAGCTAGAGAACCTGCCACTAGCTACATTACTCAATAGACCAATTTCTATCACGGAACAATAAACAAAACTAAGTTCGCTAAAGCGGGAATGAAAAGTGTCAGACTTGAGCCTATGTTGGTTAGAGTAGGTTCAACCAAACAGATGATTCTTGTCCACATTTATAACTTTGTAATGTAATGTGTGGTGTTGATAACTGGTTAGCCAGTGGGAAATGGATTTTTGTTTTGATTATAGGTTTGTATTTCGTCCATATTCAGTAATTTGTTATTTGCCTCATGACGCTGGTCAGATTCCAGCTGCCTTCTTGGAGTAAATTTCAAACCACGTTTGACTCAATATGTCTTTTTGTGGTCTAGTTCAGGATTTAAAATAATGCAATAATTGAGATAAGTGGCACTAAGAGACAGTTAGCAGCCAGTTGACGCTGTGAGTGTTTTCAGTTGTTGGATGCAAAATGTGGTCCAGTGTGCAGCAACATTAGTTTGCACCAAATGAAAGGGAACTCAGTTGTGGCATGCAATATACTGATTTTATGGATTTTAGTCCAATAGAACCCAGAACCAAATGTAGCCCCAAGCCCATGAAGAGGTTAAAGCTCTAAATATATGCTCTATGTATATGTTGGTGAGGAACCCTCTGGTGAGGAAAGCCTCTGTCCTAAGGTACTATGTCACAGGAGCTCTGCTTGAAAGTAGTGAAAACACCATGAGATAGCAAGACTTACTTGTGGGGTGAAGTACGATTAAAGCACGTCTTGGTGACATCAGTGATGTTGGGGTTGCAGCAGTCACCACTGTCGTAGTAGAAACTCTCCAAATTACACTCAGGATCGCAAACTCCGTTCCCCTGTTTGTGTCTGGGACAGAACGCAGTCTGTCTCCTGCAGTAGCCGGCATCGAAACCAGTATATGTATGATTGCATTCTGGGTCGCACTCCTCATCGCCTACTTTGCTGATATCACAGTTAGTGAGCACCAGTCGGTTGCGTAAGAAGGAGTTGTAGACGTTATGGACAGTGCGCTCCCAGGTGATGTTGTAGACACGGAAGGCATCGTTGAGGTGCTGGTGCTGGAGGTTTATCTGGTGCTCCGTCACTGTGGGCCACCGGCCGTGGTCATCATACACATTCACAAGCCGGTACCTCACTGTCTTGGGTTTGCGGAAGCTCCAGAAGCGGATGTAGTTGGTCACCACCTCCACATTGTCGCAGATGGTCTGGCCACATGGTGGGGGAAGCAGTGCGGTGTGGGTAGAGCCACCTAGGTCACCTGTCCATGCCCTGTCTGAGACTACCACTTGGGGAAAGGTCCCATCTTTCACGGTCAGCCACTTCCGAGAGGCATTCTCAAAGTTCTCGTGAATGACCAGTTGGGAGAAATCATCTGGGTGGTCATGGCCATGTCCCTTCATGTGCCGGATGATCTCTCGCTGGGTCAAGGCTCTTCTCCACAGGCTCAGGTGCTCCATGGTTCCTCTATAGTTATGATTGAGGGCATTGCCGCCTATCATTAAGACTTTGCACTTTTTGGTAAGTGGGCTGAAGATTTCTCCAGACTGATCACGACTTACAGCCACTTGAGCCCCGTTCACGTACAGCTTCATGTGAAGTCCATTGTAGGTGATGGCAAGGTGGTGCCAGTGGTTGGGTGAGTAGGGTGCATTGGAGGTGATTGTGGTGACCTTGTGCGCTCGGTCAGTTTTGAGAGAGAAGTAAAAGCGTGGGTCTCTGTTGCCTTGGTCGCTGACTGGCTTGATGCCGAGTAACCAGCCTCGGTCACAGGATGCGTAGAAACATTTGTCGTAGAGTCCTAGAAGAAAGAAGATTGAGTCAGGTATGATCTGGGAGAAAAGCAAGAAAAAGGGTTCTTAAGTGGTTCTTGGCTTGGATATGTGGCTCCAAGAAAAGTAATGTTTAATTGATATTTAAATGACAATTACTACAAAACGAAAGAAAGTCCCACTGAAAGGTTCTTTAGGGGAGCAAAATTGATTCTTCCATGGACTCGCTCCAAAGAACCCATTTGGGCAGCTTTATTGTAACTTTAGTCAAGACCAGCTGATGCAATGGTTTATTGTTTGCAAAAGATCAGCGTTGAAAAAAACAAAACTACAGATACTAATTTCCATCCAGAATTGCTATGTGTGATTTACAATGTTCTGTCCAGAGCAGCCTTGATTTGCAAGTGTGTCAGTTCAGTAGAGTGAGGAACACTGTGCAGTTCCCATGATCAGACCTTTTAAAACAGTCCAGTTGAAGGGCTGCAAGGCTGCAGTGAGGCATCTGCTAGCAATCAGGCCCCGACAGTGTGGTCTTGTATCAACAGAGCAAAGGTTACATGAACTTTCAGTCTATTTTCTTGAAATGTGCCTCAGCAGTGGGTTTGTCTGAAATAAAAAATGGTCCTTTTTCGGCAAGGGCCTTATTATGATAAGAGCCCTGAAACCCTCTCTTCCTGTTTCAGTTGGATGGTGTGTGTTGGAAGGTAATGTATTCTTATATCTAATGGGAATGCTTCTTTCATAGTCTTTCTGAGGAAAGTGAGAGTAAATAAAAGAGCAGTATGTGGTGGGCTGTTGCTCTGGAACAAGGCAGTATCAGTCTGTGGGAGTTACGTTTACTTCAGGAATCTAAAGTAACTGCTGGGTGATTACCATCTGAAACTGAAGGGTTTTGTTAAACTAAACTGCAGATGTAAAAGTCATTAAACATATCAATTGTTAACCTCATCAAGCCTGGCCTGTTTAAACGTTTAAATGACTTCCTAACAAGAGTAATTAATAGGGAAATAAATTAGCCTCTTAACCACGGCCCCAGATAGCTCATGGCAAATATTGTAATTAAATGCATGTTTAAAAGGAAATGGCCTCTCTGAATCGGTGGACATGAGTATTTGTCTCTCAGATCTACACAAAACTTTTTTTTTTTTGGGTTCAGACTGTTGGGTCATTGTTCTGGGTTATTTCCAAATTTCTGGGGGTAGATTTTGGATTGTAATTGTGTAAATGTAACTGTGTAGCCCAATGGCAGAATTACAGACTATTTCACTATAAATTACAAAATTACAGACTATTTCACAATAATAACCCAACCGATGAGCTACAGTGCAATTTAAAGCATGGAAGATTGTTCTCCTCAGATGTTTACAAGATAAACTTCCATAAAATATACACCATATGGATAAAAGTATTGGGACACCTGCTCATTCACTGTGTCATCCAAAATCAAGCTTATTGATTTAGAGTTAAAGAATTGGAGTAACTGTCCAAGGAAGTCTTTCTACATGGCATCGGAGCACTGCGGTGAGGATTTCACTGCAATAAGCGACAAGAACAATACTTTGGTTCAGATACTGGATGCTTGCAATCCCACCTCACCACCCATCTGTGTCAGCAATGGATGCACCTTAAAAGAGCTAAATGCATTTATTAGAAGGGGCGGTTACATGCAACTAAATGTACCCATGCCACCAGTCTCATACCATGAAACATCCAGCTTCAAATCATAACAAATCAGGGAGTCCTGGCATGGCACATAATATAATATATAATATAATATAGCCCACTAAGATCCACTGTACTGGTGTCTAGCGCAGTAAGCAGCTGGGAGACACGCTGGGGGGGGGGAGGGATACTTTGTGGACCATCAGTCTAGTGTTATGTACACACAGCCTGCTCACCCCTCTGCCCCGCGTGTTAGGAATCTCTCTCTCCTTGCACAGCTGTGAGAAGTGTATTTGCTAGAGGTAATTGGTGAAAATCATGTTGGCCAAATAAGCAGTAAAGTGTTACCAGGGCAGCAGGGAAAAATGTTGTGTGTGTGTGTGTGTGTGTGTGTGTGTGTGTGTGTGTGTGTGTGTGTGTGTGTTACGATATATTTTATAACATATAGATACTTACATATGCGCTGAACTCCCAAAAGTCATAGGAAAGAAAATAGTTATTGTGATCCAATAGGGATGCTAAAAGGTTCTGCACTGGATTCAGGCTTATGCCTGTGGGACCCTCCATCAGAGTCTTTGTCTGCTTGCACTGACAATTCTAGCCAGGAGTCGCCTGTTATAATCCTTACCGTGCACTGCGCTGTCCAATGTGGGTGGTAATACCAGTTATGATGTATTCCCAACACATATCACAACACTGTGTATTGAGGAATGGTAAATGCCAGCACAACCTCAAAAATGGAATGTCCCCTCCACCTGGCACCCACCATAATCTCAGATCATTCTACAATTGCCTAGCCATGAGCACACTGGCCAGTATTCAAAATATCACCTCACAACTTATACAAGTGTGGGTGCTCCCAAGCCATCCCCTGAGTTTGTGATCTATTTACATACTGCTATCCTATGACTTTTGGTGTCAGTGTGCGTATGAGTGTGCAATATGCAAAAATGTCCAAACAACAACAAAAGGTCAGATAATACAGCTCATTTTGATGACCACATCATTATTTAGTGGAAACAAATACCCATCCAGAACATCTAGCCAAACACCAGAATGGTGTTAGAAGATGAGTGAGAAGAAAAGAGGAAGGACTCATTAACCAAAACACACCACGTCATCTGTCAAACCTGGTGGAAGCAATGTTATGGCAAAGGCTTGTGTGGCTGCCAGCTGAACACTGGAGATCATGACCCGCCAATGGAGTCACTGATGTTTATTAGTGATGTGATGAAAAAGGAATTCTGAAGTGTATAAAGCTACTCTCAGACTTGTAATGCATAGGACAACACATTACAGTACAGATGCATAATGTCCCAAAACATACCCTGAAAGCAACCAAAGATCTTCTTAAGGAAAAGAAATGAATATCCAAATATGTTGAGTCAGTCATCTGACCTCAGGAAACCTACAAACATGCAACTGAAAGTGGCTGCCTGAATCTGGCAAAGCGCTCCAGGGAGGAAACGTAAGTGTATAGATGTATGTGCGTATGAGGAAAATGTTATAAATACTTAAAGACACAACTTGTTGATCTGCTAAAGTAACTGAGGTCAATTAAAAGACTGTGCTGTTGTATATCCAAGAATCTGAGAAGGAACCCATGTGAATGTCCTTATCAGAGAGAGTGTTCCTCAAGCGGTTTGTAGCCACATGGACCCAGCTCATAGTAATGAAGTTAATTTTCTCTTCATTTTTTTTATTCTGCCCGCTATTAATCGAAGATCATTTGAATTTAAAGAGAAGCCCCAGCTTTGGGGCAGACCTAGGCACACAAGCGCCTGCAGCTCACTCACACACACTCTTCTACTGGCCGCAGAACCTCTGCCAGCATCTATAAAAAGAAATTAAAAATTACAAAAGTGAGGAAATTACAATCTGTGAAATCCTGGAATGAGACCACTAAGTGGCAAATAACAAACAAGTAAAAATCTGCCAGCTCTGAGCATTACATGTTTGAAGAGGTCAGTAAGAAGAGGTGTAGATGGAGATGAGTGGACATTGAATAAACATATTAAATAGATTTGCATTGGAAATTTCATTTGATAACAAATCAGAAAAGAATCTGAATGTCGAGAGTGCAGTTAATACAAATTTGGACACGGTCATATACTGTTGTACAGGCTAAATAGGGGGCATTAAAATTATATCTCATACCACTATTAAAAACCTATTCACATATGTATGAGGACAGTCCACATAAACCGGTTTAATAATGTTAAACACTTTAACGAATGGAAGGATTATAAAAACTATGTTAGCATTAATTCACGAATACAGCAAAATATGACAAATCATCAGTTCACTAATGCACCTATTTGAAGTGTATTCCATCTCAGCACCATGGACAGAGCACAACACAGCTCACATTGCCAAATGAGAGACACTAGAACCAAAGCATAATATGACTAAGTCAAACAGACGGGAAAAAGCGGAGAACCTTCGAACGGTAAGCTTGTGAGGTTTGCACATTTCTCGATAAGACAACATATGAACTCTGATGTCAATGTAGTCAGTCACTCATTGTTTACCAAACCTTCTGTTAAAGAAACTTACATTTTTTGTTAAGGAGTGCAAAAAGTGAATACTCTTCCTAAAGTCCACATAAAGTAAAACATCAAGAACAATAGGTATTTGGGTTTTGGCACAGAACTGCGTGTTCAATCCAAGAACCACTTAAAAGGTTTTATGGGTGTATGCAATAACACAAACACAATTACAGAGTTAAAGCTCAGACACATTATATATATATATATATATATATATGTATATATATATATATTTTTTTAATAAAATATAATATTATATTTGAATAAAAATGTTAAATTAAGTCTGTTTTGAAGCGCAGACTGTGATTTATTATACGGAATCCTCCGCATTTGAACTCACTACCTCAGAAATGGACTAAACTAGATACTTTTCAGCTTTCAAAGCTATACATGCAAAATTGCCGTCCCTCAAACACTCTTATTGCTCTCTAGCTTATGCCCCCTCCTTCCCCCCTCTCTGTCGGAGGATCTGATTCACTGCTGTGGTGGCTCTGTTTGATGGCTTTTGTGGGGAGGAATGTAACATCTTAAAACGAAAGCAATAACAAAACCACTTGACGAAAGGATGTACAAGGCACTAATTTTACAGCTTAACCCGTCAAGGCTGCCTCTTTAAAACCATGTCTTCATAAAAACAGACTGTAATTTGCAAACAATATGCTTCAGTCAACCCATGAACTATTAGCTTACATCATAGCATCAGAGAGACAACTGAAGCAGATGTTACACAGAATTTAAGGCTGTCTGCACTGAGATGGGTTTAAATTAGATCATGTAAGAGATTGTGTGCTTAGCATTATACATATAAAATATGATATATGCAGTTAAATTTGGCATAGATTATAAACTTATAGTCACTGTCAGACAGAACTTACTATAACTGAATGTTAAGAAGGTCTGTCCATCTACTTTAAAGTTGCTGTTTTGGAGATACAAGGATTTTGTGTGACATTGATTACATTGATATAGTTGCTGTTTCCAGAATGACAACTTTATAGGAGAAGCAAAAAAAAAAAAGCTTCTTAACTTTCAGTGAATGTTTATGTAAATATTTTATTCCAAGTCATTTTGGAGCATTCCTATTTGTCCACTCATCACAGAATTTGGACATAATGTAAAGAACAACTGCATGATGATATTCAAATGATATTAAAATGTAGACTTGAGATTCAACTCTATTCCCACACCTGATCTAATTATTTACCGCCTTCAGAAGTTCCTGATTGGCTGAATGTGAAGTGTTAGATTTGGGTTGGAGGTAGCTTTCCAGGAGCAGGGTTGAAAACCATGTATCTCCAGTTTTGTCTGTTTTTAGTTTTGTCCATGGTTTGAACCCTGCAGCTCTGTACACTGTGTAAACCAATCCGGATGGAAATTCTAATAGAAATACTCTACAATTACTAAAATACACTCTTATTTTACATCAAATTCCATTCAAAGTTCAGAGCATTTTTGCCTTCTCCTGTAAAGTTGGAGATGTTTTTCATTGGACACCGACAAAACTAACAATAATTTACTGTATTTTTTTCCCAAGCATTACTATTGGTCCATTCGTCATACAACACATGCAATGTAAACATCCCTTCTGGACTTTAAATGAAATCCCATACATCACACACAATAAAATCACACCATCACATACGATATATGTTACAAAGTAAGTCCTACCAATAAAGAAAGCTTTAATCTGCTTCATTTTTTCATAACGTATCATTTATTATTTTTGATAAGTTTAAAAAAAAATGAAATAATGACTGTAATCAAACTCAGGGGTGTGTTGATTGGGCAGCTTTGACTTCTAGAGTAATGAACTATTAGAATCGATTACAGGGAGGAGGCTTTAATAAGGGTCTGATCTAAGAGCTCTACTGTAATCCCACACAGGCTGCTCACACTACACCACGCTTACAGGCTGGGTATGACGCTCTCTATTGGCGGAAAAGGGGACGAAAGAAAAGGGCATCAAACAAACTCCGAACAGAAAGAAACTGAACAGCCACTCTCACAAACCTCCTCTCTCCCTCCAGGAATGGACTAAAGGCTCGGACTGGTTTATAATCAGACTCATTTTGCATTCCATTAGTTAGATGAAATTCCTGCACTCCGTCAACCTCAACATCGTGCATGTCAACCTTCACACGTCATGCAAACGGTCCTGTCAATGTCCTCAGCGTCACACCCCCGAAGTGTGCATTGCTTCTAAACTGTCTGAGGGTTACATCTGATAATCCGACTCCAGGTTACTAGGTAGGGGGCGTGGCCACGTTATGGATGACGTATTTCATAAAGACTCAAAAAGGCACAGGGGCCGATTTGTATCGGTTTGTTTGAGCGCCAAGCATTTCCTCCCCGTTCTCATCCCGCCAGCTTCATTAAGGCTTAATTGCATTAACGCGCTCTCGTGCAAACGCTGTAACGCTGGACAGCCAGCTGTGCGCGCGCTGAAACCGACGGACGCGTGTCCGCCGCATCCAGATGAGCTCGCACTTTGTTACAGCGCGGACTTTACGCGCGAGCGGGTTCCTGTCCAGCTGGTGGCTCGTGCGTCTGTGCCGCTAAGCAACGTCCAGCGAGCCCCACTCTCCAGCGTGGGAATGTAAACAGGGTGAAACTTTGATGGCCGAAAAGGAGCGCAGCTATGGGGCAATAAAGGGGTCAGCGGGTGCGCCGGCCGCCGCCAATTCAGCAGCGGTAGCACGAGTGTGCGCCAAAACGATGGGTGCATGATGATGAGCCGGCTGGTTTACTGATTCAGTGGTAGACTAATGTTGGAAAATGAAGTTAAAGGTGTGTTTATGGTTTTTTTTTGGGATCTTGTTTTTGCATTTGCGTAAAAACGCGCAAAAAACGCGTAAAAACGCGCAAAACGTTACCGGGAGCAGCCACGCGCGGCAAAGAGGGACCAAAGTGCTGGCACGTGAATTAAATATGTGTCCTCCACACCTCCTTATTGTTTATCTTCCACTACTTTTGGCACGAAGCGCTGATGTAACACTTTATCATGCGCGCGCAACCCGCCTGACGCGGATGAGAGCGCGAACCGCAGCCACTGTTTATTATTATTATTATTATTATTATTATTATTATTATTGTTGTTTTGACTATTATTCTCATTCTTTTATTTATATATCCATGATCTATTACAAGCAGTCAAGCTTTCAGGTGTCCCCTCGTGCCCTGCAGCTCCATCCTCATCCTATGTGCCCAGAAAAAGAAGAAGAACTAAGCAACGAACCTGCAATAACGGTGGGCGAGCGCTGACCGCCCTCGGGTTTGGTCCACAACTCCAGGGTGAAGTTGCCACGCGGTACCTCAGCGATGGGCTTGAGCCGCAGCTGGTCTCCTCTGCCCGTGAAATACACCGCGCTCCTGGGGGGCCGCCCCGCTCCCTTCTCCCGGTCCCCCGCCGGCGCCGCCACGCGCCTCTCCACCGCCGCCGCCAACGAGCGCTTCCCCCGCGGCAGCCTCGTGGCGCACGCGCCCGGGACGGAGCCCGCAGCCTCCCTCGCGCGCACCAGCTCCCTCTTGGACCTGGGCGTCCTCTTCGCGACGGCACCGCACTCACGCCCGACCGGACACAAGCCGAAAAAGAAGAGCAGCAGGCAGGGGAGCCAAGTGCAAAAAGGCAAAAGTTTCATTGTAATTTATTTGTAATAATCCTCACTCAACTGGAGACCCTCTTTCCAAAATAAAAAAAATATATATTATTATGGTTATTAGTTTTATTATGACTGTAAGATATAATCAAAAACGAGTAGTAGCTCGTGCGCAAAAAAAAAACCCAGTGCGCCTGAATCTTCACCCCCTCTGGTTTTCCTTCTTTTCCTTTTTTTTTCCAAGCTTGTCAAGACGCGGATTCTACAGCAAGAAAGCAAAGCTGTCTTATTTTTTTTCCTTTATAATGTTAAGCCACGACCCCCTTTCCTTGCCCCCCTTTCAAAGACACTTCAGCGCAGATTGAGGTGGGGGGAGAGAGAGAGAGAGAGACAGAGAGAGAGAGAGAGAGAGAGAGAGAGAGAGAGAGAGAGAGAGAGAGAGAGAATATGTTAATTCATCCAAGCGCTGCTCCACCTTCTCAATTGAATGGATCCCATTAAAGTGCAGGGATGACTAATAATCAATCAGAGCCACAGGACCACCCTTCCCACCCCTCCCACCGCTGCGCTCCCCCGCCGCACACATCTCCACTGCGTGTGCGCCTCTTTCCCTCGATGCGCCAGAGGAGTTGAAAATGTGCGCGTTTACTTTAACGCGCCGCTGTTACTGCTCCACTGTGTGTGTGTGTGTGTGTGTGTGTGCGGAGCTCTGGGGGAAGGAAAGGAGCGAGGTGGTCGCCACGGTAGGGCATGTTTAGCGGATGAAAGAGGATTGGCGCACGCTGAAGTTGAGTCAACAACAAGAAGGCGCAAACGGTCGCGCTCTGATCATCGGAAGCTGCAGGGTTTGAAGTCCTGATGGGGTTCGTTTTCAGGGCTTTTCAAGCCACAGAGCAGGACAGTGGTGTGGGGCAGTGCTGAGTTAATGCCCCGTTTGGAGTTAAAGAGGGGGAGTCACAGGTAACCTCTGACCGCACCGCTGCTTTCCCAGTGCGTCTTTGCTGGGACGGGGACGGGGGCACTTTTTTATGACGGGAGCAGCCCCCTCTAGCGGTCACTAGGACAGAGAGAAATTCTGAAAGGGGGATCCCACCGAATTCTCAAAATTCTAGCCTAATTCAAGGCATGAAATATACCTGCATTGTCTCTAAACTGAGACAAAACCTAAACAACTATTCATTGTTAATAGTTAATAGTTGTTAATATCTAGCTATCAAGAGCAATATGTGTTGGTTTATGTTTTGCGTCCTGATGAGGGGCGGAGCTCTGAGCATAAAGAGGGAGACTGAGGTTTGGCCGGGTGTCTTTTGAACCATTATGCTGTGTCCTGTATGCCTTGCGGTTGGGATACCCTGTATAGAAGTAAGCAGGGACAGTTAATTGGGCTGAGTGATATTTTGGTTCAGGGAACCAGTAGCGTCTGAGAGTGATTGTTTTAATTCTTTGTTTTCAGATTTTTGTGTGTGCAATCACCAAATAAATTGCACAGAGTTGTGGAACTTGCCTGGAATGTGGTACTTTACCACACATAAAAACCAATCCGACACACACAATAGGGAATTTTATCCCTCGTTTTTGTTAAGCATCAAGAATTTCATTCACACATTCTCATCTCACCAGACTGGCTTCAATTAAGATTAATTTGATTTGCAAGTTTTACCACATTCACATTAACATTTAGTGGTTTATGGAAACTGAGTAACAGTGTGTTTTAACCACATGTGCACATAGAACGCCACTATTTATTTTATTTTATTTTTTTTACATTTTAGCCTAATTAATTTGGGCCAAAATGATATAGAACAGTATCTCAGGCATAGCATCCATTACCATCATGACACTGGTTTGTTAAATTTAATCACATCAAATTTATATAGTGCCTTTTATAACTGATGTCACAAAGCAGCTCTACAGGAAAAAAAGATTAATAAAACATAAAACATAAAGGATGAAGACATAAACCCCCTGATGTGCAGGCTGAAGTGCAACAGTGACACGAGAGAATTCCCTCAGAACTG
Organism: Acestrorhynchus altus; assembly: GCA_034509495.1. NCBI lineage: Eukaryota > Metazoa > Chordata > Actinopteri > Characiformes > Acestrorhynchidae > Acestrorhynchus > Acestrorhynchus altus. The sequence goes on along the minus strand of CM067522.1, from coordinate 15,914,247 downwards.
GAGGCAGAAACCTTGGGAGGAACCAGGCTCACGAGGGGCAGACCCATCCTCCTCTGGTCAGACTACTCATACATTATTCAAACAGGGACACTGGACCACCACTGCTGTAAAGCTCAGGTCTTCTCTTGTAACGAAAATAGTTGGTGGTCATATTAGTAAGAGAAGCAGATAATTAGGGTCCATGTAATTTGTGCATTGTCAGCAATATGAGGTGGGCAACTAGTCCAAGGCAAGGTTGGAAACTAGTCCACGTCCATAGCCAGAAAGTGAGCAGCCAGTGTGGCAGGGGAGCCAGAGTACAGTCTTTGATGGGGTGGGAAGGGGAGCCCAAGCTCAGCCTCTGAAGGGGTGGCAGAGGAGATTAAGGTTAGCCTTTCATCTGTGTCAGCTCGGGCTGGTGGACTGTTATTAACTTAAAAAATACAGGAGGAAATAATTGTGTTGATATTTAAGGTGAACACAGAACATTTCCTGAGTGTGATGAGTGACATAAAGATCTGTATTTTTAAGATCTGTATTTATGTTTGAATAATTAATATGATAAATAATAAATAATCACATTTGTTTTTGAGGTCAGCGTTTTTTAATGTGTGAATAGGATGTCTTTACACTTGTTCTAATAAAAACTGACTATATACAGTATAAAGTATTCATACCCCTTGAACAAGTCACATTACAACCACAAACATAAATATATTTCATTGGAATTTAATGTGAAAGACCAACACAAAGTGGTATACAAGTGTAAATTGGAAAGAAAATGATACATGATTCAAAACATTTTTTACAGATAAATATGTTCATGTGTTTGTGGAAATCCTTTCCAATAAATGCATTCAGTTACTTCAAGTTGCAGCTGTTGCTGACAGAGATATGCAAATTAACACATGCAGCTTAGTAGTAAAGAAGTATTTCCAATAAATTAGGACTCTTTGGAGCAGATGAATGTTAAATTATTGGCCAGAATAGAGCCCCCTTTAGTTATTGAGCACAAGGCAGGAACAACACAACTTTCATCCAGTGAAAGTTAAGATTTCTTTGTACTAAAGTTGCCATTTTGGAGATAGAATGTTACATTCTATACATTTATATTTATGTTTTCAGGCTCCAATCAACTACTCTCTCTCTCTCTCTCTCTCTCTCTCTCTCTCGTTCTTTTTTCTGTTTTCATAGTTTGATGTACTTTTATTCACAAAAGATTAAAAACCTATTTATAGGAGACAGTCACACAAGCCAGATATTATTTTCCCAGGCCACTCACACTTGTCAACTTATGTAAATAGTAACAATAAAAATTTTTTGCATGAGTTTTGATCAAAAATGTACTTGCACCTACATTTGTTGTTTGTTTATAAAGACTAAAATCACTTTACATCTCAGAAATCCTTATAAATGTATCATTGTGTTTTGAAAATAGAAACCTTCTGTTGAGCTATTTATAATGATTAGATTGACAAATTTATAATAATAATAAGAAGAAGAAGAAGAAGAAGAAGAAGAAGAAGAAGAAGAATATACTTGACAGTGGTCAAAATAAAAAAAAAACACCAACCAATCTATTGTTATTTTTACTATTTATGTATATATCAATGTTATTCCTTCTAATGAAGTTTGTTCTGAAATGTTATCCAAGCTCAGTTTCTTGCTGATAATTCATCACATATTGATAGTGATTAGAGTACATTGTGTAGTTTGTTATGTGAATCATGTCTGTTGATTACTCTGATTCTGAGATATGAAGCTTAGAAAAAGGCATCTAACTGTCCACAGGGTTTGGATCTCGGCTTCTAAGAGTTAATATTGTCATGTTTTCATTTTGTAAGTTAAACATCTACAAAGTCAAAGCAAAACAACCTGATTCAGCACTGCTCTCACAAGACGGTTATCTCAGGAACCTCAAGGTAAAACTGTGAGTTTTGGCCTTTCCAGTCACCATCATGAAAAGGTGTTTCTCTGAGGTGCTGGTTTTTCACGCTGCATATCAGCAGAAGCAGCTTGGAAAAGTACTGCGCACTCTGCTGAATCTACCATGTTTAGCAGTTCTCCTCGGTTTTCTTGTCTTCACAGCTACAGAGGGAGTCCTTGCAAAGCTGTGACGTCAGTGTCACTGAATATCAATGGGCAATTGCAAAAGAGAAGAGGCGGGAAAAGCCTGCGGTGAGGCAGTTTAGAGGCTCTGGCGCTGACTGCTGCTTAACCTCTACTGCTTTGCTTTCAGTTGTTCATGTTTGTCACGTCACTCCAATCTGTTAAGCTGCTTGAGGATGGGAGGTTTGAACAAGGTCATTTTTTAGGGAGAGGGGGGAAGGGGTGCACTGATTTGAAGGTGGCAATCAGTGGCTTGATGGAATGTTGTAATATATTATAAACATACTAACAGTCAAAAGATAAATAAAGAAAAGGCAGCATTAAATGCTAAAAATACATGAATCAATAATGTTAAGTGAATTTATATACTACCTAAATATGTACTCCAACACATATAGCAGCACCTCTAGTGTAAGCCCTTGTTTGCCACAGGAGTTTTCACACACCTTAATAGTTAATTGCCTCTACCTCGTAATTCTTTCACTGACATGACATGACTCCTTCCATTTCTGCTATCCTGCTGCTTTCACACCAGGTGATTAATTGGCTTTATTGGGCAGAAAGGTGTGAAGAGGGGGCATCTATTATTCAAAAGAAGTCAGAGCAAGTTTAAAAAAAAAAGAAAGAGAAAGAAAGAGGCAGGAGAACCAGTGAGGGAAGAGCTCCAAAGCAATGGAAAACTCCATCAATCGAGGCCTGAACTTCACCCCATAGTCTGAGTTTTTGTGTAGGCGCAATCATATAACTTCATAAAGTGATAGACAATATGCCAGTAATATTATCATCACATTTTTCATTAAATAACAATATGTTGGTTATTATATCGGTTATTTTCCTAAAGTCTGTAAGCTGCACCTGTAGTAATGTGTGCATCCTGCTGTTATAGCACTAGGTTATTATTACAGGTCAAAAACTGGGCTCCTTAATCATGCTTTTCCACTGAATGGTAACTACAATACTCAAGTCTATACATCTCGCTTTTTGGTGAAAATCCACTGGTTATCCATTACCACAGCTCTTCTCCGAAATATAGCTGGTGATGTTGCAAAATGGCATTGTCTGAACAGGTTTCCAGATTTAAATCTTTTTTAAAATTCATGTATGTATCAATATTATTCCTTCTTGGGACTTTTATTCTGAAATTTTGAACACTGTGCAAGCAAAGAAAAAGATCAAACAGCCCCTCCCTTCTCATTTTCCTCTATAGCCCAAAATTTTGGTCAGCGACATTATCAGCCCTGCCCCCTCTCACTGATCAGTTGGAGTCTGTATGCAGGTTGAGCATGTACACATGAACAGAGCAGTAAACATAAGCTTGAAGCTCAATAGGCATTTAAATATGAATTTCATTAATCCAGCTGTTTTCAAAGATGGATTACTCACTGACAATTCATCAGACATTATATGGTTAGACAGGGGAGGTTATGTAGTTTATTATGATATGTATCTGCAGGTGAATCTGATCCTGAAATACTATACTGGCATATATATATATATATATATATATATATATATATATATATATATATAAAATACTGTATACTGGCATGCAAATGCCCGCAAAATGTGGATCTCGGGTTGCAAGAGTTCATGCAAAACGGTAACTGTAATGACACACAATCAAAAGAAGAATAAGATCTCCATTTGTGGGCGTGGCCATGGTTCATTTATTGACATTCAGCATTTTCACTGCAATGCTCACTGAAAAGTGGCCAGGTCAGGACAGGCATTAAAGAAATTAAACTATCTCATTCAGAGATAAGATTAAGAGAGTTCTTAAGTCTGCTTCATTTCCTCTCCCAGTATTTATAAACCATTCATACAGGAAGAAGTCCCAAAGACACACACACACACACACACGTCACAACCCTTACACACATTTACATTTCATATACAGACTTAATTATCTCACCTTTCATTAGATTCTGAGACACTAACCGATCAGCTAAAGTTCACTTGTTTCATCAGAGAAATGCAGCCGAGGATTTCTTAATACATTTCCATCATATCTGCATTAATACATACATCACTCAGAGCAGATCCAGCTTCAGAGTGATTTAAGACCAGGCCAGGCTTCACCTGCCTGTATCTCCTGACCAAGTAAATTAGTGACCGCAGCACAAGTCTTCTTTAAGATTAATAGCTTGCTCTACAGACAGCCAGTGACATCATTGTGACGTACATTCGCTCCTTTTCCTTGCTACCCCCCTCTCCCTCAATCAGGAAATGCAGCCCGTTAATTTGAATTGATCCCAGCCTGTCTCCCAGCCAGAGTCCCCCTGTTCCACCACAACGTCCGAGAGCAATTAACCAAACACTAAATCTCACTGCTTATAACTTTAATGACTATCTCTCTCTCACTCTCTCTCTTTCTCTCTCTCTCTCTCTCTCTTTCTCTCTCTCTCTCTCTATAATAAAGTGTTGTGTTAAATGCTTTTTCTCATATTGCATATATGGATGGATGATTCTTAATGCGGTTGTGCAGTTTTATTTCTGCACTGATCAGTGAGGTCTCCGGGTCCAAAGTGGAACAAATGCAGAATTTGCCTTGCTAGGCCTGCTTTAAGTTTCATCTTTGCAATGTAATCAAAGTATTGCCTTTTTTTTTGCACTTCTACCATAAAACAATAGCTTATGTGCCATGCGTTAAAAATGTGCTGTCAGGTAAAATATTGCTCAGAGCGAGAGCAAGAATCTGCCAGGAAAAATATAAAAGCTGTATTGTTTAAAAGAGAGCCTTATTAAATGAGAGGAGCAACATTGATTATATCGACTTCCCCCCCAAAGACCTCCTATCTGAGAAACACAGAAAGCTAATAAGCTAATGATGCAGAACTCCAGAAAGTGTATTGTCTGATATTATTGAAGAATATAATGTCATTTTCAATACATACTCTCAGAGAAATTGTCAGAGACAATCTTTCAAAATCAAATTCAAACTCATTTGTATAGTGTGTTTTACGGTGAACAAGCCCTTATTGTGAGCAGGCCAATGGTGTAATGCTCCCTCAGCACAAGAATCACGAGAGGAACCAAAATTCAAAAGGGGAACCTATTCTAATTTACTCAACATAGGGGAGCAAAGTTATTGCTCCATCCCTCTCTCTCCCTCATCCAATTGATTTGAGGAATTTCCAATTTACTAAATTTGCCCGATACAAATGGCCGATATGGGGACCTGTTTGGATCGATAATGGGTGCTCTTAGGCTAATACGCACAAATATGCACCTATATTTTGTGTAAATTGTTTAATTTCTGAAATAGCGTTTATGCCACATATGTCCAAATCCCTCATGAGACCAGGCTGATTTGAAAATAGTGTTAGGAGTCTTGCATAAGGGCTCTTGTTAGGGTAGGGTTTTGCTTGCCTAGCTGGGGAATCAAACCCCAGCCATGGGGAAGACAGTGTTGGAACCCACAAATGTACACCAACTAACCAAATGATTTACTGCGAGTCTGTCATCGTGCCTCTCTGACACCTTTAAGGATTAGTCTTGGAGTGGATTTGATTTTGGGTTGATTCTGGTTTTGACTACAGGCCAGTTAAGAATATGTTATAAGCTATATAATGACTAAGGTCTATGATTGCTGGAATGATGGTGGTATGAACAGATAAGGTACCCAACACAGAGCAGGGTAGTTGTAGAAACACTGATAAAGAGTAGGAATCATCAGTGGTCAGATAAACGATTAGTATGAATAAAAATGACCTTTCCTCTTCTCCTCTGAAGACCCTTTTCTGTGATCAAAGTTCATGTTCATTTTCTCCCATTCCAAAATGAATTGTGTCTCTGTGCAAGTGCATGTGTGTGTGTGTGTGTGTGTGTGTGTGTGTGTGTGTGTGTGTGTGTGTGTGTGTGTGTGTGTGTGGTTTGCCAGGCTGGAAAGGGAAATTCCACCTGGTGTTTACTGTACCCAGTGTTCAAAAGATAACCATCAGCCAAGTGGTGAGTGATGCATATTCTGACATCTACTGTATCTGCTCCAATACAGGGCCAAGGCAGAGCTTTGTTCATTCCAAAATTCAAGGTGTTCCCTCCATGGACAACATCAATTTGTGCTTGGGGAGATATGGAAAAACCCTGTATGCAGGCCAATGCAACAGACTATGATGAATGGATGGAAAGAGTTATCATGCTGCATGATATGGATGGAATTGACATCGTGTTGCCTAAATAATCAAAATGAAAGGTGCCTTTTTGGATTTATTTGGTACTTGGTATTTATTTCACGTTTACTGTCAAACTGTTATCAATATGTGCCAGATCTTCAAAACATAAAGCAAATTTAAATGTGAATGTTCAACTAATAAATGGGTCTGTCTACTAAATTCAATTTGTGTTTGTGTTATAAAGAGTGTATAGAGATCAGGGTGGCTCAGTCATCTAATGCATTAGCATTAGGATCCGAGGATCTCAGGTTCAAATCCTGGGTCATGCTGCTTGCCATCAGCAGCCAGAGTCCAAGAGAGTAAAAATGGCCAAGCTCTCTCTGGGTGGGAAGATGGCACACTGTCCAAACCTCACACTGAGTACAATGCTAGCCAGTGGTCTTTTTGCCATTTTATTGGAAATGGGAAACTGGAGCCTTCCTCCGAGCGAATGCAGTTTGAAAAGAGCAGGCTTGTGTTGGGAATAAGAATCTGCCAGCAAAAATACAAAAGCTGGGTTGTTTTAAATAAAGCCTTACAAAATGAGAGATGTAACACTGATTATATTGACTTCCCCACAAGACCTCCTATCTGAAGAACACAGAAAGCTAATAAGCTAATGATGCAGAACCCCAGAAAGTCTATTGTCTGATATTATTAAAGAATATGGTGTCATTTTCAATACATACTCTCAGAGAAATTGTCAGAGACAATCTTTCAAAATCAAATTCAAACTCATTTGTATAGTGCTTTTAACAATGAACTTTAGAGCTAAAAAGAAATCTGGATTCAAGTCCTTATTGCAAGTAGGTCAATGGCACAATGCTCCCTCAAACAAGAACCATGAGCGGAACCAAGAAGTAATTTACTCAACATGGGAGAGCAAAGCTATTGCTCAGTTCCTCTCTCCCTTATCCAATCAACTTGAGAAAATTCCAAGGAAATTCCAATTTACTAAACTCGTCTGGCAAAGGGAACGATTGGCTGATATTGGGGACCTCTTTGGATCGATAAAGGGTGCTCTTAGGCTAATATTCTCTGTGTGTCTGGGTTGTGTCAGTAATTCATGTATATGTACAAAGTTTAACCTATATTTAATGCAAATTTAATGAAATGCATTTAAGCAGTTGTACTGGAGTTAGGGACCTGGTGCCTTCTTCTGAGTGGAGGCAGTTTGAAAAGAGCTGGCCTGCTTCACGTGTATCAGAGGAGACATATGCTTCCTAGTGTCTGGAACATTGTATGTGATAGGAGAAGCCTCCTAATGGGGTTGGGTAATTGGCACTTCCTAATTGGTGGAAAATCGGGCTAATAAATAATAAACAATATTTCACTCTACAGCATCAGGAGTAGTTTGAAGAGGCAATCACCTATGAAGTTTTCATCCATTGCCCCATCGCTTCAGAAAAGAAGACGCGTGTACATTACCATGATTACAGATTAGCAGCCTTGCATAATTCAGTAGCATTCCTAAAAAACAGCCATGTCTTGCTTTCTAGGTTTTCTCAGGCCTCCTGGATTTGCCAGCTTTTGTGGATCATGGCAACCAAAACACAAGGAAACTGTTTACATGAAAGTCTGCAGTGAGAACTTGGTGTTCCACAGCCTTCGCCAATGTCCCGATAACAGCAAGCACATTCAGCGTCTTTCGTCCTTTCCATTACGTTCAATTTCACAACAGTTTCAATTTTGCATGGAACTAGGATAATAAGCCACCTGTGTGTGTGTGTGTGTGTGTGTGTGTGTGTGTGTGTGTGTGTGGGTTCATGTAGTTGATAAAAAGAGTTATTTGACTGATTACATAAAAAAACATTCTGTTTGGAGGAGAACATTTGGATGTTTAGGCAGCTTGGAGAAGAACACTAGCATGTGCAGGCCTGATTAGAGGAGAACACTACCGTGTTTAGGCCGTTTGGGGGAGAACACTAGTGTGAGCAGGCCTTTTTGGAGGAGAACATTAGAGTGTTTAGGCCGCTTGGAATGAGAACACTACCGTGACTAGGCCATTTGGAGGAGGACACTAGTGTGTGCAGACCTGCTAGGAGGAGAACACTAGTGTGTGTAGAACTGTTTGGAGGAAAACTCCAACATGTTTAGGGCCTTTTGAGGAGATTACTAGCATGTTTAGGTCATTTGGAGGAGGACACTATTGTGTGTAGGCCTATTTGGAGCAGAACACTAGCGTACTTAGGTCTTAAGCAGGAGAACACTAGTGTGTGCAGGCCTGTTAGGAGGAGAACACTAGCATGTTTAGACCATTTGGAGGAGAACACTAGTGTATTTAGGCTGTTTGAAGGAGAACACTAGCATGTTTAGACCATTTGGAGGAGAACACTAGTGTGTTTAGGCTGTTTGGAGGAGAACACTAGTGTGTAGGCCTGTTTGGAGCAGAACACTGATGTGTGCAGAACTGTTTGGAGGAGAAGCCTAGCATGTTTAGGACAGTTGCTCACCCCAGTAGTGATAAGAGAAGACAGCACAGCGATATGTGCTGGACATCAGACCTCTCACAGTCAACTGGCTTGTTTCAGCAGGATAATACTTGCACGCACACAGTACATTTCCCAGGAATGTCGCTGTAAGATTGCAACAGTTCAAGCATTTATGGGACCAGCTGGGATGCTAGCTTCAGTATCCTTATGTGTGTGATGGATCTACAGGCCCAGCTGCAATAACTATGGGTAGATGTGTTGCAGGATGCCACATGGAACCCATATGCCTCCATACCCAACAGTATGTGATCTTATATACATGGCTAAGGCCCAATAAGGTACTCCTTAGTTGTACAGTTTCCTCCAACAACATTATTCTTTCTCTCTAACACCGGAATCACTTACAAATCAAAAACTCACAAACAACTATAGCCTGATATTGACTCTTACTACTAATTTCCTAGGCCTCAATCAGCACCACACTTATTATCTTCAAAAGTCCACAGAGAAGCTGTGGTGCACACTCAGATAGAGTGGCTTTGCATGATTTACAGGAACATGCTCTCCACTGGGGATGCCTGCGGTGCCTCTGCGTGGCATAGACAGAAGAGATGTGTGTGTGAGTGTGGTGCCTCTGTGGAAGCTCTGGCTGTATTCTGCTTTATGTCATGACGAGACCAGTCAATCACAGCCTTGCCTTTGGGAATGAAAGTTGATAAATGAGGCCGGCTTGGTCACGACCAGTTCCTGGAAATTCTTTCTCTGCAGGGCAAAACTTCCACTCTCCACACTGCCTTTTGCGCACGCTTCCCATATGGTGCAGCTTGCGGTTGGTGCATTAGCTTTCCTGTCATACTTGGTGCAGACGTCTTAATAACCCTCCTTAGACACATATTCAAAAAATCTCTTTGGCATATGGCCATGGACAAGATCTTTCTCATGGATGGTTCTTTAAGGAATTCTTTTTGTAAATAAGCGTGTCAAGAAAAGTTTTAGAGTTTTATAAAGGTTTTTCTACAGCCATAAATCTTAGAATTGTGTAGAACATGAATTACACGGTAATAGATAGATTATAACACCTATTATAATATTATAATATCTTCTAATATTATTAGAAGGTAATACCGTTTAGGCATGGCAATAACAGTGTGTTCACACCTACTCTTTTTGGTCTGGTCCTCTGCTTTGTTGTCACCCTTTGTATAGTTCGTTTTGGCAGATGTGAACTTTTTTTTGGACCAAATCAACCACACCAAGACCCTTTAATAGAGACCCATGGAGATCCATGAATGAAGACCCAAATGAACGCTGGAATGCTTTGTTTGTGGCAAGAATCAGATTCAACTTCATTCTCACCAAAGTAAATTCGGACCAAAGCAAATTAACTACAGGTGTAGTGAACCACAAGACCCTTTAGGTGGAGTACCAAATTCACCAAAATGCTCTCTCCACTGGTCAGACCTGTCAGCGGCGGGAGCAAGAAAGTAAATACAGGAAGAAGGTGCGAAATTTCAGACCAGTGCAGCTTTCTGTGCAGTTTAACACAGAGCACTGGCAGAGATGGGGTGGTTATCTGGACCAGTGCTTCCCAACCCTGTTCCTGGAGGCACATCTGCCCGAGACATTTTAGTTTTAACACACCCCTTGCAACTCTGAAGGGCTTGTTAATGAGCTGATTAGTTGAATCAGGTGTGTGGGGAGCAGGGTAAGCTCTAAAACATGCAGAGCAGGTGTGCCCCTAGGAACAGGGTTGGGAAACGTTAATTTGGACAATATACCAGTTTAAACTACTTCTACAGGTCTGTCCTGCTTAAACTTCTGGATTACACCTGATAGTTGGGTCGGCTCAAGTTCTCACCACAAACGGACTGCTCCAGAATTTGTTTGGGACTGGACTGAGACCACCTCCTTCAAGGGTTTCAGTGTTTTGGTCCGCAGCTGAGTGTGATTATTGTTTTCACACCTGCTCAAATGAACTGCGCTAAGGGTGAGGACAAACTAGAGTTTGATTTAACTGGGGAAAAAAGTGCTGGTGTGCTCGGTCTGGTCCCAAATGAACTCTGGAGCAGTGTGATCCGACCTTGCTCCTCCTTGCCCCTGCTCTTTGTTAAACTGCACAGAAATCTGCAATGGTCCACAGCGGCTTCTTCGTGTATTGACTTCCTAGTGAGATAAGCAGGGAGAAATATCCCATGGTTTGTTTAAACTGATCTTAAACTGATCTTAAACTGATTCAGACCAAAGCAAACAAAACTTTTAAATTGAAAGGTCAACAATTGTCAAATTTCTTTTAATTACTCAAAAGGTTTTAGAACCTACCTGGAGTCATCAGGCGGACTTGTCTTGACACACCTTTCAAGGCTGTGGTCATCCCTGATGCTTGTGTACCTTTTCCCACCACAGTTCCCCTTCCAGCCAGTTTTGCATTTATTTGTTCGATACAGCACTCTGAGAACAGCCAGTCTTTTCAGTAATGACCTACTGTGGAGGGTGTTGATGAGACTGTCTTCTGTACAACTCTCAAGTCAGCAGTCTTTTCCCCATGAAGTGAAGTGAACTTTATTGTCATTCAGGCTATACAACAAGGAGTGTACAGCTAAATGATGTCCAGCTAACATTTTGCATTACACATAAGAATACTAGACAATATAGACAAGACATAAATTGAGAAATCTCTCTCTCTCTCTCTCTCTCTCTCTCTCTCTCTATATATATATATATATATATATATATATATATATATATATATATATAGTTATTGCACAAGAAATAACTGCATGTGGATGGAGCCCAATTATATTAATTAAATATGAAATGTCTAACGGTCATTATCCTGGTGGCTCCGCTGTGGCAGTGTGATGGGTATAGCTCTTGCAGGGACAGAGGTGGACGCAGTTTGGTCCCATTGATCACCCAGGATTGCCTTCCTCCATACTTGGCAGGATCTGTAAAGGCCTTTTTCAAGACGTGGTCTGATGATAAGGCCAACATCAAATACCTTGATTCAGAATTGTTACTGTCTTCTAGGAGAAATAAAAATATGATCGCTTGCCTCATGATGTTGATGATGAACTAGTATATTATTAATTCAGTGGTGCAGAACTGAGAAGGATGATCATATGATTAACATTGACTGTTCCAACATCATGCCCTGATGCTGCCAATGGAACTGGTACAAAGTGAATGAAATAATGAAAAAGAATGACTGCCTCAGAATACAACTTCTAACCATCAGCTAGACAATTGAAACAAGAGGATGTCAACAAACACACATGAAAGGAGGTTGTGGAATGGACAAAGCAGGTTGTGGAATGGACAAAGCAGGCTATACACTACGAAGTGAAGCTCCAGACCCGACTCCTGTGGACCATTGGGGGGGTGTTAATAGGTAATCAACTAAGAGGGATGTTTTTTTCTGATTTTGTGATTGCAGTCCACTTGCACAGTCCTGACCTAGATTACAGAGGTGATTGCACTCTCAGGTGAGGGGAGCGAAAAGAGCTCTCATGTGGGCAGATGAATATTTCATTTCTTTACATAACTCTTCTCTCTGGGGGCATTAGATGTTCCCACTTCACAGAGCCATGTCCTTCGCTCTGTGGAGGACAGAGGGATGCAGGCCAGTCAGGATGTGTTTCTATGTGTGACAGTGACACTTCCGCTCCTCTGTGGTGGGAACATCCTTCAGGTCAGCCAGCAGAGCGCTGGATTCGCTGTGTCGCTGTGCAGAGGCACTCGGGGCCAATGTCATCATTCTACACAGAGCTGTTATATACAGCAGTGATGCTGGCTCTGAGTATACGTCGGAAAAATGGGAAACCATTTGGACAGAGAATGAGCTAAGTGTTCCACGAGTGATAGGTAAGACACTGAAGCCTAATAAGATTATCTAAGCAGAACCGGGGTTGTGTGCATGAACTTCAAGAAACATAGTCATGAAACATTACGATCAGGTCTCTCTGTTGCAAGAAAAGCAATTAATGATTGAATGAGTGAAAAAATAGGTTATTTCTATCATGGCCGCACAATGAGCAAATGTAAGTTTGGGAACACCCACATCTGTAGGCAATATTTTGTGAGTGTGTTTATGGCAAGGCGGCGTTAATTATCATTGTTCAGATGAGGCCGATGGATAGCACATTCCATTTCTGAAGTTGTGCAGGCATTTATCATTCCTATCATTGTTTTCGATGCTATTCAATTTCGATGCTATGCTATTTCTGTGCTATGCTATTGGAGTTGAACATGGTTCAGTATAATAATAAATATTTAATTAGTTAAATGTCCTTGAAAGAGACTGCATTCAGTCTGCATTTGAGGAAAGCAAGTGACTCATCTGTTTGGACCCCAGCTGAAGTTTATTCCACCATTTTGGTGCAAAGACAGAAAAGAGTCTGGATGCTTGTCTTCCTTGCAACTTGAGGGATGATGGGTCAAGTTCAGCTATACTTTGCTGAGCTGAACAGATCGAGATTTGACCATCACCATCAAGTACAGAGGGCTTGGTCCATTTTTGGCTTTGTAGTCCAGCATCAAGGTTTGATGCTGATGCTGGCAGCTATAGGAAGCCAATGAAGGGAAAACGGCAGAGAAGTGACATGACTGATCCTGTGAACATTGAAGATGAGCCATGCCATTGTATTTTAGATGAGTTGCAAGGGCCTGATGGCCTGCATAGGAAGGCCAGCTAGCAGGGAGTTGTCGTCTTGAAAATGCTGAATTCTTCTGAAGTCTGCATGACCAAGTCAGGTTTGCAACATGAGCCGAGAACAGTAACTGGTCATCCACAACTACACCAAGGCCCTGTGCTTCTGCTGACGGAGTGACCAGTGAGTTCTCAAGGGAACTGGCAAGATCAGGATGAGGATGAATGGTTCCATGAATGAGTGGTAGTTACGTCTTGCTGGAGTTGAGTTTGAAGTGATGGCCTCAGTGTCAAAGGTAGGAAAGAGAGGATGACCTGAATGTCATCAGAGTAGCAACGATAAGAAAACCCCTGACAGGGTCTTCAACGCAGGAGCCCCACATGCATATCCTGCAAGTCAGTGTAGCATTCTTTAGCTATGAGATATGGGAGCAGAAGTGACACCAGACACCCTGCCTCACCTGGGCTTGTGAGGTTACTAACTGGACCCTAGAGAACCACGGTTAACAGTACAAGATCCTTGAGGAACTTTGCATGTTATTTAAGTTGAAAATGTTGAGGAACCTCTTAGGGAGCTTCAGCGAACCTTCAATAAAAGGATAAGGGTTTCTTGAAGGTTTCACAACTTTCTCATCAAATCAATTCTTTGTCAATGCCCACCTGCTAATCATGCCTGTTCCCGATCACACAACTCTACCAGTCCAGGGAGGTTGAAGACCAGCACCATGTGCTTTCATGTTGGCATAAAGTTCCACTCCATCTCTTTGACCTGCTGCTAACAGCATAACACACTAAGGAGCTTATATGCTACTGGCAGCATCACATTGTTTAGGAGAGTAGAGTGGTCATCCTTCCCTCTTAAGAAGAGTGGGATTTTGACCAAAGAACAACTCACAATCATAAGACAGGGCAGACACTCATAGACAGTTGTGTCATCCAGGAACCAAGGTGAATAAACTTTTGACCAGTTGAAAAATGCAAATACAGAATTTTTTATGTAAATACTTAATAAACAATAAATATTACAATAACTTCAAAAAAATAAAATAATTAAAAAAATATTAAAAAGGAATAAAATATGTAATCTTGTTTGGTTTTGTGTATTCCCTAATTTTCTCGTCTACTGTTTCTATTTTTGCTCCATGCAGAAGTATTTGGCGCCAGTATTCTAAACCCAGATTAGAGCTAAGCCCTAATTTTCAGTGTGATTCACCATTGACAGCAGTTTAGTCCAAAACTATTCTTTATTGTTGTCAAAGAAATCTTTTGTCAAAGAATTATTTTATATATTGAGGTCATTTTAGTAACTAAAAATAATGTTTTTACTCAGTATTGTTATATTTATTTTTATTGGGCAGCACATTTACATTGGGGTTACCTACAGTTCTGTGTCTGGCTAAATTTCTGCAAAATTGCAAACCCCAACAAACCAAATTTCACATTCGGATCCCACTAGTCAGTTCTGTTTTAATACTTAAAGTGGGGCAAGGAATGAATGTAACCTGTGTCCATTTCTGCTTGATGTACAGGTTTATGTGCCTCTCTGGCACTGCCAGGGCACACTGGCTTGGGGAACGCTGTGTTCTTTGCAAGTTGTGCAACAGCCAAGTTGAAGATGTGTTCAGAAAAAATGACAAGTTTGTCCTTTGCTCCTGCCACTACCTCCATCTTGAGAATCCTGGCCCTTTCCTGACCATCCAGGGGCTCTTTAGAACACATTATTATGATATATGAGCTCTTAAGAAACTTGAGATCTGACTGTGAACAGCAGCAGCTGCAGTACAATTTCCTACTGTTCAGCTAGACTGTCTTAAGTCTGCTTTCTGGAACAGCAGGAAAATGAGAATGATGAAAAGGGATCCCCACAGGAATGCACGGTGTGCTTGTAAGGACAAGGCCAGTCAGGAAGAATTTCTGGCAAAATAAAGGTTGATA
Organism: Acestrorhynchus altus; assembly: GCA_034509495.1. Lineage (NCBI taxonomy): Eukaryota > Metazoa > Chordata > Actinopteri > Characiformes > Acestrorhynchidae > Acestrorhynchus > Acestrorhynchus altus. The sequence continues at coordinate 15,898,996 of CM067522.1, read as the reverse complement.
AATTGTCAGGTTTCCTCAATTTTGCAATTGTTTACAGTATGCAGAGGAAAGAAGCTGTCATGTTGGCCTTACCTTTATTAAAAGAGTATTCTATTCACTAGAAGAATCACCAGATCATTTAGCTGGTAAAACCATTTCCTGTTCCAGCTACGTTCCACAAAGAGCTCTATATACTACTTTATAAAAGATGAAAATAAACAGTAATAGCGAATTCAGTAGTGAATGCTAACATGCAAGGGTTGCTCAAAGTATCTTGGCTTGGTTCTAGAAATTTCCTTTTTTAATTTATAAAGAATATTTATGTGATTACAATATGCTGTTTTCTATGCTTCATAACTCAGGCGCACAGTAACCTACAGACACGATAGACAGAAGCTACATGGTGGTTTCATCATGGTGTGATGTATAATCAGTGAGTAATCCAGCTACACTTCACTTGTATTAATTTAACTGAATTAATCCACATTTAAAATGCCAACTGAGCCTTCCATTTTCAGAATAAAATTCCTAAAACAGGATAGTACTAATACATAAATAAGAAAACAAATAAAAGACATTCAGATTGTTGTGATTGAATTTCATGTGGACCACTGTCAAGTATTTATTAGAAATTAGATATTAAAATATATTTAGTCCTTTTACATTACAATTTTGTTAAAATGAAGACAATTGTGAGTAGCCTAGGATCTCCGGGAAATAACAATATCTGGTATGTGTGAAAATTAGAAAAGTTATAAATGCTTTTCTAATTTTTTTGGTGAATAAAATACATTAAACTACGAAAACATCCCACAAAACTGGCCTAGGGTTCTTAACGTAAGGCCACACAGGCAGGTGGAAGATAAAGCCAGAAACAAAATTGGTGACTACAATACAGTTGACATATATATATATAAACAGCTCTTTTTTTTTGTACTTTTATTTTGAAAAGTAAAGAAAAACATCCCAAAATAAAAGTCCCAAACACTGTTACAAGTGATGTTTTCACAAAACTAATACAAATAAAACAATTAATAGCAGCATGCAATATATTTTACAGGCTTCTGATTAAATGCCATAAGGCTACCTTTACAGTTCAATTAAATTATAGTATAATGAAATTGCCAATGCAATTAAACACAATGAACTCAACTGTATAAGTAATGAGTTAGTGTGGTTACTCATCCAGCACTAGCACTGGAGAGCAATTTATGTGAGCATTTTTCCCCTTCTTTTCTGGCACAGTGAATGAGTTTGAAGCAATTGGTCCATCAGTCTGACATCTCTTTAAAGTTCCTGACATCACCAGAGCAATATCTAGCCAAAAGACAATTGCATTCCCTGTTAAGCCTGCCAACATTTAAAGGCTGGTCATATGAGACGGCACATAGAAGCCAAGTACAAACATTTTCATATACACTATGTGGACAAAAGTACTGGGACTCTTGCTCATTGGCTGTTTCTCATGAAATTACAGGTCATCAGGGGATTTGGATCATTGTTGTGAGGGTTTGATTGCATTAAGTGATGAACATTAGTGAGGTCAAGATTTTGGATGATCACAACTTACTTCACCCCAAACTCCTAACTCATCCTAGAATGGATCACCATCATTCCAGAGAACACAGGGACTAGACAAGCTGTGTGTGCATTTGCAATCTGTGTCAGCAATGGGTGCAACTTAAAGAAGCTGAGTGCATTCATTAGAAGGGGTGTTCACAAATATTTGGACAGTGGCCAGTGTAGAGTCGAACAAGTTCATCATGAACCAGAGGCTCCAAAAGCTCATGCAGTGGCTGCTGCGTTTACTGAATAACGAGCTAATTAATGCCAACATAGTGTGCTGTCAGCAGAGTTTTTACACAAGCTGCAGTAATTCAAGGCAGGCGATGATGCAGCCCATCCATAATTGTGTTTGTTTAACGCAAACAGCATCGGCACTAGGCCATAAAATGAGAGGTAAGAGCTTGTGTTTTCATTTACATTACAAAAGGGGCTGCAAGACCAAGGGAAAAGAAGACCATTCCATACTATCACCAGTTGCTCCCTTCTTGGGAACTGTGAGGGCAGTTTTCTTTCCGCGTAACCATAACAAATGCTTTCGTCTTTGAGCGTAATTCAGTGATTTTCACAAACAGAGAGTATGAAAAGTCGAGGCGTGTGTCTGGCTGTCAGCCCTGCTGTTTTTGTATATTGCTGACGGGCAGGGAATCTGTGTGTTCAGTGGAAACTTGACTCCGAGGTCTTTCTCCAGTCAAAAACGATCTGTGTTTTTAACGTTGAGGTTTTAGGAGACTTTGCACAGAAGTGGCAAGTGCTTAAGTGGCACATATTAACAGGAGTCATGCTCAAAGGCAACAAACAAGTGCCCCTTTTAGGGTGCTGGACAGACTCTGGCTGTTTCTACAACTCTGAAAAGACGGCGTGGTGGACCTCTGCCAACTTACACAAAAGCTTGTTCCCCCCAACCGGTCTGGAAAGAATACCTATAGGAAACTATAAAGACCTCAAACTTAGCCTGCAGCTAGTGCTCAGTGCGGGACAGACGAATTTATTTATTTATTTACCCTAAATTCAAACAGACCACATTAAAATGAAGGATACAGCAGTTCCACATGGACCCCCAGAATGACATTTCATTCAAATAAACAAGCCTCTGCAGCCCTGAAAGGCCAATGTGAGGAAACGTTTGTGCCTGCTGAGGAAAGAGATACTGTTACGCTTCTGTTCCTTGCTACTGACTTCACCTTTACATACCCCTCCCACCCCTCTCCTACCCCCTGCCTATGGCAGATCCCCACTTAGCCCCCCTTAATCAACCCTCAGTCTCCTCTGCCCATTTTCACTGCACTCTTTAAAAAGAAGCCAAAACAGGTTCTTTGAAGAACCTCTTTCAAGATCCCAAACAATCTTCTGTGGATGGTTCCAAACACTTTTAAACATCAAGGTTCCTCAGTGGTTCTTGGCTGAGTGGCATAGAATCTTTACATTACACTGGAGGTTATTTAAAGTTTAAAAAGGTTTTTGACACTGAGTCTTTTCATTTACACTGTCAAAAGTTCAAGATCCTTGAGGAACCTTTGGAGGTTTTCATGAGAACCCTCTTAAAGTGCTTCATGTAACTTTCAAGAAACCTTCGTGCATTTATTAAAGGTTCTTTCAAGCACTTTAATCTGGTACTTTTTTGATGGCATAAAGGAACTGCTGCTCTTCCTCACATTATTTATTTTTCTATTGCACTGCCACTTCACACATTGGAATATAGTATTGTTTTTCTTCTCTATAGTTCATCAATCTACAATAGAAATGCTATATATTCCTTTTATCCCTATGCTTTATATTGTGATATACATGATTTTTCTGGATGTTTTAATAGTTTCATAGTTTGATAGTTTCCATAATTTTTTCCAAGTGGATTTTTTTTTTAATTACTCACTGAAAATTGAAGGCATTGAGAACCACCATAGAGCTAGCCCAGAAATAGCAGACTGCAACATGCAAACATCACATCTGTGAAAAAATATTGTGTTTTTGAGAATTGATACAGTATTGTGAAACATCTTTTTTTGCAAAATTGTGTTGAAAAGGATGTATTGAAACATACCTCTCCACTAATTGTTCTCAAGAAGAAATGTCTTCTTAAAACTCACTTATGTAGTTTTTAATTAATGTCTTAAAAACAGATTTAGACATTTGCCAAGGTTTTATTTTTTGGGATTTGTTCAATTTACAAGAACAATGTGTACCCTCATAAGAGCGGAGCTATAAACAATTCTGCAGAAGAAATATTTATATTAAAAGTTTTCTCAAGAATAACTTTAAGAATGTTATTGGAAAGGCATTGTTGATATATTCAGTGCTTTGAGCATGCACTGTTTTTATAAACCCAAAATACAAAAATGTGCGATTTTAATGGGACATTGATGGAAACAGCTGCATTCAAGCTAAATTCAAACATTCACTAACCCAATCCAGGAATTTCTCAGAAATAAACAAGCTTGGAGAAGAAGCTGCCTTCTTTACACTGGTGAACAATCAACTTTCACCCAAATTCCACTCCAGCTAGGTGCTAGACAGAACGAGAGAAAGCACAAACAGGTCTCAGATCAGCCCGGAAGGCACGTTTTCACCAGCACTGACAGGGGACAAACTGATCGTTGTAATCCTGGCAGCCTGTAAACAACTAGAAGTGTAAACATGCTCCATATATGTTCTCACAAACACTGTATCAGAGATGTTATTCAAATTCATTTCAATTAAGCTCACAAGATTATTCCAGGGGAATAATCCTCATCATACAAACAGAGAGAGACGACGTCTGACAGATGTGGGTGAGAGGATATAGACCAGAGATCATAGCTTATCCACACGGAGCGAGGTCAATCAATGCCCACCCCCTACACACACACATACTTCTCCCCAAGGTATTGTGTGTAGGCTAGGGAAGACAATGGGATGAGCCTTGCATCAATAAATGAATTCACTTCTCCACAAATCACATTTGGAGTAACAGATACTCTCTAAGTGGTTCTTGCTGGAATCTAGTGTTTACTCGATTGTTCTTCATACTGCTCTACATTCTTTCACAATCTTTGTCCATCTAGAGTGTCGGAATTGGTTACATAACCTTCATATCTTGGTGTTAGTGGCTGTGAGAGGGCATATTATTTGCTACATCATTGCTTTGTAGGGCTCATCTTCTAAGGCTAAAGGTTCATCATTCTTGTAAATGTTCTTCTTAAGTTCTCAAAACAAAGCCTTCAGTGTTTTTTGACTCTTTGAGCTTCAATGAGGTTCTTTCACAACAGTTCTTATCATTTATGAAGAATTCTGTGAAGAGCTTTCATCAAAAGGTTCCTAATGGAAGTGGATCAGCTATGGTGTCGATCAAAAGAATCATTTTAGACCCCTTTTTTCAGGGGTGTGACACAATAACTCCACTCTCCTCCACCAAATAACACCGCATTTGAACTATTATGCAACAATCAGTTGAGGTGTGACCTCAAGGTCAAGCAAGTTGCCCACATGCCACAGTGAGGGCCCCCCACCAGTTCCGCTTCTCAAATCCTCTCCTTCTCTTCTCCACTGACCTCACAATATTGTAGGGTGACCTTTGCAAACCTTCTGGTCATCCCATCTTTATAGTTTGTCATTACTTTTTATGTAATGACAATGTTAAACCGCACCAGGTTTCCTCAAGACGTTGGGTGTTCCATTGTCAATACACATGGCTCCAACGAAGCCTCTACTGCTGGGTATCTCAATCTGTTCCTTGATTCTTCCTGATATAACCGATGTTCTATCAGGCTGAAGCCTTATTGTGATGCAACTCCAGTTCGGAAGCATCAAAGCCTAACTGCTGAGGTGGTCACACTGATCTCCACTGTATGTATAGCCCTTCATATGTTTGCAGTAGATGGAGAGTTGTGTATTTGCCTCAGCTGCCATGTTTACCACCAAAAGCAAGCAGAAAGAGGAAGCAGGGAGGGACCTCTATTGTTGTGCAATTGTGTATGTTTGCTGCTAGTCCTCGACTATTCCAGGCTTGTGTTCCAGTATCCATAGTTACTCGTTAACGCTTGCATCTTAATTCGCCGAGCGTTCTCATGGGACCACCCTCCTCTCAGCCCCCACACTCCGGCACCCTTCTGGAGGGTTGACCCCCGTGCCCTTGCCCCTCTGTGCTGGCCTTGCTCTCCCTGAGCACCCCTTGACCTTCAGCTCAGATGTGGGGCTCGGCATGGGACGTCTCTATTCCAGATCAATGCTTTCTGGCCCTGCCCACCCCAGAGCCTTCAAAACAAACCCATCAAAACAGAGTCCCTTCTCTCACACTCTGAAGCCCCTGACCAAAACAAGGACATCAAAGCGCTCAGGCAAAAAACAACTAGGAACAGCTAGGAAGTGTGACCGCTCCGTGCTAAAGGGGGAAATCGGTCTGAAAAAGCATCCGTTTAGATGTTTTGATGCAAATAATTGTGTTAAACCTTCATGAGAACCATAGAGATTGTTGTAGTACCCAATAACCTTATTGTATAGCAAGTTGTGCACTGTGTAGAAATACAAATATGTACATATTGGTTGTTTCTCATCAGTATGGCTGAGATTTTTGGTATTTTGGCAGATTTCGAAATTATTTTAATTAAGTTGTATGAAAATGGCTAGACTTGTATTTAACTTTCTAGAATTGTTTATATAGTAAAATATTCTACACTATGTTTTAACATAGGCAAACAATACAAGCTAGATAAATGCCAAGTAGAAAACACATAGAAAAGGTCAAATAATATATAACCCTAACTAACCCTTACCCTTAAAATAATCTCAAAATAGAGTCAATATGGCAAGATGTTTGAGTCTAAAATGATAATAACTTTGATTAATTCTATATTTGTATTACTGATCAGTCTTTTTATTCCACACTGTTACATTTTATATTTTTAATTATACCATTGTTTCCTTTTTAATTTCTAATTTATATTGTTTATTTTAGTTGTTTCTTTAACATTTCAATTCTTTCTTCAACACTTTGAAATCCCAGTTTGATTTCACAAGTGTGATATAATCAACAACAACTATAATAATAATAATAATAATAATAATAATAATAATAATAATAATAATAATAATAATAATAATAATAATAATAACAACAATAATAGTAATAATTAGTCTCAAGATCTCTGTTATTCACTTCGACTTTCATTTCATTTCATGAAATAACAGATCTTCAGATTTCTAAAGACATTCTGATCAGTCTTATGGGCATTTGCTTAAAGTAATTTTGACTAATCATATGTTACCATTGATTTACATAGAATTTTACTCTCTTATCTATAATTACATCTCTACTGGTAAAAACTCCAGATATCTAAAACAGATATCTACAATTACTTCATACTAGTAGAAACTGCAATAGCACATGTCTCCAGTGTAGTTCTGACTAGTAAAGTCCAGGTCCAGATATTTAAAAAGAAATTTTGACTATACAAATATTAATTCAAGATGTTTTTGACTAGTAATAATATGCATTCTATATATGTGCAAAGTCTCTAAAGCAGAATTTAACATATCTGCTTTTTTTGTTGTTATCATGGAAAACTATACAAATGCAAACTGTACAAAATATTTTAATATTTTAAAATGGATCAGTGGACTCCCATCCCAAATAATACATTTTCTGTGGTGGTTCTGTGGGGTCTTAACCATCAAAGAACATGACGAACGTATGCAGGGAAATAGACTACAGTCTGTACTTATAGAACTCCCAAGTGCTCTTATATAATCAGTGATGTTGATGAAAAAGAAAAATTAGTGTAGAAATAAGGGGGTGGTCATAATAGTCTGATTGACTGTAGATATTTATTAGGGCTGTTAATCAAATAACAAAAATATTTACAAATTAATTTCACAATCTTCAGAAATTAATTGCAGTTAATCAATTTGGCAGCCTGAATTTTTAATTTTAATTGGAAGTCAATATTAAAATATTGTATTCCAAGTATTTTGGGAGTTTACATTGTGTCAAAAAGTGAATTTGGACCCATACAATCTCTTAATTGTGAATTTTCATTAATAATATTATTTCACATAAAGGTCTGTACGTTTAGTCATACTACAAATACAGTTCTTCACGGAACCAAAATTGGTTCTTCTGTGGCATCATTCAAAGAACCCTTGAAGCAGCTTTATTTTTAAGAGTGTTGTAAAGTATTGTGCAGAAGAATTTCTACAAGGAGGACATTTTTCTAGAGCTTTTGATGTTTGCTTTCTATCAGCTCAGCTTTTATGACATTTCAAACACTTGGAGACTCTCTGTTCTTACAAAAATCATAAAGTGGCATGAAACAAAAACATCAAACAGCACAAATAAAAGGATGGCCAGAAGATTGATGTCAAATCTGAGTTTATTTGAAACTTGAGCCTCGGAGCCTAGTGGACTTTGTATCCTGGGAAGCAGTATTTCCTGTCCTCTGATGGAATCTAGAGAGAAATCTTGAGTTTAAGTAAAAATAAAACAAAACAAAATAAATTAAAATAAATAAATAAACAAATAAAGTAGACAATCTAACCAACAACAGTGAAATGTGGAAAATGGTGGAAGTGTTAATAAAACCACTGGAATACTTGCAGAAGTACAGACCATTTGCATAAGAGTAGAGCAATCAAGCATGAACATCTGTTAGAGGTATTCTGAAGTGGCCATTTGCCTACGTCTGGCCGTCTACCATAACAATGTTCATTCTGCTTGTGGATATCCCAGCATTTACAGTACCTACTGTACTGGGCATCTACATCTGGCTTGAGTCAAGGGGTAAAATAAACACAGTGGTACCCACTCAGTCCCCTGTGAGCATTAATTCATCTTACAATACCCAAATAACCAGATTCAGTCCTTCTTGGGCTGGCATGGACCAGAGATGCCCCCCTCCCCCGATCAAATAAGATTCATTTCTCCACAAAGGCATATATAGACTGTAACCATGTCTGGATATGAGGTCTTCACCCCACTAACCTATGCAAAAACCTCAAAACCCCCAGTGTTGCTGAAAAGAGGCTTAGATCCAGCATATGGATGGCCTTAGCTCTAACAAACACATAAATCTGCTTCATAACTCACATTGCCCCGAATGATCCAAACATTTTCAGAAAAACCTCAGATCATGGCTACCTGCTGTTTCCTATTAGATCTTCTGCATCAGAGTAGCAGAGTGCTCAAAGCTGCCTTGATTCATCCGAGGCAGCCCCATGCACCATGATATCTGTTCGAGGATGAAGTTCAACCCCTGCCCTAGCAGTCAGAGCAGTGTGTCCTGTCCCGGGTGCCCACCTTTACATATCGATTGTTCTGGGAGCGGAGTGCATGGGCAGGAAGCCGAGGGGGACTGGTGCGGAGCGATGCGAAGGAGACACCTGACTGGGGGAGATTTTAATGGCCTCTGGCAGGTTCCTGTGGCCATGTCAGTGTGCATAAAGTCAGCCTTCCGAGCCACACAGCTTCTGCAGAAGCAACCATGCCTCTAGCTTTGGGTCTCAATGCAAGGCCCATGCAGCGTGGCCTTCAATTCAAGCTCCTTTCACTGGGGGACATCCTTATGAAGACCTCAAGAACTCCATATGGCTTTGTGAACATGGGTACAGTAACCACAGTCCCTGGGATTTATGGCCACATACTGGTTTTATCATGTCTTGAGTTATGGCAGGTCACGTATAGCGCAGGGTTGGATTGCGCCGTCGCTCTTGCCTATAACGACCCACGGAGTCTTACATATGCGAAGTTCATATGTGTGACAGGAGATATATGTGGGTCGTGGACAGATCAGTGTGTTATTAAACTGTAAATCTGGACTGAAAGTAGAGAAAGAACAGAGTCGTTTTAGGTCGCTCTGTGCGAAGACATAGCAGGACGTCCATTTTGAGTCCACGTTTCTCTGCAAATAGGAGACTCAAAGCCTGAACTAGGCAGAGAAAGTGTGTGTGTGTGTGTGTATGTTCACCCACAGCTTACACAATGGATTTTATCTATGCATTAAACCCTGCATAGCTTATGTCCTGTTGAGACTGACAAAGAAAACAGCATGGATGCCCCCTAGTGGCTTCCCTTGTGCACTACACCAATTGTGCATAGAGTGAAATGTATGGTACATTCAGTTTTTAACAGATTCATAACTTTGAAGTCTCTCTTTTTTATTCTATAATGCAATATGGGTGTATGTTATCTGCTTGGTTTGTTTGTGTGAAGCTCTGGAGACCACGTCCCCTTTTATAAGATCCTTCCACTGCTAGACACAAGCACTGCACCTGACTCTAAGCGATGATGTCATCTGTATAGACAACCCCTCCCCCTCTGTATGGAATATTCTGTGCAGACTTGAGGGCTGGTGCACTGAGAGACCTTAATTCTAACGATTACGACATCCTTCCTTTCTCTGGCTTGTTCTCTTTATGTGTAGATCCCTACACCAACGACTGCTCATATATTTCACTGAGCATGATGGTGAACAGAGTAATACTTGAAATGTAAAAACACTGGTGGTGCAGACATTCTCACCAGCAAGACATGCTTTAACCACAGATTTGAGTATGTATTGATTTTCTTTTTTCTATTGTTTGAACTGAAGGGGAGACAGGAGACCTTTAAGAAGGTTCTCTCTGGCCTAAAGTACGACACTGGGCACGACTGACATTTATAATGATATGAGCCATAATTCTCTCTCTGTCTTTCTTTCTCTCTCTCTTTCTGTACATACATATGTTGAAAAAGGTTTGTGGCCACCCCTTTTAATGAATGCCTTCAGCTACTTGCTGACACAGATGTGCACACAAATGCACACAAACAGCTCACCTTCCCTGTAGAAAAGTGCTGCCAATGTAAAAACGAACTCTAGAGCACATGAACATAAAGCTATTGCCACCATGCCTAATGCAAGGCATGGGCTAGAGGGGTCTAAAGCCCCCCAGCAGTGAGCTGTGGAGCGGTGGAAATGTGGGATACTTTTTGGATGAGTTGGGGACACTCTTGTTGCTGAATACAAACAAATGCAATCATGTTCCAAAATGTAATAGAAAATCTTCCTTGTACAGAGGGATGTACAAGCAGGATAAACACTTTGGGAAGTAACAATGAACGAGCAGGTGTCCCAATACTTTTGTCCATATAGTATATATTAGGTTTCCTAGTGAAAATGCTTGCCAATATGAGGTCCCCACTACAGGATGTACTCTTGTCATAATTTAGTGTCCATGGCTGTGTTAAATGAAAAAGATGAAGCAATCAGGCACAGACAAATAATAAACTGTTATTTGATATTTTACATATGACTTGTCTTCTCATTTTTGGAGCCAGGCTGGCCTGAGAGTTTGCCAAACTTCTTTCAGAAAAATTAAGAACTGTACACAAGTCTTAGTCCTCAAAGCGCCCATAGGTTTCGTGTTCTCAGAAATTGTTCTGTCAAATAGTGACCCGAAATGAACCTGTTTCCACATGAAGCCAGAGGGGGCAGGGGCCTATTGGGGTTTTGGAATAAAGGCATAGTTTGCAGTAGAAAATGCCAGGGCTGTTATTAAAAACTATTTTTACTTTAGTTATGTAATGTAATTTCAATCATTTTCCAATATTTATTTTAAAAGATTTTGGACAATTTCTAGGCCAATTTTGTGACATACTTTTGTTCACCAAAAATTCTAAAAGTATTTATAGGAGATAGTTGCACATGTCAGATTTTGCTATTTTCAGGAGACCCTATGCTATCCAAATATGATAAATATGATTTAATAATTATTTTATGTTTTTTTTGTTTTTTTTGTTTTTTTTTTACTTATAAAGCCTAAGAAATAATTTACATCTTCAAAATCATGTTGTATATTTGATCGTCCAGAGTGGTTTTGAGTTGAAAATACAAATTATTCATGAGTTATTTGTTGTTTATTTATGAGTTTATTTATTATAATAATACATTCTTAAACAAAACAAAAATAAAACCTAAATGTCCATTATTATTATTTTTATTTGTGTATGTATCAGGATCATTCATTCTCAGGACTTTTATTCTGAAATTTAAACACTGTGTGAGAAAATAAAGAGTCAATCAGTCAAAGAGAACAATCCCTCACTTCTCATTTTTCTCTACAATATATGGGTCATTGATGTCATTAGCTCCGCCCTCTCTCACTGATCACTCAGAGTCTGCATGCAAGTTATTTTAGTGAATTTTAGCTGTTTTCTGAGCTGGATTATTCAATGATCACTCATCACGTCATGATGAGATGCAATGTTACTTTGTTTTGATATGTGTGACATGTCTCTAGGTTACTCTGATACTGAGGTATGAGGCTTAGAATACTAACATGTACCTGCCTGCAAAGTATTATTTTGCATAAATGTGTGTTTGTTTCTGCAATTTTCCTCAACCAGGTTTTCCATTTTCTGAGCAAAATAAAAGAGAACGTTTAATCAGTGTTCTGTCAGATAGGCCACTGCTTAAAAGAATCCTTTTACAGAAGGATAATGATTAAAAAGTGAATGAGGCCTATACTAAACATTTATCGCAATCATGTTTGCATCATGTTCACATCTGCTGGCTTTGGCTCATGATTATCATGATTTGTTTTCCGGGTTCTGTTCATTTATAGTGACGCTGAAAGGCTGTCGATATAAATCTTTCACCACAATGCATCACAAAACAAAGTACTATACTAGCTAATTGCTATAACATAACTCCTAATTGCTTCATCATTAACTGCTAGGCCAGCAAAACACTAAGTCTTGGTGAGTGATTCCACTGAAGAGATCTTGAAGAATCAAGGCTTTGGCTGAAATTCCTATTTAGCTGAAAATCCCTCGCTTGTCAAAATGAATGGGAAAACATGTCACCCAACAGTCACCACAACGCTCAATTGCATGCCAAAATGGTTTTAGGAGGTTTTGTTTACAAGGAGACAGACTAAGTCTAGCCCCAGGCCACATTTCATTGCAAATGGGATTTTTCATTGGATTTTATGTAGCTCCTGACTAGCCTTAATCAGTATCTGGGACATCAGACATTGGTGTCCAAGGGAGAGCTTTGAATAGGGCAGGCGGCTCTACATCTCACTGACAGCAGGCAGCACACACATGGCGGCAAGTCCCTGTCTGACCATACTGCTCTCTGTAAGGATCTGTGGTTGGCAGACATGGTGTCTGTGGTCACAGTAATGGGGGTTTGATTGATGAATGGTGGCTTGCCTGCTCTGTTTGGGGTGTAACAGAGTCAGCGTAGCAGGGGAAGTACAGATGTAGTGAGGAGAGGGCATACCAGGACACCCTCTATCACCAAACACACACTCTCCTTATTTTGTAGGAAATAATGTAACTCTATGCTTGCTTGGACTTACCTGCCATCCTGTTCTGCTTGTCGTTGTAGAACGTTGGTGGGGAAATCCACCAAGGATGGAGCCAAGAACAATTCGAAGTGGAACTGTTCAGTGAGTACTGGAGCAGTGCAGCTGAAAATGCCATTTCTGCTCTGTCAGAAGAAAAAATATATGAAAACCAGTGTGTTTTTGACACTCACTATTAAGTAACATTAAAGTCGGTCCTTTCTGCCACTAGATGTTTGTGTGCAATATCACTACTCAAATCAGTTCTGAAGGCAGCACTGCCTCTGAGGCAGAACAAATGCAATTGGTTCAGAGAATAAAGTAACCAATATGTGGGGCTTTGGAAAGGTATATCTTCTCCAAAGAGCTTTAGCTGTATGTGGATTAGTTGTTACTGCAGTGAAATGCTGTAACGAAAGGATTGAAGCGGTAGCCATTAATGAAGAATGCTTTTGCAACACATTACCATAATACATAAATGTGGAAATAATGACAAAATCCAAAACTGAATTGCACACATTTTATGCAATACATTCACATATAAAGATCAACTGGTCATTTTAATTGGTTATTTTCTGAAACAATTATATTACTTCTGCCTAAGAGGTACAGCTGCCTTGAGAACTGTTTTGAGTAGTGATTTTGCACACAAGCACAATAGACGTTATACTAGATCACCAGCATCTCAGACCAAAGCCATATCCTTGCCTTTACCTGTTTGTGTTGTCAGTATGGTCTCGTAGTCCAGAAAAAGCAGCTCCTAAACATAGACAAGCACAGTGGAGCAGTTCATTTGGGAAGCAATGATTCTGCATTTGCATTTAGCATTTTAGTCTCTAGATAACAGAACACTAATGTGACTCTGTGACTACCACTTCACCCCACTCCTGCATGTGTACGCCGTTGCATTCTGGTCACTAACTAACTGCTGGGCAGCTGTGGCTGTCCCATTTCAACACTGCTGAACATGGTTGCTCTGTATGTTAGCATTGCAAATCCAGCCCAGCTGTTAGGAATGCAGCTAACCTGCACCAACCCTGCTGAGCCCGGCTGTTAGGAATGTGATTAACCTGTTCCATGCCTGCTGAGGCTGCCTGTTAGCATTGTATCTAACATTTGGATGGTCACTTTCACCTTATTGTTTCGTAATGCCATCTGTCATCTTCAGAGTACTATATGAATGAACATTTTACACAGGATGTACTACTAATTTAAAATGTCAGATATATTACCTTTACATATTTAACAGTGTTTCCTCAGCTGAAGGGTTGTCTAGGTCTGATTCCAACCAGCATGCTGGTTGCTGAGAACAATATAGAAATTGGACTGAGCTGCTTTTGAGCTGCTTCCTGAGCAATTCAAATGCTGTGTACAATATGGCTATCAGCCCGAGCTGCATCTATTCTCTGGTTGCCGAGTATAACCCATATTTGGCCAATTTCAGGAGACTCAGTTAACGCTGACATAGATTTACTGATTCTTCATGCTATCAGACTATACCTCAGGTAAGGTGAAGTGAGGGTCCCCATTCTTCCAGATCTTCATTCGTTAATATTAATTTGTTGATCTTCATTTTGCTGACCAACCTGATCACGGCAAAGCACAGAATATCTCATCAATTAAAGCTCAGAGGACAAAGTTCATGGAATAAATATATGTCATTAAAGATGGAGGCCTACTCAAAAGAACAAAACGTTGTCAACAAGGGAAGTACCCAGGTTTTGGCTTGGGGAGCAAATGATGTTTAATCTATATCCTCTATCTCTAAAATCACATTAGCTGAGTAGTATGACTTCCCCTTCCCCCATCTACTTCTCTGGGGGGTGATATGGGACTCCATATTGATTCGGGTCAAGTACAGTGTGTGTCTTACTTAGCGGAGTGATGTTATATCCACAATGCTCTCAAACCCAATTAGAGGGCAGTTGAATGGACCATGCTGGACGTGGCTTATGGAAAGCCACAAACACTCAAAGAAATGCACTAGTATGCAACTACCTTGTGTGCTGATGGGCTACAATTAATCAATTTATATTCATGTTCTTTCATCTGAATGAAAACCCACTTGGAGCACTGAACTGTTACATTAGTGATTACATTCATGGTAAGCCAGAAGGACAACTGGTGGTGTTAGTTATTTAAGGGGAGAACATATGGCCTATAAACAGGGGTTTAGTTAGATATTTGATAGTATAACCTTGATATGAATAGAAATTAAACTCCAGTTTCCTATGGTCACTCTGTAAATGTTTAAAATGAGGTTTTGGATATGTATAGGGTATGTAGGTGAAAGCCTTTTACCTACATGATATGGACAGGAGATTTTATGACATACTGTTCTAAGTCCATAAGCATTTAATTATACTTGGTCCCCCTTTGTAAAATTAACAGCAGGAATTCTAATACAACCTCCTATTTCCTTTTACATGTATACGTACACTTTTTTGCATGTTCGACATTACATATGTACTTACACATTAGGTGACCTGCTTATGATTCCCCATGTCCTCCCTTCCACTCATGGTACTGTTTTGCCAAATAGGCATAACCAACCTTTCCCATTTTGGAGCTAATAAAAAGGACTTAACGGACACAACTCATGCAGACATATTAATAATGTCACAATTTACTGCGGTAATCGTTAGGGTTAGGTTTAGGTCATCTAAATACATTGCATACTTTGTACATTTCTTACTTTCTCTTCAAATCTGCATGTCTATGTTCCTAAGATTCTGAGCTCTCTGTGGCCAATGTGTGTGTGTAGATATGGACACTGATTGGCCTGCATGCAGAATCACCCACATTTACAGTATAGGAGACTGGTCTGTGAATTTGGTGAGCTCTTTAGAATTCCAAGTATCTCGGATTTTCAATATTAATAAACTTATCCTTATTTCTGTGTATATTACATGTCATACCTTCTATGCACCACACATTCCCCCATCAGTAGAAATACTGCTCTGTAAACTGTCACTTCTGTGGTTATATATTATTTTGATGAAGTTAACCTGACTGCACAAAGATATTGGAAACAGAATAGAGCTGAAATATCATTATCATTTTTATTTGGCATTCACCAACATTCAGTTTTCCCTTTCAAATGTTCTCTTAGTTGTTGAAATCCATGATCAGTCCGTGAACACAAGGACCCTATCTCTTGTTCACCCAGCAAGCAGGTGTTTGATGAATGACACATAATTGATGCAGCCATTCGCGTCCTCTTGTCCAACCATGAGGCGGTCCACCTCGTCCTCAGTCATCCTCTCTCCCAGAGTGGCCAGAACGTGGCGGAGTTCAGCACCCATCACCGTACCATTGCCTTCCTTGTCAAAGACCCTCAGGCCTTCCACAAAGTCCTCAAAGGTGCCCTGATCCTTGGCCCTGGAGATGTGCTGCAGCATGGGCAAGAAAGTCTCGAAGTCCAGCATCTTGCTGTTCATTTCCTCCAACTTCGGCTTACCCAGCACTACATGGACATCAGCATTGGTGGGGTTATGGCCCAAAGCTCTCATGACATCTCCACACTGGGAATACCTGATCTTCATCTCACCCGTTGGCGTCTCATCAAACAAGGTGAAGGCATCCCTGAACTCCTCAATCTGGTCTGGGGTGAACTCCAACACAATGCTCTTCAGATCCATCTGGGGCTCCTTGGGCTCCTCTGGGGCAGGAGCAGGAGCTGGAGCTGGAGCTTCCTCCTTCTTAGGCTCAGGTTTCTTTACCTCTGGTTTCTTGGGTTCGATTTTTTTCGGGGCCATGGTGCTCACACTTGCAGCCAGCAAATGGAAGATGGGAGTGAACAGCAAGTCCTTTGAGCCAGCTTTGTGCTTTTATACAGCCATGCCGGAGTGTGAGATAAGCATTATCAGAAATGCAGCACTGGCAGGCTATAAATGGAGGTGAATGGAAATAGACTGGTGGGACACTCATGCCTAACTGAAATACTCCCTTCTATTAGAGGTGACATCCATTCAATTACATCTATTCCAGAGTACAAATATGTTTTTTTGGAAATTTGGCATTTCTCCAACCTAAATAACTTCTTTCTACAAATGCTTTCCTTGCATTGTCATTTTTATAGTTTTGATGAAGATGGAATAAGGTGATAGGTATACTATAACAGTAGAGGTTCTTAAGGTTCTTTAAAGGTTACAAAGGTTCTTACACACACAGACAGACACACACACTCAATGGGTCAGTGAAAAACCATCAGGTGGAAGGTTCTCTAAAGATGTTGTACTTATACACACCTCAAAAGAGGTTCTCTACTGTTCAGGGAAGGCTTTCTACTAGATTTTTGAGAATTACATTGAGGATTTGGTTGCACTCCGCACCAAGAGGTCAGGATATCGATTGCTCACCTTCCCATTGAGCACCATCATTTCAGAGAACACAGTTCCACTACTCCAGAGCTCAATGCTGGGGGGCTTGATACCCCTCCAGTCGACACCTGGCATTAGACATGGTGCCATTGATTCATGCTTATCTGCTACAGTGTCCTATTCTATTCTACTTTTTGACATATAGTGTCCAAAAGCTGACAGCACAGCATTTTTATACAATTACATATCAAAGCATATAAAATATTGGATTTTTTTGGAGAAAAAAGCTCACAGTAGGTCATGTGCCAAAGAAATGAAGGGGCCAGCAGGTTTAAATAATCTTGGGGGGCAACTGTGCTTCTCCAGAATGCTGACAAAAGGGCTATGAGGCA
This sequence comes from Acestrorhynchus altus, assembly GCA_034509495.1. NCBI lineage: Eukaryota > Metazoa > Chordata > Actinopteri > Characiformes > Acestrorhynchidae > Acestrorhynchus > Acestrorhynchus altus. The sequence continues at coordinate 15,881,445 of CM067522.1, read as the reverse complement.
TGTGGAGATAAGGAGGGAATGGAGAAGGTGCACAGAAAGCCATGTGGCTTTTATATATACTTTTTAATAACATTTTATACAGTACATTGATCATCATGTTAGTATATATAAATAGGAAAACCACAATTATATAAAAACGGACCTTTTTGGGCAGTAGGAGTAAAGCTTGATTTTGTTTCCGTGGTGGGAATGTGTCCAGTGGTGTCATTTGCACCAGTTAGCAAGTGGACAGGCCACAGTGATAAGACAATGATAAGGTGGATACTATTCTGAGATGCAGACACATTCCAGCACTCATTGGGACAGCAATGATAGAGTGCTCTCGGGGCACTTAGAACAAATGAAGCATGCCAAAACTCATTTAAGGCAGACAATGATATCTACATCAAGAAGGAGCAAGTTGTGTGATGCAATTTGCAACCTGATTTAAGGGGATGCTTTGTCTGATTGCCCATCTGAGTTCTGAGATGGGCTAATCTTCTCAGAATATCCCGAGGAAAATCTTGAAATCAGTCTTATGCCTTGCGTTAAAACGTTTAACCACTAGTGACAGAGAAGAACTGAAGTCATGAGCACATTTATGCAGCATTTATGACTCGAGTTGTATTTTTTTGCAAAGGAAAAGTCTGCCATCTAGTGGTATACTTTATAAAATACAAACAAGGCTAGTATGACTGTGTATATTTCATGTCATCGGCAGGGATGAAATTACTAGCATACAAGTGTAAAATAGGAAATTTGACATGTCAATCATTAAACAAGGCCTATTATAGTTTCTGAAAGATGTCTGGAGAAACTGGGCACTCACAGTGTGCCCTGTGTTGACATTTCATGTAGGTGATCAATGTCTGTCAGTAAGAGTGAATGTTAACTCTTTGTCCACTCAGAGCAAGAGGCCCAGCTGGACTAAGAACCAGTAATGAGAGCAGAGCCTCAGGGTACTGTTCCATTTCATCTTCATTCTGGTGCTTTGTGACATTCTATGGCCTGTGGTCAGACATACACTGTCCTTCATATGGCAAACAAAACATGTTTATAAGCCAGCTGATGACTGATTTACTGAGCTACTTCCCCATCTTTTTTCACTTGATAACTTGAGAAGGTGCATGCATCTCTTAAAGGAAACAGTCTTGAAATGCACCTCTCCATATCACCATTTCCCCATTAGGAATCACCCCGATGACTAGTGTACATAAATAATGAGAACATCAACTGTAAGAACTCAACAGAACACAGAGGCACAATGTAAAGAACCCAAGCAAATGCAAAATCTGAAAAGTCCCAAATGGCCAAGGCATATACTGTTGTTTTGTTGACAAATGTTGGCCACATCATATAATATGCAGTCATGTGATAAGGTTATGACACCACGTGAACACTTTTTTTTAAAACATATCTAAATATATAGACTCTTCGTTTTAACTATATAGAGAGACAAAGATGATAATTCAACACATAAAACTGAAGAAATGTCATTAAAATCATTTGTAAAACAATTATTGGAAATAAAATGTTCAAAAATTGGCAATTTTCTTGTGTGGAAATAGTAAGGAAAACCCCACATTTATTACTACTTGCCTAAAATTAGAATCAGGTGCAGCACATGTATCTGCAACTGATTAGACCATTGTTAGAGAGCACTTTAGGAAGATGTGTAATTTAAACCTCAGACTTCAGTTTGGTTTTCTCTTGATTGTTGAAGTGGGTAGTATCACCATGGTGAGATCCAAAGAGTTCTCAAAGGCCTTCAGCAAATCAGTCATTCCGCTGTCCAGAAAATTTACAAGTGGAGAACCTTTAAACATAGTCAGGTCAAGAGAAAGATATCTCCAACAATCCTAAAATGTCATCTTGGGACCTACAGGCAGCTCTTTCCACAGTTGACATTAACATCAGAAACAGACCAAACAGGTTTGATTTTCATGGCAAGTGTGCAAAGAGGAAATGCCTGCTGTAAAAAAAATCTGTTTGCCAGAGAACACCTAGACCAGGATGTGGGTTATTTGGGCACAGTAACAGAATGTTTGAGCACAAGAACATCATACCAACTGTGAAGTATGGAGGTGGACATGGTTTGGGGCTGCTTTGCTGCAGCAGAGCTTTCAGTTATAGAAACCACTATGAATTCTTTTTGCTATATCAGAGAGGAAAACATAAGATCGTCTGTACAAAGATGCAGAAACATTACATAGCTGAAAGAATTCCAGATGGAGTAGAAAATGTCAGACTGGTAGATGGTTATAGGAAACATCTGATTGACATTATTTCATCCAAAACAGGAAATGCCAGCTATTAGGGAAATGGGTGTGCCTTCAATTGTATTTTATTAGTTATGTTTTGCAAATGATTTGTAAAAAATGTTTCTTCAGTTTATCACCTCTGTCTCTCAATATCATTAAAATGAAGAATAAAAAAATGTATATTTACATATGATGAAGTCAAAGGTGTTCACGGGGTCTCCTACCTTTTCCATGGTCTGTATATACTATATATATGAGAAAGAAAGAAAGAAAGAAAGAAAGAAAGAAAGAAAGAAAGAAAGAAAGAAAGAAAGAAGGAAAGAAAGAAGGAAAGCAAGAAGGAAAGCAAGAAAGCAAGAAAGCAAGAAAGAAAAATATAGCACAGTGGCTGTATGAGAGGTAAACAAGTAAAAAAAAAAATGTCCATTGCAGATAAACTGGATCAGTGATGTTTTGTGCTCAAAATCCCACAGAGTTCTTCAGCATGGCTCCAATGGAACACATAAAAAGAATATTAGGGCCTTCATTCACGTAAATGGCTGATCATCAAGGATCAAGCTACTGTAACATCATGGATAGCTTTTAAAGATGTACCCTCTTCCATCATCTCATTTGGAAAAAGTCTCTCTTTAACTAAAGCTTTGATATCTGTGAAAATGTCATCTTCCTCCCGATCTGCATCAACCTGATTAGAAAAAAAAAAAAACATATTTGCATTAATTGTGATAAGCAATGCTGAATTTTCACAATGTACAGAGTCATCCATTAAATCTAAAACACCGGCAAAAATATGTTGGCATATAATAGGCAAGTATTCAAAAGCTGACGATACCAATGTGGTTTTTAATAGACTGTATGAGCCTACAGACCATGACGGAATTGGAAAATCTCACCCTAATGATCAGTCCTCGTTCCTGGTAATACTTGGCTATGAGAGTAATGTTGTGTTTGAAGGTTTCTAATCTCTTCTCGATGGCGTGAGTGTTATCATCCGGCCTTCCCTGCAGGGAGGCACGCTTCTCAAGGCGCTGGCGGAGCTGTTGATTGGAGCAAGCCAGCAGAATCACCAAGTCTGGAGAGCCAATCTGAGGACAAGTAAAGTAAAGAAAGTGAAACTCTAGTAGGGGAATCAGTAGAATGCAGTATAGCTATAGAGTATTAAAAAATGCTTCTCAGAACCACAGATTCAATTGATCATTATTATTTATCATTTATCGTTATGTGATGAGCACAGTGGCCAGTGGCAAACTGGCTGAACTGAGCGATCATGGTAGAAGGGCCATAGCCACAGAGGTGACCAAGAAACAAATGGTCACTCTGACAGAGGTCCAACGTTGCTCAAAGGTTTATCTTCCAAAAGGACAACGACCCTAATCACACAGCCAAGATAACAAAGCAGTGGCTTTGGAACAACTCTGTGAATCTCCTTGAGTGGCCCAGCCAGAGTCCAGACACGAACACCTCTGATACCTAAAAATGGATGTGCATCGACACTCCCCATCCAATCTGATGGAGCTTGAGAAGTTCTGCAAAGAAAGTTCTCGCAAAAATAGGTGCCAAGTTTGTAGAAAAATACTTGAGGGTGTAATTGCTGCCAAAGGTGCTTCAACAAAGTACTGAGCAAAGGCTGTGAACGCTTATGTTATATTTTGTGTTTTATTTGTAATAAATTTGCAAAGATTCCAAACGAACTTTTCTCATAGATGTGACGACAGTCAGAGTTAAGTATGAAAGCCTCGTGATGAGCACTTCAATCTTGCCTTGGCTGTGAAGCAACACACTGCCCCAACTGCTGTGGTGATGATCTGGAGAGCTAGTCACTCCTAGTGGTGATGCGAGGGACACTAACATCTCAGCGATATGTGCAGGACATTCTCTTTTGTGTTGCCTTTCATAGCAGGGCTTACAACACTGGCTTTTCAACAGGATGATGCACTCACACACAGCAAGGATTTCCCAGGAATGTCTCCTCCAGATTACAACAGTTCCTTGCGACACTCAAGATTTATTGTCAGCATTAATAAGACCAATCATGTAATCATCTACATATATCATTAAATTTACACATATAAAAAAAGCTTTTTGGTCAATGAGTGTCTTTTGATAGAGCAAAAAAGACCATACCAGTAGAATTAGCATATGCCAATTATTAATAAGTTCCTGTCACAGTGAAAGAACCAGTTTCCACATGTGATAATTGCCACTCTAGAAATGGTCATACCCAGAGAAACCTGAACAGGCCAAACCATATGTCTTTATGAACAAGGGCTGAATAGCTTAAATTAAAGAAAAAACAAAGAGAAGCCAGTAATTATTTGGATGACAGTTGTAAAGGTCTCTAAAGAGATAACAGTAAGATGCTACCACCTCATTGCTAGGCCTTATTACACCGCTTTATTGAATTGCTCACTTGTTCTTCAAACGTGAATGCCTGTGATATTTCCCGTGGGAATCCATCAACAATGAAGCCCTTGGCATCTTGCTTCTTGATGAACTGATGTTTCAGCTCCTCAATTGTCGTCTCCTAAGGAATTTGATAGCAGTAAGAGAGATCAAGGTAAGCATAACTAGATTTTTTTCCAAAATCTGTTCTTTGGTATCGTGGTAAACTTATACAAATATGTGCACACACCAAACAGTTCTACCTATCTTACTTCCATCACTAAAAAAAGAAAAATCAAACAAACAAACAACCAAACAAGATATTGCGACTGCAAACAAAGCTCACACCTGGGACCACTCTGCTTCTCTTGAAGATGGCTGGGGTTTTAGAGTGGCATGCTCTTTCATACTGGCATGAAATTATTATCCAATACATATTCCAGAGGATGAAGCATTTCTGAGATGTACCCTTGACGAACCATGTTGCCTGGAATTGAAAATGTCAGGCTTCCATATTTGATGTCAAAAAAGGAAACATCTTAACCCTTAGTGCACTGTAATGAAATATCTTTTTCATAAGATTTTTACTGAACATCTCATGAAAATGTCTTATATTCTCAGGAAATTGACTGAATGTGCTGATAGTATCTGATTTTCATGTGATGGAATATATCAAAATAATGGTTTATGTAATATTTAAACACTGCCATTGGAATTCTGCCATTGGAATTCTGCTTGAATTATTTATTACATTTCATTGCTCCCCCAAGTTTACTAAAATCAAGATGTGTTTCCACAAGATGAGGCTGTAACTTTCCATCCCATTCAAAACACAAGAAAATAATATAAGGCAAAAACAGCTGGTGGTCATGTGTGTGTGTGTGTGTGTGTGTGTGTGTGTGTGTGTGTGTGTGTGTGTGTGTGTGTGTGTGTCTCACCTAGCAACACAGTTCCAATTTTGTTGTTCGTTATGCACACAAGAAACAGAAGAACCTTTACACAGTATATGCAGATTAAGAGAATTAAAAGGCCAGTCCAGGCCCAAGTGTTTAAAGGGCCTTATAGTAAAAGTGTTCGCTGAACAATACATTAAAAATATTGATAACAATGAACACTCACATGAATTTATACTAGCAGCTAACACCAGGTAGAATTTATTAACCATGTATTGCCCAGCAATCACCACTGCTCCTTCTGGAGAGCTACCATCTTTCATGCATTACTTAAAGTCTGAAAAATCAGTCTAGCTCTCCAGTAATGGTCTGCATGGCCGTAGACTCGCACTTACATTTACATTTATGGCATTTAGCAGACGCCCTTATCCAGAGCAACTTACATAAGTGCTTTGCTGTTCACTTAGATACCCTTAGCTAGTAGACGAGGCTAGAATCCAGAGTTTTCTCATGCTTAGATGCTGCTGAAAACAAATGTCAGATTGTTTTGACTAACAAGATTCAATATAATCTTTATGGAGTTAAATACTCATGAAACAGATGGGTCTTCAGTTTGCATTTGAAAACAGTGAGTGACTCAGCTTTTCAGATCCCCAGGGGAAGTTCATTCCACCATTTTGTTGACAGAACAGAAGAGAGTCAGGATGCATGTTTTCCTTGTAATTTGAGGGATGGTGGGTCAAGCCAAGCTGTACTTGAAGTGGTACAACTCGAGTTCTGATATTTGCTATCATGTACGGAGGGGCTGGTCCATTTTTGGCTTTGTAGGTCAGACTCAAGGTTTTGAATCTGATGCGGGCAGCTACAGGAAGCCAATGAAGGGAAAGAAGCTGAGGGGTTACATGACTGAATTTGGGGAAGTTGAAGATGAGCCGCACTGCTGCATTCTGGATGAGTTGTAAGGGCCTGATGGCCCACATAGGAAGGCCAGCTAGAAGAGAGTTGCAATAGTCTAGTCTTGAAATGACAAGAGATTGAACAAGCACCTGAGTGACCTCTCTGGACAGAAAAGGTCAAATTCTCCTGATGTTGTAAAGGAGAAATCTGCAGGACCGAGTCAGGTTTGCAACATGAACTGAGAACGATAACCGATTATCCACAACTACACTAAGGCTCTGCACTTCTGCAGATGGAGTGACCCACAGATCCAATTTCAGTGTTGTGCCCAGGAATGGGTTAACCAATCCAATATATACATGTAGACAAATCTTGCAAATAAATAAGTAGTGTAGATGGCACTGTGGCTTGGTGGTTAGCATGTTCTCTTCCCAGCACTGAGGTCTTGATAATTATTGCATAATTATTATTCAGATTCTTTATTATTAATTATATAGATCTGGGTGGAGTTTCCATGTTCTCCATGTGTCTGCGTGGGTTTCATCCAGGCACTCCAGGTTTCCTTCACATACCAAAAAAAAAAAATCAGGTGAATTGGCTATTCTACATTGCTCTGGTGTGTGAATGTGTTTGAGTAAATGCATGTCTGTATGCCCAAATCCGGATTGGTACTCTGTCCTGGGTGAACCCCCCAGGTAGTGTCTACGCTGTGTATGATTGGCTGCTGCTTCTCCCTCATGTGTTGGTTGAGTGCTGAGTGTGACTGTGGTGAGTGCTAATTGTAAAGCGTCCTTGGGTATCTAGAAAAGCGCAATTAAAGTGTAACTTCCTTCATTCATTCATTGTCTATATCAAATTATACGAGTTCTGCAATAATTACCATGCTTATTAACATAAGAGTAAACTAAATATTTGCATAGCAACCAACTGACTAAACTGCTGGGCCTCAGCTGTGGAAACTGCTCTAAAGAAAGGTGAATGTGCTACAAGATAGGACTGTGGGACTAAGTGTGTCTACATTGCAGGTAGGAGTGAGACAAATGCTGCCAATTTCTGGCAGGAGCATGACAACATCAAGAGGAGGAAGGTGGGAGCAGGATTTTGAAAAATCATTCCTGCGCAGACCTCTACCCTCCAGGATCAGGTTTGGTGGCCAAAGGTTAAGTAAAAAAAATGGAAAAATAAAGGCACTCACACATCCATACCTGAGGAGCCAATTCTCCATTGGCTATGATCTGGGCAATCAGCTCCCACTTCCTATCACTGGGTGCATGGTGCAACAGCTGGTTCCTCAGAATTTCCCCCACAGATACACACTCAAAGTCATAGTGAGCTGCAATTTTAGATGTTTGAGTGCCCTTTCCACTGCCTGGCCCACCTGAGGAGAAAAGATGAAAAAAGAAATGAAAATGAAAAACAAATTATTGGCAGACTGTGATGAAATGCATGACAATCAGATCATTCAGTGAAGTTGGACAGTTTGAGTATAAATGCCTGGTGACTGAACACACTTTAATATCAGCCAACAGATCATCAGTCAAATAGATCGGAAGAGAAAATACTGTGTCGCAAAAAAAAACAACCTGTGACTCAGAATTACCAAGTAATGTAAAGAGGGACCACTCACCTATGACAAATATGATGTGGGGTCTTGGTTTTGATGGATCAAAGACATCATACTCCTGTATGAGTCCGGAAGATTCAGTCATGTCAGAATCGCTCTCAATGGAGAACTGAGCCTGAATAGGAGGCAGTCTGTCATAGCGTCGGTAAGGCCCAGGACCAGGACCAGGACCGCTGTCTTTGAAAGTGAAAAATGACATGCAATACACACGTCAACATCTCTGTAGGTGCTAACATATAGTATTCTAATTAGAGGTGCATAATATATAGTATTAATAGATAATTTAAATAAATATAGTAGCACTGCGGCTGGGCGGTATGACAAACATTTGACAGTCAATATGTTTAAGGAAAATGGTGATATACTATATACGATGAAAACCTTTAGAATGTAGTGTCAATATTAATTTGTAACACCAGAAACACATCATGCTCTATTTCTAAACAGTAAGCTATAATTACGATGTTTCTATGACATCATTTGAACAAGACTGCATTCTGCAGAGGCTCGTCCCTCCAGAAACCTTTTCCACACAAATGATCCACTCACAATTTTTTTTTTAATCAAATCATACTCTAGGGCTGGGCGATATGGACAAACAAATCAGATCCCAATATAGGTTAGCTAAATGGTGATATATGATAAGATACGTCATGTGAACAAAATTGGGACACCCCATGAAATTCATTGTCATCATTACTACATTTAAACATATTTGTTCTTCATTTCTTCTTTATACACACATCAGTTATCTTCATGCCAGAGCTTATGCCCCTTCAGAGGAGGAGCTGAGAGTAGTGGGAGCAGAAAAAAGGTTTCCACAAGATTAAAAAAAGAACATTAATTAAAAACTTTAAAACTTTACATGACCAATATTGGGTGGAGCAGAGCGAGGAAGCAGAAAAAAAGGCTTTGCACAAGATTATAACAGAACATTAATTAAGAACTTAAAACTTTATATAACTGATATTACCTCAACACACACACACTATTATATATATATATATATATATATATATATATATATATATATATATATATATATACATAAAATATCTGCAAAACAAACACTAACATACCACCACCATGTCAGTGTCTCTCCAACTATTTTGACTGAAGGGTGTTAATGTTAAGATAACGTCATCTGATGAAGTTTTAGCAGCAGAGTGCCTGATACAATGGATGACAAACCAACAAGTGGTGTTTTATGATGTCTTTACTTTAAAATCTTACAATAAATGGTGATAATGGAACTGCAGTTACTGGCAATGGTGTACTGATCTTCCACATTTGGCTTGTGCCCTCGTGTTTACCACCGGTGCTATTATCTCATGTTATAGCACACCCTCTCGTGTATTATTGCTTAAATAATTAATGCCGAAGTGTTGAAATACTGGAATTATGGTTTATACACTCTAGTCACCAGAGGCTGGCATTTCTTTGTTCTAATTCACTGTAATGGATTGCACAGTGAACAGTGAATGCTCTTATGAAACAACCCATCAGCCAGGATATTCCACAACCATTTCCATTAGTGTGATCTAGCATTTAGAGAAAAATATTGTTGGATGTCTTGTTCTTATCCCTAACACTAAAAGCCATATTAAATTTAAAAGTTCTCTAAAACTAAAAGCATTTTACATCCAAACACTTGGGATTGCTTTTTTATTCACCACTGAACTATGTAGATGCTTTTATTGTGTAATTTCCTGTAAATATAGTGTTCCGAATAAAAATAGCTGATTCTAATTCTTATCAATTTTTCTTTGTCATCCATTTTCCCTTTTCTCTTCCCCTCCTCATTGCATTCATGTGGATTGTTAAATTGGATTGATGTAATTGGTGCATGAATTCAGATCTGGCTGCGAGTTGCATTGCCACAAATGGGATATGAATCAGATTTCAATACCACACATGAAAACATGCCACACAACTGATAAATCTGTGCCATATATGATGGAAAGCAGGAGTGCACACAATGGAAATGTTCACATTGCAGGTAAAAGTGGCTCAAATCTTATCTCTTTTTTTGTTGGGGGTACACAACTCTAGTCCTTGAGGGCAAGTGTCCAGCAATGTTTACTGCAGTTGTGCACACCTGATGAAAAAAAAAACTCTCCTTTCACGTAGCACTTGTGTTCCAACATGGAAAATATTAATATTAAGTAAATATATCAATTGTTGATTATTATAATTGTGATTGTAATGAACAACATTGCTTTGGAAGTGGATGACTGGGTTTCAATTCCCTGGCTAGGTAAACACACAACACTACACCAAGAGTCCTTGGGCAGGACACCTACTGCCACCTACCTGTGTAACATGGTTCAAATTTAGGCCCTGATGAGTTTGTCAGGCAAATTTCAGAATTGCAAATGCTTTTCTTTCTCTGGAAATGTCATGTCATTGTGTCCCTGATTCTTATGAAGATTGTAGTTCTACAGTTTATTCTTGGCAGAAGGTCTTGTAAAACATCATCAGTCAATTCTGTATGATATTACTGCGTTTGAGAGGACCTACCAAGCTTGCAGGGGGCTTTCTTTCCCTGGCTTGTGGTAATAGGTGGTAGTGGTTTCCTGTCAGATGTGATAAAAGTGTCCCAGGCTACAGACTCAGGACCCCCCAGCTCTCGTGTTTTCTGCAGGCAGTTCTCCAGGAAGCTCAAAGGATCCTCAGGCCGGTGGTACATCAAGCCAGTCAACATGCTCTAGAAAAGAACAGAGAAGATTGAGCTTAGAATACGATATAATACAGCCTTTTTCACATGGTAATATGAACACATTTACCATAGCTTTGGGGTTTAGAGGAAACAACAAATTCATGACTAATTGGTTAGCTTCAAATGACACATTTAGTCTAAGCCACATTACCCAATACATACTGTTGATGTTTATTAGTCAGAGTGAGGACCAAACACAATTATCAGTAACCTTATTTACTTCACAACTCTGAGCACAATGTGGCAACGGACAGATATCGCCCACACACATACAAGCTTTCCCCAACCAGTACGTATTGCTGGCCTATTCTAGATGGACAGGTGAGATGAAAAGGGAGAAATGAATAGCACGGTGTAGAAAAAGATAATTGCAAACGGCCACTCTATTCAGCCCACACGGCTGTGCAGTGGACCACTCGGCTTGCACAAGGAGGGGAGGACTAAACCAGCACTAATCAGTCGTTTTCTTCTTATGATGCTAATATAGACACTGTGCATTTACATGTCAATCTGCACAGCACACTGCTCAAGAAATAATCAGTTTCTAAATAAAGCAAAGGGGAAGGACAGGAGAGCTGACTGTATTTTTAATATCAACTCAGTGGCAGGCAAACAGGTTCCTTCCTCTTCGCAAACAGTCTTCAACAAGGTTTCATGTATTGTGTTTCCTGCGATTTGAACAACATGACAAAGATATGAATGCAATGTTTGGGTCGGACTGACGGAGAAAGAAACTAAGGCAATCTGAGACACACTGTTGAAGTCAATGTGGAGATTAGTCATCAATATTAGATAGACGTACACTGTGTCTGGACGGTTGTGAACACACCATCTAATGAGTGCACCCAGCTAAATTAAGTTGCACTTAGTGCTAACAATGTGCAAATGCACACACACCTTGTCTAGTGCCCCTAGACACCGCCAGTAGGACTGTCTGCAGCAGATAAACATCTGGCTTTTTAAAGCCAGGTGTAGGATAGAAGAGTATAAAGCCCCCTGTATTGAGCTATGGAGCATTGAAACTGTGATCTGACTGGTTTGACTGATCTGACTGGTTTAAATAGTTTAAACAGGTTTAAATAGTACTGCACACTACATGTTTGCTCATTTGCCCTATGCTCTTTGCACAATTGTACAGATCTGTTGTACAGTTCTCTTTCCGTAAATGTTAATAACATCTGCAACGCTACAAACAATATTTAATATAAACCTACCTCGGAAACATCAGATTCATTATATTCACAAGTGTACAGTACAGTTTTTTATTCATCTCTTAGCTCCTCTGCTGCTCTTCAGTACTTTTTGACTTTTAACTTATATTCTTTATTCTATTTATTGTTTATTGTACCTCCTTCCAAGTGTAATGTTTGTAAATAGTCTGTGTACTCGTTACATGTCATACATGTGTTGCTCTCACCAAGAAAAATTCCTTGTATGTGTAACATACTTGGCGAAATAAAGAGATTCTGATTCTCTGGAATGAGGGTTAGATGAGTTGAGGAGTTGGGGATGAGATGGATTGTGATCATCCAACAACCTGACATCAATAATTCTCTTGTCACTGAATTAGGGCTGGGTACCGATACTGGGACATTTACCTTGAATGCGGTTTTGATTCTCAATGGACCAATGTGGACCAGGTTAGTATTCTGATCTTTGGACCACCTAATAATTGGGCACCTGACACTAGTTACTGTATAGATTCCACAGACTTTCAGTACTGTTAGAAAGTAATGTGTCCTGTGAAAGTGAAAATAAACCTTTGTGTCCTGACTTCCATTTCTGACATTCATAAAAGCATATTGTTGCTGCCTTGCAAAAAACTTACATCTCCACAAGATTGTAAAAAGATTTTATTCCAAGTCATTTTGGAGCATTTCTATTGGTCCATTCATTATTAATTTTGAACATGTCAGATCACAATGTTCACAAAAAGAGAAAACAAACTTTATTTCACTATTATGCAAAACTTTCTATCTCTAAATTGTGCAACTTTACAAGAGAAGGGAAAAGATTTTAACTTTCAGGGGAAGTCAATGTATAAACGTTTTATTCAAAGTGATTTCTATTGGTCCATTCATCCATATACACTATGATGTAATTTTAATCATATTTCTGAAGTGATCTGATTATTCTAGTGGTTCTCAGCAGTCTTGGATCGGAGTGAGGTCTAAAATGAGAAACTCATAAAAAAGAGCTGGATTTTAGCTTAGAAATTGGACTTCTCAGTACATGTGCACTTTCTATCTGACTTCCCATGTATTGGAGGAGGCATGTGCTTGTCTTTGCCCTTCTAGTGTCGGGAGCATGGAAAAAAAATAGGTTGATAGACAGACACACAGCACTTGGGAAGAAAGAGACTGTCACTGAACTGGCTCCTCTGGTGGCTTATAACAGTGTGCAGAGGGCGACAGGCATCGTCCATAACGTCGAGTAGTTTGTTCATTGTCCTCTTCTCTGCTACCATCACCTGAAAGTCCAACCTCATGCCAACTACAGAGCCAGCCAGCCTGGCTGCTCTGTTTGTCCAGCCTGGATGTGTCACACTCATGTTTATATTGTGGTTAAAAATGCAGTATACAGTTTGGCTTTTGCTACATCTGTTTCTGGGGGCTTATTGGCTGGTTACAAAGCAGAAACAGATTACTGCCCAACTCAAGATCCTGCTCACAAGGATCAGATTACTGACAAAATAACCAAGATCAAGGCGCTGATCGGGCTACACAAAAACAATTTCTGCAGTTATTGTATTATTGAGTGCATGTAAATTCAATGAATGGGAACAACTGCCAGATTCACACTGTCAAAAAGTAAAAAAAAAACCCAGCAACATCATGTTACTTTGATTCTCAATAATTCATATTTGCTCCTGAACAACAAACATTAAGATAAACAACTAAATAAATAGGACTAGACTTTATGGGATAAATAAGATCTACTTGAATCTGCACACACTCATCTCATTAACCTGTAGCGAATGCCAGACCATTACCCACCAACCACCCCTCTGCCTCCCTTTACTCTCTCTCTTTTTGTTTCTTTCTCCATCTCTTTCTTTCAAGGTTCTGAGTGCCTGGTCTGTATGTATGATGAATCAGTTGAAATAAATACAGTGCTGCTAGTTGCCTTGGCGACAGTCAGTGTGGGTTACATGTGCCGAAACTTCAGCTTATCCCCCCCCCCACAGCCGAAGGGGAAATTCTCACATGTTTACGTTCCGCACAAACCACTGGCCTGTCTGGGCAAGTGCTTCTCACACAACACACTCAGACACATGATGGAGCACAACGCCAGTGTCTAGGTCCCTTAGAAATGCCGTTCCATCTGTAGGAATGGTTTATGACATTAAAGGGAGCTTTTCAATCACACACCTTAATGTGTACATGCTCCACATGCCAATACGGTGTTTATCCGAGGTGTCCGGGCTCTGTATTCAAGGTGTTTGGTATGCAGCTGCATAACACCACTTGTAGCCTGATCCCTCCTTAACACTCTCAGAAGAAAAACTTGCCACTTGCAGACAAACTTGAAGCTCGCTGGCCTGCAATTACAGCATCCCACTCGAGGATCACCATAGAGACAGATTCAAGGATCTAATTTCCTATGTAAATATCCGAGATAAAGAGACATAAGCCTGTTCCTCACTGCCAGCTGGCATTTCATCCACTAAAAATAGTCTTTTCACTCAAAGGATACTTCAGTAAGACAGAGCTCCTTCATAAATGTAGTTGAAAACTAACACTAAGAATTTCTGTGGAATCATTTTCAAAAAGTCTCTCTTACATCTAATATCACTGTATGTGAATTCCTAGGAATCATGTATGAAGACAACCATGAAAAAGTACCACAAAAGTTTTTTAAAGCTATTCATCTCAGCAGGTGTGTTTAATCCCTGTAAAACCTTATTGCTACCTGACAAAAACAGCATATCTAAATTTTTGGCATTTTTCACTTTTTGACAATGTAAATCTGGTAGTTAATCTTTACATTGTGTAAAAATGTCAATGCTCCAAAAAACAATGGGGGGAAAAATTATATTGATTTGCACTGAATGTTTAAATTTTTGCATAACAGAAATAATATTACATTAAAATACACGAATACCATCTTCAGTAGTCAGTAGGTGTATAAACTCTAGCTAATATATACAGTATATAATTTAAGTTCCACCAGAAGCTCACCTCATTTAGGACTTTTTTAATAATGTATTAGATAAAACCTGCACTGGGGACCGGACTGGAGCAGAGGATGGCTTTCGAAATCATACTGAATTTATATTTGCATTTTATTCCAAGGTTAGAGTGAAACAAATAAACATTAAGTTCCAAGACAAATAACTCCTGTGTTATATACTGTTTTGAACTGTATTATAGAATATTATATTATTGTATTAAATTGTATACTGTAGTATTGGTCAGAGTTAAACTAAAACTTGTATCTTCATTTTTGTAGGTTTTTTGTTGTTATTGTTGTTGAATCTTGCTACTTTAAATCGTGTCAAAATTTCATGAGGAATGAACCAATAGAAATGGTCCAAAATTCCTTTTTAAAACCGTTTTACAATGGCTTCCATTCAAAATGGAGAAAAAGGTTATGATTGATTGATTGATTGATTATTCTAAGGTTATAGCATACTGTATATAGTATATGTGAACAGTATGATTTTAATCATATAGTCGCTAGATTAGTGTCAATAACATTCATGTTGTTTATGATAACTGGGTTACAGTGGTGTGTACAATGATGATATGCAGTACAAACAGCTGCACTGTGGATGTGTGTATTTAATGCACAAACATGTTTCTGTCTCATTGTGCTGATATTTACTAATATTTCAGAAAAACTAAAACAGCCACATCAAAAAAGGAAAAAAGCTCATGTACATAAATACATTTTAACATTTTACAGCAGTTTACACCATTTTAGAGGGTTAAAAAATACTAAGTATCACAAAAAGTCAGAAAAACAGTACTGTGTGTGTTTCGGACTTAATTGAGAATGTGAAACATCAGCCTGAATGTTTCCCATCTAATCAATGCCTGCTTCCCACAGTCAGAGAAATAAACAAATATAGAAATGAATAAACACTTCTGCATCTAAGCCTAATCAATGAAAGCAGAGAGAAGCCACGGAGCTACAGAACAGCCTGCTTAGACTGATCAGAACTCACTTTCTCACCCTTGCTTTGATCAAACAAGCTGCCACTTTCAGGAGAACACTTCTCAGACTTTTATCCAGAACAACTTGTTGAAGTGGGCTCTGCTTAACGCTCTCTGGAGGACTCGGTCTGTGAGCCGTACCTCAAACAGGTGAGGGATCTGGGTTTTGGAGAGATACTCCTTGGCGTCGCTGGTGTTCATAGTTCTTCTCGCTTGTATCTCAGCCTGGTTGTTAGATCCGTGTGCAGAAGAAACCAAGCGTCCTGTGTGTGTGTGGTGCTGACTCTCTCTCTCTCTCTCTCTCTCTCTCTCTCTCTCTCTCTCTCTCTCTCTCTCTATCTGCAGGGCTCAGCCTGCCCAACAGCTGTGTGTTTAGGCGCGTGCGTGCGTGTGCAGGGTGTATTTGGGCGCGTGCGTGAGCATGGTGCGTTTGTGCGCGCGGCTGCCCTCGTGGGTGTGTGTGTGTGTGTGTGTGTGTGAGAGAGAGAGAGAGAGAGAGAGAGAGAGAGAGAGAGAGTGAGTGAGAGAGAGAGAGAGTGAGGGTCAGTGTGTGTGCACTGTGGGGACCACCTATTCAAGTCCCAGCAAAGTAGCGTGAGGACATGTTTTCAGCCCTTTGTGGGGACTTCCCACACTGGAGCGCATGAGTTGTGACTTAATGGGAACATTTCAGAGCTTCCATCCCTTCGGGGGCTGCAGTCCAGAGGAGTTGAGGCCTGAAGGACTTAATCAACACCTGTGGTCGGCGTGCTTTGGAGCGAGTCAGTTTTTCCAAGCTTTGGTTTAGTTTGTTTTCACATAAAGGAAAAGTCTAAACAATAACAAACCACGTGAGAACGTTCTCTCCACTGATTGGACAGACCCGTCAGAGGCGGGTCCAAGAAAGTAAGAACAGGAAGCAAGGGCTGGGTTGTAGGGATGGGCGATACCACTGAGGGTTTGATGCGATACCAAGTAATACAGAGGCGATTCATTTTGGTGATTTTCACATTGGATTGGAAATATCAATATTTAAGTATCACCCACCCATCCATGCAGTTTGTCATGAAATATCTGTTACACCCCTGTGTACCCTCTGCTGGTTAAGGGGATCAAACTAGCAGGTATGGGTGCACTTGGGATCAATACATGTTATGCTTAATCTTTGTCACATGGAATGAAGAGTAAAGTAAAGCTTTAGGTTAACCACCTTCAGAGAAATGTAATACTGGTCAATTGCAGCTAATAGTACTAATCCTAACATAGGTAGTGACCGATAAACTCAAGGAAGCTCAGTACAAAGAAATATAGCATTTTTAATACATTTAATTGTTATTACAGCAGCTTATCATTATGAGCTGAATTGTATGTATTTATACTTTTAGAATTGTGCTATCAAGAAGCTTAATGTCATAGTGGGCAATGTTGGTAACCAGTTCACATCCCCTGTCTGCTTTGTTCCAAGCATACACACACATGCATTGCAAATTAGCCAAGGGATGCAGTTTGAGTAATCAACCAGTGTTTTAAAGGCTTCCACTTAATAACTCTGCCTAATTTCCCATATGTACTTGACATTTGATGTAATAAATGTTGTGCATGCATGCAAACTATGTCTCAAAGATAACTGAAGATAGAAAATAGCAATATAAAAGTGATATCCATCTATACTATGCCAAATGTATCCACTGGCATTCCATACGGTCTAAAAAAAACATGAAGCAAGTTCAGTAGAGTGGCTGTTAGTTTTTAGAAGGCTACTTGATCCACATCTCTTGGCCAGTTTGTACTATGCATGCACACACATGCATGACACAAGACAGGGAGGGGATGCGAATTGGGTAAGTAACAGGTTGCACCACATATGGGGGTGAAAATCCAAATGAAGGCGTTTGATGCCTGATTTTAGAGGCATGCTTGTTCATGGCTTGGAATAATAGGTGGATTTAAAATGACAAAATTGTTACAGCAACATTGTGTTTACTGCATATTATGCACTATAAGTCATGTTCTTTGAATCTTATCTAGTGGTCCGTTAAGTGTAACAACAATTACAAACAGAATTGCAATTACAAATGGACATAATTTTCTAATAATTTTAACGATTCCCTTGAGGAAATAATCCTTATATATTTTGGATTAATTTAAATATTAATATTAAGTGTTCAATTAAAACATATTTACATGTAAGACTAACAAAACCTTGACATATAAGACTAAATGTGCTATACTGTTGTGTATGTTTATCTCTTTGTAGGGATATTTCACTAGTTGGTTTGGGTATCATGTAGCAATGAAAGACAATTGAAATACCCCACTAAAACATGAGTACAAACTTGTGTGAGAGAGTGTATTGTGTATTTAGCACTTTGTGGGGACCAGGCATTTATGAATTCTATGAATTTGTGGGGACATTTTACTGGATTTGTTTTTAGTTCCTGAGGTTAAGATAAGGTTAGGTCTAATTACTTTCCATTGCATTAGCAATGAAAGATAATGGAAATTCCCACTGCTATCTATGAGGAGCACAAGTGTGTGTGTGTGTGTGTGTGGGGGGGGGGGGTATGCTTGATTTTTCACTCAAGCTGATAAAGGAGACTCATGAACCTTGGCTCAGTGTAGTCATGAGTAAGTGTGTGAAAATCATACCAGCTGCTTTGGCCTAATGCAATCAGAAATAATTAAACATTCATGATCTAGGCTCTGGTTATGCAATAAGATCTTATTATTTTTTTTTTTAATCATGACTTATGTGCACAATTAGTAATAGTATAAATAAACAGACATTCTAAAAACACTCATTTTATTTATTGAAACTTAAAAAATGTTATATTGTGATTTAAAAGAATAATCTATTGACATGTTTTACTGAGCATAAAAACAAATACACACTTTTTTTATTTAAACCTTTCATTAAAACCCTCACCGAAAAACATGTGAATAAGACACATATGGTTTTTGACTATTTCACATGTGAAAGAATACATGATCACTAAAATAAATGTATTTTTGTGATCACATGGTTTTCACCACATTTCACATATGAAACTATGTGTTTTTCTATAGAAATCACTGTTGCATCTTACTGTAATCAGTTCAGATGGTCGTATGCCTTCCTTAGTTATTAGTCTGTTTTTTTATCTGACTTATCTAAGGAATCAGCCTATTGAAACCAGAGAGTTGGATGCCCCATGGGTATACACAACCATATGTCAAATACAACACATCCCATCTGCTAGGAATCAAAAGCTTCATATTCAGTGTAACATTTTCTCCTCACTTGTATTAATCAAAAAACGTAGCTGCTTGTAGATAATGAGTAGCAGCAGCTGACACTGATCTACATTGTTTTGTGTGACAGCAGTTAGTTCCATTACCCTGAAAAAAATCATCAATATGTTAATCATTTTCCACTGTGGTGTTGACTGGGGATCTGAACATATGTTCATAGTACAACTACTGGAAGGTGAACAGAAGGTCTCTGTTCTCTCAGCCATTGTGTTCTAACTGTCTACATTTGGGCCCACCTCTGTCTCTCTTGACCAGACCCTGGCAATCTAGGCAGGAGTTTTGGTGTTGTGGTCCTAAGGTGCCACTGTTCTACATATTTACACTGTTCTAACACATTGTCATTTGCCTCATGTAGATGAATGTGTTAGAATGGTTGGAATTCATTCACATATTATGTGAAATGGGGTGCTGAGGACCAGAGTCCATCACAATTTGTACATTTCACTGCTCCAACACACTGACTAAACCTGGTAATGATCTGGTAGGTTGAATCAGGTGTGCTAGATCAGCAAAAGCACCGCTTTTCTCAGCAGGAATCTGGCCCTCCAGACTGCAGCTCCCCACCACTGCCTTAGCCAAGTTGAGCAAATTGGGAATTTTCTCCATTTGATTGGCGAAGGGAGAGAGAAGCATTGAAAAAGACCCCAAGTGGCCAAAAGTTCGACTGGCCAATGAAACGGGACCTGAATCTAGGTCTGTTTTGACTGTGTTCTACAGGGATGTGCACAAGTACTGGAGGATCTGAATATTGAATTCACTGTTTGGTTGTTCATTATGGTACATCTTGAAAAGCTGGGCAGTGCACATATAATGGCCAATAATTCATGTATGGGTTTGTAAATTGTGACCTTTCTGCTAATATTTTTGATTGTTATACCAGATCATGCTTTAATACTGTAAAACATAAGAAGGTCAGAATATTTTTCAAGGGATTGAAAAAGGCAACTAGGTGAACTAGTGCTACTCTAGCTGCTGGTTTGTTGACACACAATACATTGTACACCATCTACTGCTGTACCAGTTAGAGTAAAGTGTAAATAGGGCATAAAGTTACCATTTTACTCTCTTTCCATTTACTCATCAAATAAATTCCAGTGGGAGTTTTTAATTTTTTACGCCTCCATTATTTGCTACATTTTCCTTTGCCCTACATTTTTTTAATCTGCTTTTAACCGTTTACTTTGTGAAGTAGGCCTAGTGATTTCTTTTTGCAGTGTTTACCATGTTTATAACAGTTTATTCAGTTGTGCTCAATGTGAAATTCTCCATATCTCAACATAAATGCTAATTAATGCCCCATAATTGTCCACTAGTTTCACAGTAAAAGGGAATAAACTCTCTTATGCCTGTGCCTTTAATTGAAATTTAATCATAAATTAATTGGCACAGACATTCAGAAACTAATTAATTAAATTTAATAAAAAATGCAACTTTTTTAATTCAAAAACTGCAACATGGATACAACATTCACCAAGCTAAGCCAAATAATCAACTTGAGCAGCGTGTACCAAAGAATACTGCTGCTTGTCATTCATTAAAGTAATTACACATCAATTGTAATCAAGATAAAATGTTTAATTAATGACAATATTGATTTGAGCTCATATCACCCCGCACTACCATGCCCATAATATTTTATATTATATAATTTTGGTGTTTAAAATTGAATTAGCTCTGCCTAGTACTAAGGATAAACCAGGTTCATAATGTTCATAAGCATGTTCTTATATGCAGTCTTATATGCATCTCTAATTCTCTTATGAAGTTTCCTTCTTGCAAAAT
This sequence comes from Acestrorhynchus altus, assembly GCA_034509495.1. Classification (NCBI taxonomy): domain Eukaryota; kingdom Metazoa; phylum Chordata; class Actinopteri; order Characiformes; family Acestrorhynchidae; genus Acestrorhynchus; species Acestrorhynchus altus. Next base: position 15,860,479 of record CM067522.1, on the reverse strand, counting down.
AACATTTTTAATTTTTAGTTCAGTTAAATTCATACAATAGAGAAGTATGCAGAACATATAAAATAAACTACTCATTCAAACATTTTCAGTAAATAACAGAGAGAAAAAAGCTTTCTCTTTTTAATCACTAACAGAACAATATCCACTTCTAATTTGGTTAAACTAGACATTAATTCTGTAATTCAACTATTTAACTCTTATAGTCTGTGACTTTTGTGAGACAATTGTAAGGTTAACCTAGAACCTATGGCTAATTTTACAGGATATTTTCATAGTTTGATGTACTTTTATTAACAAAACAATCCTAAATGTATTTATAGGAGACAGTCACACATGCCAGATATTGTTATTTTCATGGGGCAACAGTGGCATGGTGGTTAGGGAACCAGCCTTGTGACTAGAAGGTGGCCAATTTGAATCCCTGAACTGGCAGGACATGACTGAACTGCCCTTGAGCAAGACACTTAACTCCCCAGATGCTCATGGATAGGGCTGCCCACTGCTCGAGGCATGTGTGCTCATAGTCCCCTGGTTTGTGTATCTCTGGATAGATTTAATGCAGATGAAAAAAAAAAAACATAGTGGGTCTATGATAACCTTTACCTTTTTTAGAAGATCCTAAGCTACTTGATTTTCTTTTCATTTGAGATGTAAAATGAACAGAAATAAAATATTTGTATGAATTTGACCATGTTTTGATTAAATGTTTACTGGAAATGTCATTATTTTGTTGAATTATTTGTAATGAATAGATTGACAAGAATATTTATAAGAAGTAATTCAAAATACTTAACAGTGGTTAAAAATGCCCTTTATTACTTTTGTAATTAATATCTGTTGCAGTATTATGACTTATGAAAATAGTTATTATTGTTAGATAGGGAAAGTCTTGTGGATTGTTATGTAGTTTTTACTCAGACCTTGAGATATGAAGCCTAAAAAGCAGCATGTAATTGCCCACAAAGTGCAAATCTCGGGTTCTAAGCAATAAGAAAATATTTAAGAATATATATATATTTCAGTTATGATTTTCACATAAGAATTCCAATAGTATTTGGAATAGAATAATAATTTACCCGATTTTTACCTGAGCATGAAGTTATGGAAAGAAAGCATATCTAAAAAGAATTTCTTAAGACTCTTTTGGGAATCTGGCCTCAGCATGGGAATCCTCATGATTGAAGTACTGTGGTGTTACATGTTCATAATTGCAGATATCTGATTATATCACCTGATTGCCCAGGCCTAATTAATATTTTAACTAAGATAAAATAATGTCAAAATTAGTCAGAATGCACATCCCCGCAATGTTAAGTCTGCAATGTTAATTTGGTCCCTATAACCATTGTGCAAAACCTAACCATTTCTTGTGCAATATATCATATGACTGTTGATGCATTCCCTGCATCTGAAGCACTTGTCATTTGTAGTGTACTTGAGACTTTAACAGTGGTTGGTTGTATCTGCAAAAGGCTTCAAATTGCATATTACAATCAGTGCAAAAGAATAGTGTTGTGACATTGCAATGGTATAATCAAATGGTGAAGTCAAAATATGCAGTCCAGGAGCACTAGAGGACCAGGACTAGAGAAGAATGACCTAGACTTTATGCCGCAAATTAGTTCCACCAACGACTGAGATATACCCTTCTCATAGTTTTGTTCCAGGATGCTATCAGAGTCAGGGCTTAATGAGAACAGTGGAAGTGACACCGAGTGCAGTGGCAGTCTCTAACTGGAGTCCTCTTCAGAAGGCTTGGACTTAGGCTCAGAGTCTGTGTCATCCTTCTCATCAGGGTGGAAGGAGACCCGCTGTTCATCCATACGTTTAGCCTGCACTCTCTGAATGAGACTGAAAAAGTCTTCATCCGGATCTGGAGCTGGAGGCAGGGAGCACCTTTGATCATTGATCCTAGAGGACTAGGTGAAGAGAGACACAGTGGGAGAAAGTGAGTAAGCGATTTGCTCATTTTTAGATAAGACAAATTTATATTCTGGCAATTGCTATTATTTCCCCAAAGTTGACCTTTTAAATCATGTAGTTATGTTCCTCATAACTGAATATACTCTTAAAGGTGCCATTAAGGGTTTTTTGAATGATGCTTCAGAAGAACTGCTTGGAATTATGTGAGACTAAAGGGCCTTAATATAATATAAAAGTTCTGGTGTGGTGCAACAGATAACACCACCAGTGAGCCACCACGCCATTAGATCAGATTAGATTATATTAGATAGAACTTTATTGATCCTTTGGGAGGGTGTCCTCGGGGAAATTATGATTCCAGCAGCATCATCAATCCAGTACAGAAAAGAGTAGAAATATAAGATAATTTAGCAAAGAAAAACACTACATAGATATAAAGAATATATAATATAAAGACCATATTACAACACAAAATATAGATAAATAGTGCATTTGTTTTTCTCCATGTGGGAGACTGGGGTACAATTCCCAATCTGAGAAACTATACTGTGCTACACCAATAAGAGTCTTTGGGCAAGACTGCTAACTCTGGCCCATCTTTGTAAACTGCTCTTGATAAGAGTTTCAGCTAAATGCCATAAATGTTCTATAGCTAAAGCTTTACAATCTATTTAAACTGTACACTCTGCTGTCCTTCTACTTTTGGAGTTTGCAGTCAGGATCTGACTGTTACTTTATTATCTGACCGTTAGTAAAGTCAGGATGTTGGACACTATCCACCTCAACTAATTCCATTCCATTAAAACCAATTCTTAAAAGTACTTGAGGAACTTCTGGAGGTTCTTCAGTTTTATTCTGTGCTGGAACCTTCTAAGGTGCTGCAAGGAGCCTTCAATAATTTTTGGGCACTGATAGCTTTGGCATTTAAACTGGGATTTAATTCAGTTGAAATTAAGTACATTTTATCTGTTTTCTAAAATGGATTACCAATCCAGAAATGATGAAGTCTTGTGATTTATATGTGTATCATGTCTGTAGTGTGCTCTGATCCTGAGATATGAAGGCTAGAAAACAGTATGCAAAGTGCAGATCTCTGGTTGTAAGACTTAAGGAAGAACCCTGAAATTAGTATAGAACCTTTGTGGTTCTCATTAAGGCGGTTGACATTCATTTTTTGTTCAAGTTGTTTCTTTTGAGCATCAGTCAAATAACTTTTTTTGAAGAGTGACTTCAGTGGACTTCAATGAACAAATGATCTTAAAAGCTTACATTAGTATGTTTGTATTCAGTCTGTTACCTGATACTTTATGAGCATATTAAAGAATTCATCGCTGGGTTCCTGTGGATTACAGGCTTCACAGAGATGGCCAACATTGTTCTGTGCTATCGTGACCCCCAGTCGGTCTCCTATACTGGCCCTCTGGTCATCCAGCCTGCGACTCTGCGAGCTGGCTATCAGGTCAAAGAACTCCTCAGTCTGGGTGAGGGAGATGAGGGAGGTGGCCCCGGAGAGCAGTGGAGACTGACGCCCAGGTGACTGTGCTGCTGATGAGGCCTCTCGTGCCTGGCCATTGGGCTGCGGAGTGTGTGGACCACGCTGGTTCTCCATGTGTCCGCTTGCTGACTCGCAGAGCACTGCGAGGAGGAGAAGTCCTCATTAGAGGAGCCCTGGCCTTGGCTTTGGAGAAAGAAGAATATGGTAAGTAAAGTGAGACAAGTAGAAAAGGAAAGTGGGGCTTAGTGGAACTAATTAGGATTGAGTCTACTGGAGCATAATGAAAAACACCCTGCTCTGCTGGCTAATCAAAAAGGTGGTTTCTTATAGTGAGAGTTGAAATTTGCTTTTTATGCTGTGTTCTAGTGTTTCTAGATATATTTAGGCAAAAACCAGACCGAGCCTAAGTGTAGAATAAATGAAATTGTTAATGATGAAAATTTGTTTGGCATCACAGTTTAGAGATTAGGTCTTGGAAACTGGTCCATTGCCTCAGTATGCACCTGCTAAAGTTTCCAGATACTGGCATACTGAATCAGGGAATAGCCGTTACCTCTAATGGACCTTCAGGTTTCACAGTAGCTGATATAGTTTCTGGTAAAGTGCAGCATGCTTAGAATAACATTGTTTCTAAATATAATGCTCCTTAGGTATCATAAGACCTATTTGGACAGGATACGTTTTACCTACTGGCAACAGTAAGGGATTTGATGGTAAATAAGAGCTCAGGCCAGGGTGCACAACACTTTGTCTTGTATTAAATTGATTAATTGACTTTGAGTAGGGCAAGAACCAAACTTTGCTGGACATCGGCCCTCCAGTACTGGAGTTATGCCCCCTGGTGCACTCACAGTTAAGAGTTGTTTTACAGTGGAACATAGAAACAGCGTAATTTCTGACAGTTTAAACCATTGTGGTTGCCGGCAGTAGAACCATGCACCTATCTTTATTTTTCAAAACAGCTGAGCAACTTTAGAACTGATAGGAGGCTAGAACTAATGCACACAGTAATGAACAACAAATCACAGTGTTCACCACTCTACACACTAGTTATTTCACACAAGACTATAAACAACAGATATCAGTCCAGAACTACAGCCCTGTTTCGACTGCAGTGTTTTAAAGGTATTGGGAGCTGAACTGTAAGGAAGGTCAGTAAGACTGGATTATAATTTAATAAACATAGTTATAAAAGTCCAGAATGTCTCCTTATGTAAAACTGTTAATAAAATAAAGTGATTTTACTTCAGTATTTATCAGCTCCTCATCTAAATATTGGGGGTTAATTATTAATACAAACACAAAGATCAAATCAGACTCGGTATATATAGAACGATAATCGGCATTAAGAGATTTGGATCACAGTGGATTGGGGGGTAAAATATCTTGTTTGGAGCATCCATACATTTGTTTTAACCTGCATTCATCCATAAAGAACACAAACAGGACATGCATTACGTGAGTAATATTTTTATCCCATTAAAATGACTAAAGTCACATGGGCTAGAAATTGTATTAATTATATTTATTTTAATTATTATTAATATTAATTATTTATTATTTTATTAATTAAATGTTCAGGTTCTGTTGTTTGTTGTTGTTGTTCATGAACCTCTAATAATATTACATATAATGTGATGTATTTCAAGCTTTTTTTGTTGTAAAGTTGATATTGTGATTATTTGTATTGAAATAAAAATATTTTGAGATTCTGGATTTCAGGTTTTCATGAGCTATAAGCCAAACTAGTCAACAGTAAAACATAAAAAGGCTTGAAATGTCACTTTACATGTAATTAATATAAAATACCTTCTGGAATGATATTGTGATCGAGAATGAACATTTTTAGATGCACTATAGAATGTAATATTTTCAGAAAAATGCATACACAATATAACAAGACCAAATTGGTAATATCACTGTGTGTGTAAAGTTACAATGGTGGATATGTTTTGGTTGCTAGAGGGATGAGTCAACAGAGGACAATCAAATTATGTGTAATTCATGTAAATGAAACATTGTAATTACAGGAGAAGCAGGACAAATACATTTAATCTTCTTGAACAGCATAACATTGTGCAGTTTGCTCAGTCAGTGAAACACCACAAAGAGTCTGTCCTATATATACAGTGGGGAAATAATTATTTGATACACTGCATATTTTGTTTTAGTTTGTTTTGTTTAAGTTTTCCCACCTACAATGGGAATGGCAAGGTCTGTAATTTTCATCGTAGGTACATTTCAACTGTAAGAGGCAGAATCTAAAAAAATCACATTATATGATTTTAAAATAATTAAATTGCATTTTATTGCATGAAAAAAGTATTTGATACAATAGAAATCAGAACCTAATATTTGGTACCGAAACCCTTGTTTACAATTACAGAGGTCAGACATTTCCTGTAGTTCTTGTCCATGTTTGCACACACTGCAGCAGGGATTTTGGCCCACTCCTCCATACAGATCTTCTCCAGAACTTTCAGGTTTCTGTGCTGTTGCTGGGCAACAGTGTCAGCTTCCTCCAAAGATTTTCTTTAGAGTTCAGGTCTGGACCACTCCAGGACCTTGAAATGCTTCTTATGGAGCCACTCCTTAGTTGCCCTGGCTGTGTATTTTAGGTCATTGTAATGATGGAAAACTCAGCCATGATCCATCTTCACTCCTCTTGCTGAGGGAAGGAGGTTGTTGGCTAAACTCTCACGATACATGGCCCCATCCAGCCTCCCTTCAGTACGGTACAGTCTTCCTGGCCCCTTTGCAGAAAAGAACCCACAAAGTATGATGTTTCTACCTCACTTTGGATGGTGTTCTTGGGATTGTACTGCTTCCTCTTAACGTGGCAAGTGGAGTGGATACCAAACAGTTCTATTTTGGTCTCATCTGACCACATGACCATCTCCCATGCCTCCTCTGGATCATCCAGAAAACATCCAGTGAACTTCATATGGGCCTGGACAAGTGCTGGTGTGAGCAGGGAGACCTTGTGTGCACTGCAGGGTTTATGAGAGCCAGAATTCTTGCTGGTTGGTAGGTAATCAAATCCTTTTTTCATATAATAAAATGCAAATTAATTATTAAAAAATAATTAAATGTGAATTTCAGGATTGTTTTTTTTTAGAATCTGTCACAGTTGAAGTGTACCTATGATAAACATTACAGACCTCTCCATTCCTTGTAGGTGTGAAAGCTTGCAAAATTGGCAGTGTATAAAATAATACCATTCAACTATTTTATCCAAAAAAGCGAAAAAAGCAAACTTCAGGCCACAAACATGTCATGGTAGATTAAAAAAATGGTGAGCCATGAGTCCCAGGAATTGCCCTGTATACTGTGTTCCAAATTATTATGTTAATTGGATTTAAGTGTCATAATGATTTTTGTTTTTTCAATTAAACTCATGAATGATATTGTGTCTCAGGGCTCTTTGGATCACTGAAATCAATCTCAGACACCTGTGATAATTAGTTTTCCAGGTGAGCCCAATGAAAGGCAGACACACATGAAGACTAATTTTTAAACCCTGGATGGTCCTCATGGATGAGGTAGTGGATGTCCCAAAAAGACTGCGATGTCAGCAAGGAGGTGGCATGTTTTGGGCCGGAATCATGGGGAGAGCACTGGTAGACCCATGTAGGGTTCTTAAAGGTGTGAAAATGACCCTGTCAAAGTATATAGAGATTCTGACTGACCACTTTCTTCCATGGTACAAAAAGAACCATGCGCTATGTAACAAAATCACCTTCATATATGACAATGCACCATCTTGTGCTGCAAAGAATAGCTCTGTGTCATTGGCCTCTATGGACACAAAAGGAGAGAAACTGATGGTGTGGCCACCATCCTCCACCCTTTTGAGAACCTTTAGAGTATCCTCAAGCAAAAAATACATGAGGGTGGAAGGCAACATACATGAAAACAGTAGCTCTGGGAGGCTATTCTGACAACCTGTAAAGAAATTCAAGCAGAAACTGTCCAAGTCCAATGGATGCAAGAATTGTGAAGGTGATTTCAAAGAAGGGGTGCTATGTTAACATGTAACTTGGCCTGTTAAGATGCTTTTGATTTCATTAATGTGACCTCTTAATGCTGCAAATTCAACAAATGACCATTTTCAGTTCTTTACAATCTATAAAATGCATAATAATTTGGAACAGTGCCTTTTGAGTTTTTTATTTTTGAACAAATACTGTTATTGGGAGGTTTCTCCAATAAACCCTTAAGGGTTTCCCAGGAATGATCAGCAATTGAGCATTTATGGGACCAGATGGAATGGTAGATTTGGCAACCTACAGGATCTACAGGCCCAGCTAGAAGCTGTATGACTCCATGCCTAACCACATCTCATTGTGTATTAAGGTTAGAGGCCAAACAGGGCACTGGGTAATCCTTTCAATTGTACAGTTTTCCCCAGTAAACTTATCCCTTTTTTTCTTTTCTTTTTTTTTTTTTTAAATGAGTGTTAGTTAATAACATCTTCGACCCAAACCGTTACCATGTCACATTAACATACTTTTGGACATATGTTGTTCCAGAGATAATTGCAAAATAATTATATTGTCATTTTAAGACCACTTACAGCACTAATACAGGTTATTTCAATGTTGAAATATCCTAAATAAATAAAAGCATCACCAGCTCATTCATGTTAAATAAATAAACATAACAGGCACTATCAAGGTCAACAAGAATTACTAAGGTCATGTCCATATGCTGATGATGTCATTATCATGACAGGCTTAAGGAATACATTTCCAAATCAGGACCTTTTCAGGAATGCTATGCCAGCATCAAGAAGTGATCACAAACACCTGACATTCATACTGTAGCTTCTTTCAGGATGATGTTCCATCATCTCTCAACAGGACTGGTTTAACCGGTACCAAGCTTGGCACATGCACAAAACGAGCTTCTTCTAAGTTATGCCGGCAAAGGCCTAAAAAGTTGTTCACACCACTAACACCAAAACTAGGTCACACAGAACAGCCTAGTTAGAGTTGGCATGGAGTGTGGAATGCGGTCCAACAAAGTTTGAAACAAGTGCAACAGTGACAAATGAACACAGACTGGATGCTGGTTTGCAACTGGTTTTTCGACCAGTACATGAAATTCTGGTAATATCACTCCACTCATGATACAAGATGGTTGTTTTAAAGAGAAAATTTGATAAACACCTTTCAAAACAAAGGTTAAATGGTAAATGAAGTGACAGATGATGTTTGCACATACACATACATGTAGAAACTCTTTTATGCAGAAAGAAAGGAGAAAAAGAAACTTGCACCGGGGGCTGCACTGGGGCTGCTTCAGCTCAGCATAGCCCCAGAAGCCACAGCCCAATCACTGAACCGAATGAATTCCTAGGTAGACATTACATACACAGACACCCACACACACCCACACACACACACACACCTTGCTCGCCCGACACCCAAATGTGTTTGTTAGTGGGCAGAGGTTTCCAGCTTGCTAATCTTCTTCCATATGGCTAGGAAAATTAATGAACGATGGAGCGAGCTTCATAATCCAGCAAAACGTGGTGCACTTCCCATTCTCACACACCCAGCCTTTCCTGTGAGTGGGCTTGTGTCTCTTTTAGAGGGGGAGAGAGGAAGAGAAAGGGAGAGAAAAGGGGGGGAGGTGGGGAGGGAGGGGCTGGAGGGTGGGGAGGTGGGTGATGGGCGCGGTGCCCCTCTGGCTTACATCACGATTTGCTATAGGAACTGGAAATCAGCTCCCCAAATGTGGTCTGTGCACACACACTTTTTACACACACACACACACACACACACACACATATATATATATATATATATATATATATATATACTCTCTCTATATATATATATACATAACACATACACACACACATATGTATGGCAGATGCATACACACACACTGGCTGGAATCCCTGCATTGTCCAGTCCTATTAATTGCATATTAAAGCTGTTTCTTTTACTTTGGCCAATACTAGAACCACTAAGGCCAAGATTTTCTGTTTTATCTTTCTTTTCTAGTCCACTGCTGCTGTGATCAATGAAAACATGAGTTGTTGCTGGAAGAACGAGGCAGGGGGTGGGCTGGGGGGTGATGGGGTGAGGGGAGGAGGTCCACAATAATGAGTTAGACCCGAGAGCCAAAGCAACACAGTGTAGCCTGGGGCCCTGCCTGCACTAGATGGATGAATGCCAGTCACGATCAGAATGCAAGGAGGAATGGGAGCACTCTCTCTCTCTCTCTCTCTCTCTCTCTCTCTCTCTCTCTCTCTCTCTCTCTCTCTCTCACTCTCGCTCGCTCTCTCTCTCTCGGAATTTCCCCCGGTCCAGCTCTCCAAATGCCAGCCAGCAGGCAGCTGCTAGTGCAGGACTTCATTTGTGTGCTGGTCTCAGGCACATCCCTGTGAATCCAGATACTCCACGCACACTCCTACAGCTGTTTCTCATGGCTCTGGCTTCGATGGTCGTCACACACCTCTGCACTGTGGACCAGCTGCACTTGTATCCGTGCGAGTGTGACTAGATTTAATGGCCGCAGGGCCATTGATGCACAGGCATGTGCTGCTGTCTACTCGATGAAGCAGAGGAAGCTCTCATGCTTCATGCAGTGGATTATTTAAACTTGTAGTATTGTGTGTGTGTGTGTGTTGTGTATGTATGTATATATATATATATATATATATATATATATATATATATATATATATATATATATATATATATATATATATATTATATATACATATATATATATATATATATATATAAATTGCAGTGACACTGACGTGTGGAACAGACATAGCAGGGCTGCAAAACAGGTCTGATGCTTTCAATTTACACCCTGACTGTTTACACATACCCAACCAGCTGGAGAAAACCCTAGTCACCGCTGGTGAAATGGCAAAACATTACAGCAACTTCAGGATAATATCATAAGAGCAGGACATCACCTCCAGACTCTAACAGTTATTGGAGTTCAAGTCGCTACACAAACTTCACAATCCATGTTAGGCTATAATCTAATGCTAGAAAACCTTCTACAGTGTATCCTCCATTAATCTGAAAAACCCACAACGCATAGAACCCTTTAATCATGCAAAGGGTTCTTTAAGTGTTCATGGTTCTTTTCTTAACTAAAGAATCTTTGAAGAACCATAATTTATAAATGTTTAGGATGTCAGGGGTGTCCTAAATTTTCACATCATACTTTGTTCCATATATTGTATATTGCTAATCAGATCAAATATATCAGGATATGTTTTTTTGTCCATATCGCCCAGCCCTAGATCAAATTTATGAAGGTATATAGTTCTAAAGGGTTCACAAACTTTTAGAAAACCCTGTAGGTAGGTAGCCTCTAGAGTGTTGAACTTAATTTAAAGATGCCTTTATTGGACATGAATGAAGTATATCACAACAGCACAGTAAGTGTTGAAATTAGTAAACAGAAAAACAATGATCGTGTTAATAAAATGTATTTGATTAATTTGCAGCATTTGAGCATTTTTAGTGGTGCAGCTTAGAGCTGCAATCCTCAATAGCTGTTGTAAGTACAACAAATCAATATGCTGTCTGAGTTAAATATATAAATATATTTCCCTTTTCATGTGTGATCTGCAATGCAGCACTGTTCTAAACAAGTTACAAAACTGCACTCTTATTGATCCCCTGTGAGCTTTCAGTTGCCTTCAGATGATTCATCAAAGAGAAACGTCTTCACTCTTACTCCTTATCTACACAGACACACACAAACACAATGGATCTCAGCACAACTTCACTTAGTAAACTATCCAGCAGCAAGGAACCAGACAACTGCATGTTTCCAACATGCTTCCACAAAGGCCAGGCCAATTATTGTCTCTGGGCCTTCTGGTCAGGGATTTGCTCTTGCATCAGCAAAGATCAAACCTGTGAACTCATTGGTATGGACAATTATTAGACACCAGTGCCGCCTTGCAACCCCACTTTGGTCAACTATAATGCTCATGTTCTTACTTAGGAGCCATAGAGTTGTGCTACACTGGAGAAGAAAAGCATCTCAAAAAGGTCAACGCCTTGAACCTTGAGGCAGATGGGCTTCAACAGTGGAAGACCACGTTGTATCCCATTCCTGTCAGCCGAAAAACAGCCCAGGGCTCACCAACCCTGCTCCTGGAGAGTTACCTTTTTCCAGGTTTCAACTCCAAACCAAATCCAACACACCACATTCAGCCAATCAAAAACGTCTGAAGGCAGTAATTAGTTGGATCAGCTGGGGTGAAATAGGGTTGCCAACTGTATAGTCATGACACGTTGTTACATTTCTGGGGCGGTGCTTCATGTCAGGCTATGGCCTAGGGTATAGCATAGATTTTATTCAGCCCGCTGCAGTGGGCACAAGCTCAATCAAACTAGACAGTGGAAGACTGGATAGACTGGTCTGATAAGGGTCAGAATTTGAAACCAAAAGCATGATTCCATGACCCAACCTTCCTTGCATCAAAGGTCAAGGCTGGTGGATGTGGTTTTGTGCCAATATTTCTGCTGGCCTCAGGTGGGATAGTACATGCACAGGCCATGTGCTTCACTGGACTTAAACTAAGCCCTGCCCCTAACATTAAACCCATCGCATCAACACAGCTGCAACTCATGCCAAGACTGACTGGGACTCTTTTCAGGCAACTCAATTTGAGAGACTAGTTGCAAAGTGTGCCTTTATGTCTCTATTTGCCTGTCTGTGTTTTTGACCACACTAGTGAATTCACACACTAGAGGGCAGTGAGCACACATGCCCGGGGCAGTGGGCAGCCCTATCCACGGTGCCCAGGGAGCAGCTGGGGAGTTAAGTGCATTGCTGAAGGGCACTTCAGTCATGCCCTGCCTGTTCAGGGATTTGAACTGGGCCATGGCTGCCCCACACTACTGTTGTCTCCATGTTTCTTGACCCGTGTCTGTCCTGATAATTCCACATGGACTGGAATCTCAAAGAGATCTTTCCAATATCTTGTGGAATCCAAACCCTTCCCAGTAAGGCCCTACTCAGTATTATGATAGAGTTTCCAGTTAAGTGTTTGGTGAGTGTGTATTAGTAGATCAACTACTATAACGCTAAAGGGGAAAGTATGTTAATTAGAATATTTGCTGAATATCCCATTAAAGCATATGTGCATCAGTACCACATATATTGCATTAACAGCACTGTGTAAGCTAAATGTATACTCCATTGTGATGGGAACAGTAATGAATGAAGCTCTCTTTACTGCTGTACACTGATGAATTCTGTGCTTACTCACACACTCAATGGGCGGTCTGTGAAAAAGGGGAAACCCTGCTGCTGCCAGAACACAGTTGCACTTGTTGAAACACATAGCATGGCAGCAAGCAGGATGCCTGCACCTGGACGCACTTGCAGTCTTTCCAGAAATTCAAACATTATTCAAACAGTATTCAAACACCAATTCCACACCACATCTAGCACATCTATTTGTGCAGTGCATGAGTTAAACATCAGCAAAACAGTCCTACTGCATGAAACTACCATCACCATGCTTAATAGCTGGCACAGTTTGTGTCGTTGCTGCAAACTCATCTCTTGGCCAGTTATATCTTGACAACGCCTGTTGTTAAAAGCACCATTTAAATATACTTAACTTAATTACTGAGGGATTACTGAGATCTTTATATGTAGCTAGTTAATGATTGATATGACTCTCGTCAGCTTGGGGAAGTGCTGCTGTGTGCTGTGGGTGAACAGTGTCTGCACCAGTATTGAGCACTAGGCTGAATTGCACTGGTGTGAGCTGACTGCAGTGTGTTTGTTAGACGGTTGCTGAGTCCTCACTGTTACTAAGATAGTTAGTATGTCAACAAAAGCAGTTGGTGACACTGTGAAGACTGACCATAGTGAAAAGTACTGTAACAAGGTAGGAAACAACCTTCAGTTGTTTCAGTTGATCTATCTATCTATCTATCTATCTGTCTGTCTGTCTGTCTGTCTGCCTGCCTGCCTGCCTGCCTGCCTGCCTGTCTGCCTGCCTGCCTGCCTGCCTGTCTGCCTGCCTGCCTGTCTGCCTGTCTGTCTGTCTGTGTCTATCTATCTCTGTCTATCTATACCTACATAAATGTCTATCTGTCTATTTATATGTATCTGTCTGTCTGTATCTATATCTCTTTGCCTGTTATCTGTCTATATATTTACTTAACTTCTTGTCTATCTCTCTGTCTTTGTCTCACAATATCTATCTGTCGATCTAGATTTATCTATATCTAGCTGTCTTTTAGTTAAACTATTATAGATAGCCCTGTTAAGACCTTTTCATTTAAGAGGAAACATTTGGATGTGTGTGTGTGTGTGTGTGTGTGTGTGTGTGTGTGTGTGTGTGTGTGTGTGTGTGTGTGTACACATCAGAGAGCAATATGAATGACAAAACTCTTAGAAGTGGAAAAACCAGTTGGTCTGTAAGAAACAGTTACAAATAATGAAGCGTCTGTGTCTCCACTGATAGGCGAATGAATGCAGACTGGGAAAACTGGCATAACTTCTCTGCTGTGGAAATGCACATCCGTACTCCAAATACATTTTATAGATTTAGACTAAATTCATGTATCAGGCTACACAGCAGAGGGGATTTAGAAGGATTTATTTTTCCTCTTCGATTCATAAATGTGTCACAGCTCATGAGCATAAGCTTGTGTATATATACAGTTTTAATCCACCATTTTCTTCACTGTTATTTCATATAATCTCTCTGTAGAGACTGCGAAGGAAACTTGGGGTTGACTTACTTCAACTATGGCCATATTTATACCATAGCTTATGGTATTGTTGTATGTTGCTATAAATAGGTTGTTTCTTTATGGCCTACACTACAATACACCTTTCAAACTGAAGTAAATCTCTTTTCATAAAAAAAGTACATGCAAAAATTGATCAAATGGTCAATCGTGTTTTAACTATAAATATTACATAAACATTTATAGTAATACATAAATAATAATATGTCATAGAAGTATTGGATGGCAAATGAAACGTTATCAAACAATGTAGCTGGAGGTGCTTATATTTAAAACTACTGATTAGACCCTAATGGTCATGATTTCAATGTCTACCCTTGACAAAAGGCAAAAACAATGATACATAAAATTGTGGGGGGGGGGTATATACAGTATATTATACATTATAACTGAAGCAAATTAGTTTTATTCATAAAATAACCATTTTATCCTCCCTCACAAATGTTCTCAGGATACAAATGAGATCATCAAGCAGACTCATGTAATGTAAACATGGTTGATGTAGAATCATGTTACAGGTGAGCTTTTAACATACATCCTTGAACAGATCCTGGAAGATAATCTCTGTTTATATACTTCCATAGATCTGTAAACGTGAATGAATGTCATGTTCTACAAACCCAGGAATACATTATATGAGAAGGCACTTGATTCCTGTTTATCCACCACCTTCCAGTTGGACCTCTCCCACCTTCCAGATTTTACAGAACCGAATGTCTTGAGTGGAGATGTTTCAAAAGTCACTGTGCTCCACTTCCAAAGTTCTCCACAAGGTGGTATTTTATCTACCTCCTTACCCACAAGGGTCCACTGAATAAAGCTTCTGAAACAGAGTCCCCTAAACTGTAAGATGTTTGAAAGTCTGAGGATAAAGGTCCAGCAGCAGAAACTAAAGAGAATATCAGAAAAGCCAGTTGTCCAGTTAATGCGTCAAGCCTACGTCACCAGAAAGGTCTGCAGGGTGACCAGCGTAGGCCTGTAATGTCTCTGTGCATTATTTTAAATGAGCAGTGACATTACCCAGGCTCTTATAAAGTAGATATAGAGGCACTGGGCTGACACAGAAAGGAGATTGAACCGTGTGAGACTCTGTTAAATTAAGTTACAGTGTAATAAAATTTCTTTGGCCAGGGGCAAGAATAGTACCAGGTGCAACTGGAGTAATGGGATTGTGTGTTAGGAAAGCCTATCTAAGCCCTTCCACACCCACAGCCAGCCACTTGAAAACCAGACTCCAAAGGTGCTGTTCTCAGGAACAGTAAGAAATGGCTTAATTGGATGTTTCCTGTCTCAAAATTTAATAAAAGGTTTATCTCGCTGGTTCACAACCAGCCTGCTCTTCTTGGCAGCTCCTGTAAGTATATCTTACCCTTTGACAAAACTTTCTGAACATTTCCTTCCCAATGAAACAGAAGAGCACTCCACTTATATTTCCGCTTGGAGAGAAGCCCAGAAGCTTGTGAAAGAAGTTTTGAATTCCCAATCTGTCAGTGTCTCAGCAACTGAGAAGGACAACACCAAGGGTACAATACTCTTACAGTAAACTGTATGATCATAACAAGCCTCAAACTAAGGGTGGGCGATGTGGCGAGTATGATAACTGTCGCAATACTGGGAAAAAAAACATACAAACATTTTCACAATAAACTGTGTCTTAACTCTTAGATCTGCATTTCTATGGTTCATAACTCAGGATCAGAGTAACTTACAGACATGATACTTAAATAACAATCTACCCTAGACTTACCCTAGCTAACCATAACTGAATTAAATCCCAGTTTAAATGTCACAAAGGAGCTTCCAATGCATGTTTTCTGCTCTGTCTACATGCACATACTCAACCTGCATACAGACTCTGACTGATCAGCAAGAGGGGGTGGGGCTGATGTCACTGATCCAGATATTAGGTTAGGTTATAAAATTAAAATTTAAAGGGACATACCGTTTGCTCCCTTTCTTTGGTCACACATTGTTAACACAAATTTCAGATTAAAAGTCCCAATGAGGGATAATACTAATGCATAACAAATAACAAAAATAATAAAGAATATTCAAGTTGTTTTTGAATTGTTTTGGGGGCACTGTCATGTATTTTGTAGAAGTTATTATTATAAACATACTTGTCAATGTCTTAATTACAAATAACTCATCAAAATTAATACATTGTCAAAAATGCAAAAACACTGGATGAGAAATTTCCAACAGGATTTCTAAGATATAAAGCAGTTCTTATAAGCAAATCTTTACGTTCATTTAAATTCTCTGTGTAGCCATTCACAAAATTCACAATTCAGTAGGATACAGTGATGTCTTAATTATATCTCTTGATTTATATACATATAAAATGCATTATCAGTTACACTCATCATCAAATAAATAGTTCCATATAGAAAGGAATCAACTAACAATACATGACTGCAACATGTGCCAGACTGTCATGAAGTCACTCAGAATGACAGTGGGTCATGTTCAATGACAATTCCCGCTTTTGTCTTGGTGGAGACAACCAACAAGTCTGTGTGTGAAAGCACCATGGTCAGCGCCAAGAGCATCACATGTCCAGAAGACCTGGTGTCATGTTGTGGGCTACAATTATGTATGATACCAGATCACCCTTGATCTTCATTACAGTCACTTTGACAGTCCAAAGTTATGTTAATTAGGTCCTGCAACCAGTGGCTGTACCTTTTCTGAATGATCACTTTGGTACGCTATTCCCACAGGATAATGCTCGCCCCCATATTGCTGCTGTCTTATGAGCTTGACTTGAAGACAGAGATACTATGCCATGGCTAGTCACAATGAAAATGTGAGGGATCCTTCTGAACAAGTTATCCAACCCTACTGCAAAATTTGCAGGAACTGAGTGAGACTATTCAAGCTGCATTGGATGGATTTTCACATAACACCATTAGGAACCTCTACAGCTCCATTCTGAGACATCTGGCATGTTGCATTTTACCCAGTGCCATACTGAGAGACACTACTTCTTTCATCTGGGTGCTATTGTTTTTGATAATGAGTGTATATATGTTAATTTTTCTATTGTCAACATTCACAATATGCAATATTTAGTCCCAGTCTAACACCTAAAATTCACAAAACATCTATACAATGTGACACAATATGATACACTACAATACAACACAACACATTCCTATAATCATGTAGTAATTTATCAGAATAATATCTTCTCTTAGTTCCCACACCTACACCAACCATACATTAAATATCTTCTAATCTACTGAATGCGTTCTCAGTGACTCATCAAGCTCTGTATGCCTTTAACTCACAGGTCTGAAGAAGACTCCCCAGCAGACTGGAGCTTTGAATGTTCAGAATACTTTGAAGCAAAAATCAGTTTGATCAAACATGACTGAGAATTCAGTCCATTGCACCACTGGAAAAAATCTCATAAGCCAGAGTACAAAGTCCTTTCCTGCCTCCAGGCCTTTCATACTAGCCAATATAAACCAAAACCCCTCCAAGTACACTTTATCCAGCCAGGCCTCTACAGACCCGTCCGGTGGCCAGACTAAAAGCAACGCAGCTCATCCATTGTCTTTGAAAGGGAAGGAGAATGAAGGGCTTGCCAAACAAAGTCTAACACACAGGCAAAATGCACAAGAGCTGCATGAATATATGCATCGGCATGCCCTCGAGAGGAGAAGAAGGGAATGGCAGATGAAGAGTAAAGCATCACTTGAGGAGGAGAGGAAAAGAAGGAGTGTGCAGGAAGTGTTGAAAAAGCAGAGAGAAGCTCTTCAGCATGGCCAAAAAGAGCACATACAGAAGCCAGAGGTGAGTGGTATGGCATTATTGCTCTGGCAGTAAAATGTTAGAACAATTGTTGGGATTTTTCCTTGTATCCATTCATTATGGTGCAAAGGGTACATTTAATGTTATGTTAAGATAAGTGGATATAATAAAGCAGTAGAAGATACAAGAAGGAGTGTGATGAACCAGTATTATTTACGATAACACGCAACCTCGAGTGTTCCATTGCTTTTATACAACAGTTCAGAAAATAAAATAAAGTAACAAAATAACAAATTGAGATGTGAACATTGCATTTAATATGTTTTAATGTTAGCATTTCCTTCTGCTGAATTAGCAACTTGATGCTATGTCACAGTAACAAACTCCACTCACTCACAGTACAGCCTGCAGCTCCTTCTCCAGCAACTTACTTATTGTGTATTCTTGTGATCTCAGCTGCGGGAACAAGGCTGAGTCACATAACTGGCCAACCTCACGAGTCTCGGAGACACAGACAACGGCTTGTTGCCACCAGATGTGTATATATTCACACATTTTAATGCAATCAGTTCATAGAAATTGTTGTGACAGTCCTCTTTAAGCAGCTGCAGCTGGCACGCACTCAGGGCAACAAGAAACAGGCGAATAAACCTCCAGGTCTGGCTTCATTTTGCTTTTTGCTCAGGTCATTTACATTATTAAAGGAGTTTCTACTATTATTACGTTAGCAGCGATACAGTGTTTGTGGGGGGAAAAATGTGCTGTTTTGCTGACAGGAGGCTGCCCACAGGACGCTGTTGGCTGGATATTTCTGGTGGACTATTCTCAGTCCAGCAGTAGAGAGAGTTACTCAAGCATAAGCAGGATGAATCCCTTTTATTTCATTTTAAAACTGTAAATATGCATATAGACCCATATAGAATTTGTCCCCTGCACTTAACCCACACACTAGTGAATTCACACACTAGGGGTCATTGACAACACAGACCTATCTACGGTACTCAGGGAGCAGCTTGGGAGTTAAGAGCTTTGCTCAAGGGCATTTCAGTCATCTCCTGCCAGTTCAGGGGATCAAACTGGAAACCGTTCCCTAATCACCAGGCCATAGCTACTTTCGTTTTGAGCAGACATATAAAATAAGACTTCATAAACATAATTTCAGTTATATATGTGAATGGATGGGCAGTTCTTTTTTAAAAAATAGGCTTTTCCTGCAATCAATTTCTTTATGTAGACCAATTGAGCTGGGAAACCAATGTTATGCTCTGGAGCTTGTTTTCACAACTCAATCAGTTGTCACAGTAATCAGAGATCAAACAGCCACTTCTTCTACCACAAAGTTTGGACATCATCTCACAGCATGACCCAAACATGTCAAACACTCAGCTTGACCAGAGATGCCAAAGACAGATGGCAGTTTTCCCAATTTCCAAGTTGGAGAGGGAGTCACAGTGCAGGCAGGCAGAGTTGTGAACTGCACACTGATTCAGCACCTGTCTCAGCTTTCTAATTATTCAGGAACACAGGCAGTGTTAATTGTGTCAGAAACAAAAAGATTTCATTCCATAGTAAGAAGTTAAAATGGGAATCCGTATTTAAACAATACAGCAGTTACTTACTGTATCATGTTTTGATGGGTTTTAACCTTTAGAACCCTAGAACCTATAGTCCCAATTTTGAGGGGGTCCTAGGCTACTCAAATGTGAGATGCAAATATTAAGAGAATTTAAATATTTATTGCAAGTTTTTGTGTTTTTGTGTTTTTATAAAGTCTGAAAAACATGTCAGAAATGGATCATTCAGAGTGTTTTTGTGCTGAAAATGCAATAATTTTGAAGAATTATTTGTAAAGATTAGATTGCCAGACTGATATTTAGAATAAAGTTCTTCAACATACGTGACAGTAGTGCAAATAAGATTAAAAAAATAAACCTGATCGTCATCTCATGACTTTTACTCTGAAACTTGAACACTGTGTGAGCAAAGAGAGCAAACTCCCTTCTTGATCTGGGACAGTAACATCATTAGCCCCACCCCCTCTCACTGATCAGTTGGAGTCTACATACAGGTTGAGCATCGACAAAACAGTAAACACAGTTTCCAATGTCTGTAGGTTACTCTAATCCTGAGGTACAAAACATAGAATATGGCATTTAACTATTGTGAAGTGAAGATCTCAGGTTCTAAGAGTTAAAGGAAAAGACAGGAGGTTGTTTACCAAGAGAATCAGTGTAAGCTCTTTATACACTATAAATATAAAAACTTTTTATTCAATAAATTTCTATTTTCTGTTATATTTTGCATCCATTTGAACTAATTAAACACAGGTAAAAGTCTATATGAATATGCATATAATTGTTAATACAATGAACAATGAATCACTTTGTATTTCCTGGAAATATACAGTTAGATTCCTGTTGTTAACATAAACATTATAACAATCATTTCTTAGACAAGCAAAAATGCTGAAAAGGACAGTGGATGTGTTCTACTGGAGAGGGAATTGGTTGCTAGCACCAGCAAGATCTTTGGACAGCAGCACTCTGCAGGGTGAGCTCAGTGGAGTTCGTGCTGTTATGAGAAGAACCATGGGAGGGCAGCATTCACCAGCATTAGTTTTCAAGTCACAGTTTTGTCAGAGTACTGATAATACACTGGCGTACACTATATAGTTGTGCTTGAAAGTTTGTGAACCCTCTCGAATTTTCTATATTTCTGCATACATTTGACTTAAACGTTCATCAGAATCCCTGAAAGTAGATGAGGAGACCAAACAAACAAATGAGAAAATATTACACTTGCAATATTACATATTTATGAGGATAAAGGTACTCTGTTGTTTTGTTGGGTTTCCTCACATTAACTGCTTCCTCTAGGTTCGTTCATAACATTTCCATTGGATTAAGGTCAATAACTGTTTTCTTCTTTAACCATTCTTTGGTAGAACAACTTATATGCTAAGGGTCATTTTCTTGGTGCATGACTCATGTTCTCATGAGATTTAGCTCATTAGAAGTTGTCCTGACATTGTCCTTGAGAATTTGCTGATTTAATTCAGAATTTATTTTTCCATCTGTGATGGCAAGCAGTCCTGACCCAGATGCAGCAAAACAGACCTGAACCATGATACTCCCACCACCATGTTTCACAAATGGGATAAAGTTTTTATGCTGAAATACAATTATTTACTTTCATCAAACATAACTCTTCTCAATTAAATTCAAAAATATCTATTTTGGACTTCAGTTGCTAAGACGTTACCACAAGTTCCTTTATGACATCACAGACTTTAAAATTCCTTGCTCTTGGTGTGAGCTTTGTTGGTCACCTGCGAAGGTTAAGACTAGTCTCTCTGACTTGAATTGCTGGAGACCTAACTCTTTAGAGATGGCATTGTAATCTTATCCAGCCTAATTAGCTTCAACAAGTCTTCTAAGCTCCTCAGAAATCTCCTTTGTTTGTGTCATTATACACGTCCACAAACATGTTGTGAAGATTAGACTCTGATAGAGTGCCCACTCGGATGTGATTTGCCATCCCTTAGATTGAAAACACCAGACTCTAATTCCACCTTCAATATAGAATCATTTTCCTCAATAAATAAATTACCAAGCAATGTCTAGCCATTGCTGACATTCATGTACAAATGCATACAAGCTTGTCTAGACCTTGCATAGAAGTACTGCCAATAGAATAGACTCAATAGACTCTCTGGAGCAGATAAACATGAATGTATTGCCAACATTCCTAATTCAAAGCCTGGGCAAGTGGGAACTGTGGAACTGTGTTCTCTGGAATGATGATGCTCCATCTATTACCTCCATCCATAGGGAGTTGCTGGGCAGCTTGGGGTGATGTGGGGTGATGATCATCCAACATCCTCACCTCACTAACACTTGTGTCCCTAAATGAAATCAAATTCTCTCAGCAATGGTCCAACTCTAGCTTCAGATGCACCTTTCTTCATTCTTCAACAGAACCTTTGAGGTTCTGAAGGCCGGAGGCCCATTGTGTCTGGCTGATGTGAACAGATCCCAGATCAGCCTGGCAGAGTTCCAAAGACACAGAGTGAATGATCTCCAACAGATGATGGCTTCTCTGGATGTATGTGTGGAAAGCAAGGGTATCCAGCTGGGAATCACAGGGCAGAAAAGAAGAGACAATAAACACTGATCAGCAGCATGAAGCTACAGACAGACACAAGGAGGCTGAGCCTGTGTTTACTGCTGGAAATGCACCTGAGAAGAAAGAGATTAAATCCAGTGTGGGTATGTGAATAACGGCTGAAAGAGCAAGAAGCTCCATACACTGAAAACAGAGCGTGCATTGAATTCAGTGTAGAATACAGTAATATAGGCCTGCTGTATTGTACTGTATTCCTATGTGCAGAATTTCCACAACAATAAACATATATTACATAAATAACACAATATTGCAAAAGTAGGCAAATGGAAGGGTAAATATGCAAAAACCTTGTATCTCCATATTTCCAGTGTTTCATCTTGAGTTCCAGTTCTTTACATTGTGTCAGAATTTCATGATGAATGGACCAATAGAAATACTCCCAAAAGGCTACATTCTATTGACTGGTTGAACCAGTCCTTATCAGCTTTATCCTGAATATCATTGGGTGCAAAGCAGGAATTCACCTACCATGTGTCTTTTGGGAGGTAGAAGGAAACCTTCATGGACGCGTAGAGAACACGCCAAACTCACCCCAAGTGTTGATTGAACCCACAACCTTCTGAAGCTGTGTGACCCCTTGAAACTTGGGTCAGAGTTCGAATTTTTTGCTACTTCTATAAAGTGACATTGTGGAAATACAAGGATTTTGCATGACATCTACAAAATGATCAGTTGCACTGAATTCAGTCACATTTTATTTGATCAACCGATTAGTTGATCTGAGTAAATATTTACTTGTTAAAAAAGCTTAGATTAAATATAATTAAAGGGAATAGTTTTGCAGGTGGTGGCCACAGATAATTATTCTATTCTTATCTTTCCTGATGGATTCTGCTCTCGTTTCATGTTTTGATAGTGTCCTTGTCACTACTGGTAACATGAGGTGGTTTACTGTGCCTCTCAGCACAGTCTCAAAAGCATGGAGGACATTCCAGGACACAGGCCGCTACATGACGAAAACAGGGCCATAGAAGGGTATCAACCCAGCAGCAGGACCAGTATCTACTCCTTTTGAGGACTAACAGGGGGAGTAAAGTGACCTCCAGTGGGCTACTGGTGTGCAGGTTTCTGAACAAACTATCAAGAACAGACTCTGTGAGTGTAGCATGAGAGACTGACACTATTGAGTGAGAGCTGTACTTTCAGCCCAGTACTGTGAGAGCAAGTTCACAATAAGGTCATCTGAAAATACCATGGTGAACATTATGCTGCCTGCAACATCATCCAGCACGACCAGTTTGGTGGTGGGTCAGTGACCCATATCCTTGGAGGGTCACACAGACCTCCATGTGATAGCCAAATGTGCCCTGAATGCTGTTAGGTACCGAGATGCAATCCTCAGAGCCATTGTCAGACCTTATGCTGCTGCAGTGTGCTTGGGTTCCTCCTGGTGCAAAACAGTAACTGACCCCATGTGGATCAGGCATTGATGCCATTGGTTGGCCCTCATATTCCCCAGACAATTGAGAACCAGTGAGACTTTATGTATTGGTGTGTCTGACACCGCCAAGTCACAATAGAGGCTGTCCAGGAGCTCACTGATGCCCTGATCCAGGTCTGGGAGGACACCCCCAAGACACCATTAGGAGCATCATCACATGTGACAAGTAAAACATATATCCATGTAGGAGTCATAAACATTACTTAGTAACATTATGATCTTGAAATTGGATAGAATGTCAATGTTTTACTTTGATTTTCAGCATGAATTTAAGTCTAGCCCTTCATGGGTAGAGTTTGTTATGTCTTTTTGTTCTCACCTATTGACACACTTTTCCGATTTGTGATTTAAGTATTACTGTTTTATACGGATTTCTCACTTATAAACAAACTTTATTAGTTTGCTTCAAAACTCAGATTACCAAAGTTTAGATAAGTATTTGTAAGTTTTAACCTTATATTGTATACTGTTCCTATATCAGTGTGTCAATCACATTAACTAATGTCAAATAATTCTACATATAACCATGACAACTTAAAGAACCCCTTGCATTTTTGCCTGGTATCCATGTTGTTCTGTCTTCTGATGAAATGCCTGTTGTAGATGGCTCCTAGAGGATAACCTAAATAATACTTACAGACACTACCAGTTTTCTATAATGGCATATGTGTGAATTTAGAAATATGTGTTACAGGACAGTGGGTTGGTCCAGCTGAGGAGACGTGGACATTACAGAACAAACAAGACACAATTTAGTGCACATCATTGAAGGTTCACTACAGCGAGAACACTGACTCCAGCAGCAAGGTAACTCTATCATTAAGCTGTAATGGAAGATGTCAGACCTGAAATTATATTACTCTGTACAGTTCTGCAAGTGCAGGCCCTATTAGATACACGTAAATGTACATTTATTGTCCATTTTGTCATAAAGACCAACTATATTAAGGTGAATTTCATAATTTTAATAGGGCTGTAGTCCATATGTTACATCAGCCATCATGCCACCCTGGACATCATTAGAAACTGACCACCATAAGGCTAAAGTACCAACACTGAATAGATATTACATTGATTGTCAAAGAAAATAGTGGCATCCAGAAGGAAGTGTGGGATTGCAGTGCTATTGGAAAGGAAGATAAATGTTAGCATGAACAATAACTGATTCAAAATTTAGACTGATATGGGTATTTACAATGTTTATTTAGCTACACATACAGAAGCAGTGTCTCTCAGTATGGCATTAGGTATAGGTAATAAATGTGAGGTAAATTTGCATTCACATTTGACAAATTATTCCGTTTTAGTTGTATATGTGTTCACATTGACAAACAGCCGACTGTATAGTAGAGCACTCATCAAAGCCATGAGCAATTTTACCCTGGATGAGTCTGCGTCAGACAGTTCACAGTTGCTCTGTTTACGGTATGAGTAGATAAAAATTGCGGATGAGCACCTGCGGTCGGGAGAGTCAAGTGCATTTGAGTACGTGTGCTGCACCTCACTGTCTCGTTTCTGCATTACCTGCAGTGTGCAGTGGAGTGAAACAGAGTCAACTCCATCAGAGTCAACTTCAGTGCCACCTCTCAATGTCAGCAATTTCTATGGGAAGAGAAGCTGAGGGCCCATCAGTACAGCGCTCTCTTCAGGCTGTGAGAGAAAGCACTGCAGGAGAGGACTCCGACTGAGTTGGTGTGGCTGGAACACTGTTAGAAGTGAGAGTGTTACACAAGAACATGCTTTAAATGCCCTCTTTATTCAGTGGAGGGCAAGTCCATTGAATATGTCCTTGGGAAAATGAATAGAATACTTTTATGTAATATCTTAAACTCTAAGGAGCCTGTCTGTGGGTCACACTTCAATTCCTCGTCCTCATAATTCATGTCATCTAGTCATATTAGGTTTAGAGCAGCTACCAAATAGGTCTTAAGATTAATAGCTGTATAATTAGCTTGTTGTATGTGATATACATTGAGATTTTGAGTAAAGGCCTTTTCATTTGGGAACAATTTCATTTTAAATTCAAAATTAGAAAGTTAATTTCCTAACTTCATAATGTGTATAATATTTATACAGTGCATCTCTTGCCACAGATTCTCATTGGGATTTAGATCTGGACTGGGCCATTCTATCACATGAATATAATTTGAGATGAACCATTCCATTGTAGCATTGGCTGTATTTTTAGGGTCACTGTCCTACTAGAGACTACTAGACTTCTCATCAACTCTGACCAGCTTCCTTGTCCCTGCTGAAGAAAAGCATACCCACAGTGGTGTATTCAGCCAGGGACCAGCCATGGCCTGGTGGTTAAGGACCCAGCCTTGTGACTGTAAGGTTGCCGGTTTGAATCCTTGAACTGGCAGGACTGGCAGAAATTAAGTGCCCTTGAGCAAAGCTCAGCTGCTCCCTAGGCTCTGGACACGTGTTGTCACTTCCCTCTGGTGTATGTGTGTGTCACTGTGTATGGATGGGTTAAATGTGGAGAATTTATTCCTGTGTGCACAACACAGTGGGTTAAAAAAGTAGAATTACTTCAGGGTGATGTGAGGTTTGAAGTGTCTGCATTTAGGCCAAAAAGTTGTGTTGCTTGCATGGCTTGTGGCAATTTGCAACTGGGACATCATATGGCTTGTTTTCAGAAATGGCTTTCTTCTTGCCACTCTTTCATGAAGGCCACATTTGTGGAGCATTTAGTACACAACTGTATTGAGTATTTAGTACACAACTAGTACACAACTAATAGTTTTTCTAATAGTTTATCCAAGAATTGTTATTCTACCACTCTGGCCTTGTGCTTGCAGGCGCTGATGTGTGAAGTTTATAGTCCCCCTTAAAGAAAATAATCTCCATGACACAATGCTACCACTCCCATGTTTCACTGTTGTGATGACGTTTGCTGAGGAATAAGCACTGTTAGGTCTTTGCCACACATATTATTTTGAATTTTGGCAAAAAAATAGAATTTTTTGGTTTCAGCTGAGGATAAAACCTTGTTTTGCATTTTAAGCTCACTCTAATGCTTTCAGTCAATCTCAATATGTTCTTTTTTTTCAGAATTAGCTTCCATCTAGTCATCCTCCCATATGGAACAGCTGTATGCAAAGCCTTTAATATTGTTGACTAGTACATCTCCACTCCAGGCTTCAGCTACCATTCCTCACACTTGATTAGAAATTCTGTGATCTTTACACTTTTCCTTCAGATTTACAATTTGACTTATTTTAATCACCTGACTCTTAATTAGGGCTTTATAATGTGTAATATTCTGAGCTTCCATAGCACAGGGGTTAAACTTTTTACATGAAACAAATATACGCTCAAAACAACAATTAAGGTTACCAAGAACAATCAATGATTAACAATTTAGACTGATATGGACAATATTTGTTGAGCTATATACAGGAGTAGTATCTCTTAGTATGATGTTGGGTATAACGCGACATGCCAGACATCTGAAAATGGAATTTTAGAGGTTCCTAATGGTGCCCTGTGATAATCCAGCCCATGCAGCTTGAATATTCTCACTCAGTTCCTGCAGATTTTGCAGTAGAGGTGGAGGGTTGATAGTGCTTCTAATAGCATCCCACACATTTTCAAACAGGGATAGCTCTTGAGATGCGACTATCCATAGTATAGTATCTGTGTTTTCAAGCAAGCTCTTGAAAGGGCAATGGTATGTGGACAAGTATTGTCCTGTTGGAATAGCACAGCAGAGTGTGCATTCAGAAAAGGTAGCCCTTTGGTTGCAGGACCTAATTAATGTAACACCAGGTTGTCGAAATTCCTGTAATGAAGACCTAAGGTGATCTTTCACCTTGCACTATGACATCAGGCCTTCTGGACACATGACACAGACCGTTGATCTTGACGATGTTGATCTTGACAAATGTTTATACACCTGCCAAAACACCTCTTCGAACATTTTTGCACTTAAAACAATAGAAGAGAACAGAATTCAAGCTCAGGTCAGATCAGAAGGCCAGTCATCTATGCACTAATGTGTACAGTGTCTAGTACAGCTGACCAACTACTTGAGACATGTTCACAATGTGATTATTGCATAATGTGGTCTATTGCGCCTCTATCAGACAGGTTACATCAGAGGACGATGCTGTGGATGCTGAAAGGATGATGTAGTGAACAGGCTGAGACAGGAGCAGGTAAAATCCACATTCAAATCAAGTTAAGCAGTATATATTTTGTCATCAATTTATTTTATTATAATACCATCCACAGAAAGAACATTAACATTCAAATTATTAATATACATACATCATTGTGACATTATTGTGATATATTCTGTCCTGAAAATACAGAAAAGTTGTTTTGTATTGTGTACACACTCAATATTAATGAAAGATAATATGTATAAACTAAATGGAAATGCTTTGTTTATTATTAAAAACGTGGAAACATGCCCCTACCCTAGTAGATTGTCATTTTAGACATTGTAGTCTAACAAACCAGTGTCTAAATAAGACACTGCTTACTGAAACTTACACCAATCAACCTTAAAATAATGACCGTCTCCTTGTCTTTACACTGACTACCTATTGTATCAACTCCACTGACCATACAGGACCACTCTGTAGTTCTATAATTACAGACTGTAGTCCATCTGTTTCTTTGCACTCAGCACTGCAGTGACACTGACATGGTGGTGGTGTGTTAATGTGTGTTGCGCTGGTTAAGCACCGATGAAAGACTAGAGAATGACCAACACAAACAGATGAGCCTCTGTCTCTGGCTTACCATCTACACGGTGGACCAGCCAGGTAGGAGTGTCAAATAGAGTGGACAGGGAGCAGCACTGTTGAATCTGATCCATCAGTGCAACACTAACACACCACCACCATGTCTCTGTCACTGCAGTGACAGTGTCAGTGAGGATGACCCATCATGGACATAATACCTGCTCTGTGGTGGTCCTGTGTGGTTCTGACCATTGATGATCAGGGTGAAAGGGGGCTAAAAAAGTATACAGAGTAACAGATGGACTACAGTCTATAAATATAGAACTTCAAATGGCTCCTGTTTGGTGAGAGTATGTATGATGACAGTTTAAGAGACAATAAAAATGTAGATGGACCATTTGTATTGATCCATTTCTTACGGAATATCCACGGAGGTTTAACAGGCTGATATCCACCACTGGCGTAACATGTTCAAGTGTGGACAGTAGCAGCGTCAGCTTCTGATCTGCCATCAGACAGACTTTCTGGACATTGAGAGGTCGACAACTGACTACTGTGAAGTACTGCAGAGAGACAGGCCACAGCTGAGATTGCCACAAGGCCCGTGGACACAGCTCCAGCTTCGGTAACTATAATCCACCAACTGCCATCTCTCTACCATCCACTGACATCCAGCCCTGCAGCTGGTGCCTGTCTTGATGAAGGTCACCAGGCAAAAAGGCCTAAAGCGCTGTCCCCGTACTGGAGTGAAGGACTGGGGCATGACAGCTGGATTGGTGCTGCAATTATCCCCTGTGTTCAGGTGGCTCGCAGGGATAGGCTTAGGGCTTACAGAACCATGCTGTGTTATTGCTTCTTTTTCGTAGGAAGGAAAGAGTTTTATCACCAAGCCAGGGATTATACCAGCTGCCAGAAGCAGAGATAAGTCGCCTGGAGAGCAGCCGAGGCAAGTGTCCCACCATTTACTTCTATTGTCATGCCATAAACACATGAGGGTTATTTACCATTTATCGCTGATGTACAGGAGCCACTGATGTGAGCTGTGGTGTATTTATATGTGCACCAGCTTAGGGATTTAGGAAATGCTGCAGTGCAGCAGTTAGCATATGCCAGGGCTGCAGAGTGTGACACACACATGTTTCTTTGTGAGCCATGAGGTTGCAGTACAGTAAGAGGAGGAGAATATCACAGGCGTGTTGCCTGTCTTTGACGTGCACTGTACTCTATCATTGTTACAATGCAGCACTCAGAGTAATTACCCTGAGAGATAGAGACAGAGAGAGGGAGAGAGAAAGAGATGGAGGGAAGTACAGAGAGAGAGAGAGACACTGAGAGGACGGAGGGGGGCTAGATGGGAAAGGGAGGCAGAGCGATTGGACACAGGGAAAGAGACTTAGAGCGAGAGAGCGAGAGACATAGTGAGAGAGAGTGGGGGGGAGTGAGCCAGAGGAGAGGATATTGAAAGGGAAAAGAGGGCACAGCTGTAGAAGGGATGCAGGCTGTTTTGCTTGCTCTCTCTCTCTCTCTCTCTCTGCTCACACATCACTCAGATGGGACTGCGAGGGGAGATTTGGTGGGGAGTGGCTGCAGTTTCTCAAGGACCTAAAGGAGGACAGTCTACTGTACCTCCGCCTGTTTGCTTCTGTGGCTCTGCTGGCTCTGTGATGCCACTATGCCAGCCATGAACAGGCCAGGGTAGGTGAAAGACATTTCTCTCTCTCTCCCTCTCTCTGTGCATATAGATATATTGCTCTCTCACGCACACACACTTTCTGTGTAGCTCACTCTCTCTACTTCGCATGCACGGCCTTCTTTCCGAAAGTGTGTCTATGCTACATAATGAGGACTTAGCAGGGAAGAAAAGACCCCAGGGATTCCAGCAGAGCACAGTGCATTTCTGGAGATCAATGCTGTCTTTCATGTGGGATGATGAAGCCGTTCTAAGTGGCACTCGTCTCGATAATCCGATCCAGCCCCGCCACAGCTTGAAGCCGCCGGGATAAGGCCCAGGCTGACCTCAAGTTAACAGCCTGTGCAGTAACTTTTGTTTTGTTTCCACAGATTTTTAACTAAAGCAGGTCTGAGGAGGCTCCTGACATCAGATGAAGTATGGAGCTTTGGAAGGAAGAGGAGTTCAGGAGAACAAATGCAAACAGAGCAAGAATCTCTGCAGCAGACCACTGGGTCCAAAGACTTGTGCGACCCCAAGCGCTTCTTAGCATACAGCCATCGAAGCCAGCCTTGCCATCATGCCCATGCTGAGAGAAAGGTGAAAAGCAAGGATGGGAAGCCTCCACATGAGCATGAACCCCTGAAGGCAGATTCTAAAGCTCATGGTTATGGTGGGTAAAGTGGTTTAAAGATGTTTCCTAAGTGGCAAGGCCCACTTCGTTCAAAAGCTTTGTCACTGCTGCAGTCAATTGAATGTTTCATATTTTATTGGGGGTATTAATTTATAGGGGAGCTTTCTACATAATGAAATTGTTAAGATGATTGGTAAGACATGACTTGGTGTTAAGTGGCCCGTTCTAGGGAAATGTTCCGAGTCAGAATTGCTCACAGTATTGGTGATAGAAGTGTCAGATGTCCAATGTCTCTAATATGTTCAATGCCTCTAATAGGTCCCCCACAGAAAGTCCATGTGGGGGACACATACATAATGGTTATGATTATGTAACTTCATGCCAGAGATACTGTTTTACAATATTCTTTTGGCCTAAACATACAGTGACACACCCAAATCATGGGATATCACTATGTATATTAATTATGAGTGACATTACTTCAGGGGATGCTTAATGGCTTGGGAACACCTACTTGTGTTGTCTTTTGAATCTGAAAATCGGCCAGCATGCTTGTGGCAATGCGATGTAATTTATCAAAGCAAAGCCTTTTACCTTCCTTGATCCATAGGAATAACTCATAGAAGGCATTACCACCCACAATGGAAAAAACACAGTAGCTGCACTCAGGAGCTTAATGATTTTGACAAGTGGCATCTGACTAGAATTGTCCATGAGAACAGACAAGCAATTGGCAGAAATCAACCTATATTGAATGGAGGAGGGCCAGCAACAATCTTTAGCTTCCTTGGGATATGGTAGTAGAAGACCCACCAGAGTGTCTCTATTAACACCACAACACCGGACATAACAGCTCACCTGGGTTCATGTGGTTGCTAACTGGACCCTAGAGGACTGGCAACATGTGGTGTGGTCTGATGATTCATGGTAATAATTATTTCGGGTCACTAAGGCACTGGTGGTGGTTCCAAACTGGTGTGGGGTGTGTTCTCATGGCATGGGTTGGATCCACTGGTCTGCCTAAACATGTCATTGACCTTGCTGCGAGTTGCTGTCTCATGAGTGAGGCTGAACATTGGCCCTCATGCTCATGGTAAAGTGAATTATTGGAGGTTGACCAAGGTATGATAGATGGCGCCAGATGGATGTTACATTCTGTTTTTAAAAGTGTGTGGGAACTTTACACTCTTTGTTCCACAGTGTCACATGTGTCCCGGGAATAAGTCATTGTTTTGAACAGCAAACAAAATGTAAAACAAAATTTCTGTATTTGTGCTGTAGAGCACATTGCAAACTATGGTTCATATTACCTCTATGAAGAGATCTCAGTGTGTTTCTCTATGCTGAGACCAAACCCCTAAAAATAGCTTTGAGTTCATCTCAACAACTAAATTATACAGATGTTTAATTAAAACACACAATTGTACCATAAAATAATTAGTAATTGAACTCCCAGTCATGTGGTGCTGCTGGTTTCCTTGTCATCTGCCCATCTGAAAAGACTTTCCCCCAGTCATTGTGGAGGGAGCTATAATTCATTGTCAGTGTTGATTTACAGCTTACATCCAGCATTTCTGCTGACTCATGCCATTAGCTGAATGATTCAGTCCTCTCACTGTAACAGAGAGACAAGCTGTGGCACTTAGTAAATATATCCGTACAAAGCAGGGTAGTATAGTCTGCTCTGATTAATCTTCTGCTGCTTTAATAGAAAATAATCATTTTCATAATGATACACTTCCAATGTTAACCAATTCAAGCTTGTCTTTTCAGAGCATGAATCTGATAAGAGCATCCAGCCCCCTCTGCGTAAAGGTCAGCACCAAGAGCAGGTGACCACACCCAAAAACAGCGAAGTATACTCAGGAGACAAAATACAATACCCAACTAATGTCTCTTGGAAGCCTATCAAGAATGTGCAGCATTTCAAATCAGGACAACACAACCAAACAAGTCATGGAATTACTGACAGGGCTCCTATTGTGTCCAGCTTGTCCTCTGACATAGAGGAAGATCTTCCCTATGATTATGAAGACAGCCATCAAACACCCAGTGAAGAGAGAGAAATAAAGCTTGAAGAGGCTCTGAGGACATATTCCACACCCAGTGATATGACTCTAGACTGTGGCCAGACAATAACTGACAATGCCACTATCAATGTGGAGAACAACCAACGACTGCAAACTGTACTGTTATTGAACAACAACCATGAGATGTGTGGTGTTCCTAGGAAGAAAGAATCAAATACAGTCTATGCGAAGATATGGCAGAATACAAAAGAGGCCATCACAGATAAGCCAATCATTGCAAATTTGGTCCAGGCTCTAAGCAGTGACATGAAGAGGGGTGAGGAAAGCCCATCCTGTGATGATAGCCTTTCTGAGACAGAAGAGAAATCAGAACCCTTTTCCCTGCAGAGTGAAGCACTGGCCTGGTCAGAAGAAGAGAAAGACATCAATGACGAGAAAACTGAAGCAAGCACCTGCTCTTTGGTCTTTGACGAGAAGTTCATTGTGGCCCCAGAGCCTTCTCAATATTACCATGCATTGAGTACTGAACATAATGACATATATTTCCATGATGTTCCTCATTATGAGAAGGAAATGGCCACAGAGTGCACCCTCTCAGAAATTCTTTCTCCTGTAGATGAGGTTTTGTCTTATGGAAGTGCTGAGCTACCGCCTTCGGTCAAAGGAGGTGGTGGTTCAGGACCTAACAGCAACAGTTTACCACCTCCTCCACCTGCCTTCGAGATCATCACATGGACCAGCGAGGATGACCTTCCAGCTCCACCAGACGTTGCTGAAGACATTTCCATTAACAGTGAGAACTTCCCTAACCTTCCCATGGACTTTTCCTTAAGCAGAAGAGAGACTAGAAGTACAGGCTCAGGGAGTGACTTAATTAACCATGATGTTATCAAAGATGAGTGCAAAACCCTGCCTCCTGGTCAGTGCACTGGACAGGATGAAGAAGATGACTGTTCAGACTACACAAGCTCCTTTCATGTGGATGAAAGGAATGAGATGACAAATACTTTATCTTCCTTCCACATTGGAGACACCGTACTTATTTGCAATTCAAGACAAGGAGTGCTCAAGTACAAGGGACCCACTGCTTTTGCAGGGGGGGTCTGGGCTGGAGTGCAACTAGAGACCCCCAATGGGAACCACAATGGTACCTTCAGAGGTGTGAAGTATTTTACATGTAAAAAGAACCATGGGGTCCTGATCAGAGCAGAAGATGTTACTCATCTGTCTGGAAAGCAGTGCAGTCCTTTGAATAGGGGTGGGTATGAAGATAGTTTTTCAGACGAGGATCCCCCAAATGGTCAAAATGGAACAAATGACAATGGACCATCTGGTCCATCTGGAAATGGACAGGGGATAAAGAAGGATGGCCAAAACACTTCAGCACATGATCAATCAGCTCTGAAACAGATATGCCACCAGGAGCCATGTGAAAATGATGCCATCAGAGACTCCTCCAATGAGTTATCAAGTTGTTCCAGATCCAGTGAAAAATCTCCCTTAAAAGTGAGCCACATTCGTATTCAGGACAAGAAGGGTTTCATTCCAAAACCAATTAAACACCATTTTATCATGAGTTTCCCTGTGAGTGGGCATTGATGATTAAAACTAACCAACAATGTTCCAACTCCAAATTATGTAGTCTGGACAATTCAGGCTTTTTGATCAGATATATGAAGTGTAGGAACAGACTTTTTCCAATAGCATACAATAGGGTGTAAAATTTGCTCACCATTTATGTCACAATGATATAAAAACTTGCACAACCACATGGGGTACCACAGCAACCACTTGACAAACAAGCTCACAATCACCTTAAAAATTCCCAGCTAGCAACCCATATAATAAGAGCATAGCAACACCATAGCAACCACCTAGCAACACGGGTGCTCCTAAATGACGTAGAAACCTGGGAATTAATTCACTGGACCCTGGGGAAATACCTTTGTTTATTCTGTTAATTTGACAGGAGGGGGTCCCCTTCATATTGTGACCCATGGCCTAGCAACATACCACAGCAACCATTGGCAACAGTGGCATGCCTAGATATTCTGTGGAAAGAGGGGAGTGTCCCCCCTGAATAGCAGGTTAAAAAGACACACCCCACTAGCTAGGGTCTAGAACCACTCCTGCCTACCCACTGTGGTATTCCATAGCAGCCACCTAGCAAAAACAGTTTCATCATACTGACCACACAGAAACAGCCTAGCAACTGTTTAGAGGAGCGAAACACTTAAACCATGCTTCCATCAGGAAATGTACTTTTCTCCTTCCTATTTAATCATTTACATCTAAACTTGTTTAAATGGATTTTGGAATTAAACTCTTTCATTGACCTTTTTAGGCTGTTGATTGTTATTTTATAACTGAAATCATTCTACTTTAGGTTGATCATGAGCTTGTTTGTTACAATGAAGACAACAAGCACCATGCTGATGAATCTGATGCTCTGATAGAGAGATTAACAGATGAGATTTTTGCCGATGCTCTGAAGAGTGTACAGGACACCAGGAAGAGACATAGACAGATAACTGGATCTAAGCATGACAGTAAATCTATTGATTCTGTAAGTAACCCAATGCAATAGTTCCAGAGATTATTGCATTAGCTGTGCATTATTGTGCATCAGAATAACTTGACAACACTTCCCTCATATTCCCTCATATATTGAGTATTTTCTTCTTTGAACCTCAGAGTTTTAGGAAAAGAGAAAACAGCACCTTCACCACTAACAAGCCATGTCTGATGGATCAGTGGCATCAAGTGTATCCTGAAATTCCTCCACAAATACAGATCCAGCCTCATGAACACAACATTGTGTACAAACTGGCTGATACCACAGTTGAGGCACTCTGTGGCCAGGTGGATGAAGCTTTACTTGATGCGTGTGAAACACCAAGCTACTTAGTAGACGACAAGAGCCGTAAAGGCTACAGGCAGGTGAGTAACTTCTACTAAAGTAGTTTCTACGACTATTTTTAAGGATGCACATTGTTAATGTATAGGTTTCTGTGTTTATATTGATGCTGTATTTATTTGTTTAATGAAAACTACACAATGTTCTCACATCAGGTCCTGTTCCAGTTAGTTTCTGATATACTACATGAGGTCTGTGCTGATATGTTGAAAACAAGTAGCTCTGTCCAGAAAACCAAGGAAACAACAATATCAGCCATACAGATCGGGCAAATTTCAGTCACCCATTTAAAGGTAAGACCAGTAACAATATTGCAATAAGCAATTGACATCCAATCATTTTTGTGTACATATTAGGATGTTGTGATACAGTGAGGAACCCTGCTATTCGAGGGAGGCTCAGGCACTTGAGTTTCAGTCTGAGTCACATATAAGTCACATAAAAATAGACTTCATACTTATTATTACTCACATGTCCAAGTCAAGTCATGAGTTATTAGGAACCTAATAACTCATGACTTGACTTGGACTTGTGAGTAATAACTTGCAAACACTAAGAGTCCAGGGAGGTTTTGTGAAAGTTACAGTAACTATTTCACTGTTTTGGGACACAGCCACTTTTCTTCTGA
This sequence comes from Acestrorhynchus altus, assembly GCA_034509495.1. Taxonomy (NCBI): domain Eukaryota; kingdom Metazoa; phylum Chordata; class Actinopteri; order Characiformes; family Acestrorhynchidae; genus Acestrorhynchus; species Acestrorhynchus altus. The sequence continues at coordinate 15,824,335 of CM067522.1, read as the reverse complement.
TATCACAACATCTGGCAGCACAAGTGTGAAATAGGTGAACAGTGCCAAATTTAAACAAAGCAGCACAGCCTGGCTTTATTGGGAGCACAGTACATGTCAGCCATTAGCCATAGTGGGAACATTCAAACAACTTTCAACATTGAGACTGTGGAAAGCAAATTACAGACACTGGTTCAACCACATTAAACTTCATAAGGCATCTACTTCAGCATAAGGACTTGGACTCTTGTGTAAAGATTCCTGATTTCACTTTGAATCTAGCGTTAGGACACTTGATTTGATTTGTGTTTTATGACTTGTGAACATCTCTGGCTTGGGGTAGTGTCATGGCTCCTTTGCATTGAGAGGAGTCAGCTGATTTGCTTTGGGCATGTGATAAGGATGCCACCCAGCCATATCCTGTTGTGTGTCCAGTGATGTTCCAACTTGGAGGAGATCCAGGACCAGAAACTTAACTTTCAGTCTCCAGGACCAGGGCTAAGAAATGCAGAAATATGAACATGAAATATGAAGTATATGTGAAATTCTTTATCCCAATCCAGACTGCAGTGAGAAGGGAAACCCAGAAAGTGCTAAATCTGGAGCGCACTGATCAGCAAATGACAGAGATGCTCCAAACATTGTGTAAATACTGGTATGCTAAGAGGGACCAAGTGGACTACATTTTGGTTAGTATAAAACTTTCCATGCTAAAACATTTAAATGAATAAGTGTTTGAAACATTGATCCAATAGTTCTACATGCACTGATCAGCCATTATGTCCCACCATCCTTTCATCCTGATTAGGACCCCACAAGACCATCATAGACCAGGAACTGTTTGAGTGGTCAGTCATTCTCACCAAATCTGTGACACTGACATGGTGGTGGTGTATTCATTTATGTTGTGCTGGTACACGTGGATCAGATACAGCAGTGCTGCTAGAGTTTTTAAACCCTTCAGTGTCACTAATAGACTGAGAAGTCCACCAATTGGAAATATCCAGCCAACAGCATCCTGTGGGCAGTGTGGGGTGCTGACCATTGAAGATCAGGGTGAAAGGAGGCTAACAAAGTGTGCAGAGAAACAGATGGACTATAGTCTGTAATTATAGAACTACAAAGTGTTCCTGAATGGTAAATGGAGCTGATAAAATTGGCAGTGAGTTTAAAAACAAAGGGCTGGTCATAATGTTATGGAAGTTCAGTGTGTATATATATATATATATATATATATACTCACTCATATTTGGATTTTATCTCTTTCCAGATTCAGGAACTTCATAGTGAGGAAAGGCAATGGGTAGATTACAGCGCTGACCAGATGACTGTGAAAATACGACTGTCTGAGGAGATTTTCAGGCTCCTTTTGGATGATACTATATCAGTCCTTAACCACATATATATATCAGGCAACAAATGATACAGATTTTTCACTCTTACCCTGATAAATAACCAATCTGTTTTTAAGAAAACCTGTTTTTGTCCAATTTTTATTTGTATTAACTCTTTGTGTGTATACAATTTTCACTAGGATATAATAATAAAGACGTGTTTGTAGACTGTGTGTCATAACTGAGTTTCATGATGGAGTATTATTACAGGTGTTGGCACTACGTCCCACCAGCTCAAATTACACTGACTGGACAATGAGCATCTCTCAACACTCTTTCATACATAGAGCTGCTGAAATGTGATCACTCACAGAGTAACAATATATATTTTAGTTTACTTGGTTACAAATTGTCATAAAATTGTTTTAATCCATGGGCTGAATATATGTACAGTCATTATGGAACCATAATTTATTGATTATGATTTACTGAGCTATAAACATAAATGTAAATACTGTTAAGAAATACTGTTAATAAAATTCTAGGTGTAGGTAATCAATAATAATAATAATAATAATAATAATAATAATAATAATAATAATAATAATGTAGTTGTAGATATCTAAATCTCTACAATCAGTCAAACCTTAATCTGAAATTACACACACATACATTATATATATATATATATATATATATATATATATATATATATATATATATATATACATACATATATACATACAGTACACATAGGTTATACTGACCAAGCTGTTAAGAAGATTTGGGAGCACTGGTGATGTAAGAACATGCACACACAGTAAACTATTAGAACTGTATTGTCTGTAGTCACAAATCAAAGTAGCTTGAGATCCAATGTCTAGTTTGAATATGGAGGCCTCGGAGTGAAAGCTTCAGGTCTGTCTTTCCTGTAGAGCGACACACTAACCTAATTGCTAGTGTGATGATCTGGGGAGCCATCATATTCGACAATCAGTAATGATACAAGTAATGATACAAGGGACACTAACAGCTCAGCGATATGTGCTGGACATCCTGAGGCCACATGTGTGGCTGTTCACAACAGGGCTTCCAGCTGGTATTTTTCAGTAGGATAATGCTGTAACCTGTATGCCTCCATACCCAACTGTATGTTATCTTGTATCGAGGCTGGAGGCCCAACAGGTTACTAGAGCCTCATTTACATTGTAGCATAGGGTCACCCATCATCGGCCAGCCCAAAAAGTTACCAATTTCAGCCACTTGGGAGTAATGCCTAGTTCCCCTCATTTCGTTAACCAATCACTTTGAGTAAATTGAGTTTTCTTGGGAATTCCTTGGAATTTCTTCCAATTAGTTGGCACTGAAGTGGGCAATATTCAGAGTGGCTGATGATAGGGGACCTGCCGCTGCAGTTTTCTATGATGAACTTGAGATCTGGCTTTAATATTGTAACATTCACACACATGAAGTTTAAAGGATGTGTGCGGTTTTAGTTCATTACACAGGACAGATCTTCGGGAGCTGTGGTGCTGAATTCTAATGTCAGCAGTCATTTTTGAGGAACATTTCCTTTAATTTGGTTCCGACAAATGGCACACTGGAAAATAGCCTGGTGTTTATACTCTATAAATGGGGAAGTCCATGTTGTTAGTTTGTCAATGAGTGCATTTAGGGTAAATTACATTGCATAATTTTATATACCACAGTTGTGTAGAAATATTGTTGAGATAAAAAAAAAGCTCGTAAATGACTTTAAACAGAACTAGAACTATTAAAATGTTTGTAACCTCAGTAAGCAAAAGCTGCACCGAAGCCGCGCAGAAGAGAGGCGGGGCTTATGCGCTGAATCGGCGCCGCCACGATGTGCTGGAGACTCAGGGGCTGTTTCCATAGAGGAGCCTGAGCGAGGAGACGCAGCTAATGGAGCTGAGAGTCTCAGCCTACACCGGCCTGAATCCATCCCGAATGGCAGTCCTGTTTTACCTGAAACTTCTCATTTTAACGGCCGCGGTTCACCACGGCCACAGCGCTCGGTTATACACCGAGGAGGACCCGGTGGTCATTTTAACTAGTGATAGTGTGAAGCAGACCCTGTTCAACTCCTCCACAGCCTGGCTGCTGCAGTTCTACTCTTCGTGGTGTGGACACTGTATCCAGTATTCTCCCACCTGGAAAGCCCTGGCAGGTGACGTTAAAGGTAAGACAGGGTCAGGACGTGTCTCTGTTTCCCCGCTTGTGCCTGGACATCCTTCGATGAGCTTCTTTGCTGCTGATTTGGTTAGGCAGCCAGATCCAGTAATCCGGTCCGGGTATTCGTTCCGACCGCCGAAGCGGCTCCACTGCGGCTGCGCAGTAAACCCCGCCGCTCCGGGCCTGGAACGGATTTCTGGATCCGGATCTGGATTTTTCACCTCCAGCAGCTGTTAGGCTCTTGAATCGCACCCTAGATAGCTGTTCTCATCGGAAACGACTCGTGATCAGATTTATTGGTCGTCATATCTGTAAACGCGTTGTTCATACATTTAAACCAGACTCTGTGTTCAAAACTCATGCTTCCCTACTAAACATGCACCCAAACAGTAGGATATAGGAAGTCACCTACAGTGCTGTGTTGGGGATTGGGACGCAGCCCCACGTCCAGTTGTCCATCATATTGGGAAAATCTGGTGTTTCTGCTCTCTGTCCAGCACCTGTGGCCACCTCCACGTGTCCTGCAGATAAAACCTGGTTTGTTTGCACAGCTGCTGAGCTTTCCCATGATGGTCCTCACGTGATTCCATATCTGATTGAAGATTATCCACATGTAGTTCAGTCATTTCTGAGCTCTGGTGTGTTTAGACTTGGAGAATTATTCAGTGTAGATGACATGCTGACCCCATGTGTGATATTTAAGTGTATTATTTCAGTTTGTTTTCAGACTTGTTCAGTTCGTTTCGTTTCGTTTGCTCCAGGGGCCTCTGAACACAGGAATGGATTGGGTTCAGTGTTCCGATCCCTTATTTGAGCTTGGAGAAAGCTGAGAAGTATTCAGTAACACGATGACCACATCTTTGATTTAATTTGTTTTGGTCTAAGTTTAACTGATCTCCCATTTGGATGTGTTTTGTAAATCAACAATGACAATGGAGCATCTGGTCTTTGAGAAGTTGTAGTGTAAGGGCAGACCTTATCCAAAATATTCCCCAATTTAGGCCACTCGGGAGTAACTCCTTTCCTTAGACAGTCAATTTGAATAAATTGGGAATTCCTTGGAATTTCTGAAAATCATTTGGCTAAGGGAGAGAGGGGAATCAAGAATGGCTGATATCTGGACCGGCCGATACTGGGGGATCTGACACTAGTATTTTGGAGAAAACAGCGAAAGAGAGACTCATTTCTAAGATCATACTTTTTCATCCTTTGTTTTTAGTAAACATCTCATTTGGTGTATCAGTGTCTATTTAAACATGTTCTGATCCTTAATATGGTTGCAGTGTGGAGAAAGCAGGGGGGTCTTTTGTGAAATATTCAGTATAGTATGCTGACACCATGTTTAAAATTAACTTTATTTTCAGCTAATATCTCATTTGGTCCATCAGTGTCTCTTCTAAACCCAGGATTGGACAGAACCATAATCCCTGGTTTGCTAGGAGAAAACAGAAAAGTCCTTTGTGGAATAAAAAACAGTTTAGTTATATGCTTAAACAGAATACCAAAAAATGGCATTTTAGTCTAATAGTAAGGTTCATTCATCTGCCTGATATAAGTTATTACAAGTTGTTTACACATTAGACGTGTTCATTCCATAATCTGCACAATATATCATTTCAGTAGCAGCATTGCAATGTGCACATATGGAAACGTTTTTGCTGCTTATTACAAAAGAAATATTCACACATTTCTCGTTGCAATAAATGAATGTCTGCTCAATATTATTCATTTTAAAATATGGCCAATACAGAGTGCATTATTAAAATATGTTGGATTGTTGACTTTTGGGGACTTCTGATGAAACCTACAAGGCCTTATAAAGTCCATTTTATGTTTTTTATCAAATTCTTTTATTTTTTCTTCCATTGTTTCAATGTTTTCTTTCCCTTTTTGGGATTTTTAGGTGTTTCTTTCCTTTATTTTTGTCATCAAATTTCAGAAATAATTTAATATTGCAATATTTATCTCAGAGCAACAAAATGTTCAGCCCTACTTTGGATCCTGGCTTAAAAAGATTCAAAACACTTTGCACATAAATTTTAATAAAACCCCTTTTAGTCCTTTCACTTGCTAATAAATGCTTCCATTATCCTCCATTAGTATATTTCACTGGAAGCCTTCCTTCCCCATCCCCCAATAAATAGCTGGTCAAACAGGTTCTCCTCTAAATCCTACACGTGCGTTGAATCAATCTAATCTCTGAGTTGATACACTAACAAATATAGTCTCCGTTGAAAGGTACATTAGAATCCAGTTCCTGGTGATCGCTCTGCTTTAGTTGCCCAGGGAACTAGTGTGAAACATGTGAATGTGAGACGCCCTCCAGGCACGAATGTGTGGAAACCTCAGTGCTCCCTTTGTTTGCTAGTTTACTCTGTGATTACTGAGATGATGACTTTAGAGAAGCACCGCCCCAAGAGAAAGCAGAGGAGAAAGCCCACCTTTGGATGTGCTGAGGTCGGCTGAATGCCCTCCTCTGGGTGAATAATTGGATTAAGAGTCTTACCCCCTTGGTGCTTATTAGACTTCTTTCCAGGCCCAGTACTGTACTGATTAAAGCGGAGTCAGGCTGTGCCATGTGTCTGGGTTCGACTGTGTGAACAGGCCAAACTGACTTGGCTCCAGAAAGCATCTTGTGTTGGGTGCAGCTGAGGGTAATGATGCTGAAAACAAGGTCTTGAGTTTCACACATTTGGTGTAAACGAGGATGAATTTATCAGTGGCAGGAGTTGCCAAAGCAAACTAGACGATGGAGGTGAAATGTGTGTTTTAGGATTTGTTTTTGGGGAGTTTTCCAACTCTTGGGAGATTTCCTCAAAATGCTTAAAGGAAGTTCTTTGATTAGAAGCCAGATTGCATTTGACTCACTGTGACGAGGTTCAGGCGCATTTTATTCATGTAATATTTTGTAAAACTTTAACTGGTGTAACTGTATGGTACCAGTTTAACAGCCCAGGAAACTCTCAGATCACTCATATGTTATGCATATCACATGAATCAACTCAGCCAATCAGATGCATTATGATGAGTGCTGTGACTCGAGTGAGTGACATACACAGGGAAGAGACAAGTAATGGCAGTCAGAGAAGGAAGTGAGTCTGAAGTTTGCATGCCTGAGAAACATGGAGTGAAAAGCAAACTTTTAAGAATGGACAGACCCGAACAGACTGGTTAATTCTTCCCACAGCCAGTTCTAAACCAGTATGGCCAGACAAAGTCATTAAGCACTTAATATTCAGATGCACTTGTGAACTTGGGGTTGTGAGAAAGATTTCAATGCATTTCCCACAAACAACTGGTTGACTGTTACCAAACCATTCTTAACCCATCTTTTATACAGGTTATATGGATATTTTTTAAACTACAGCTCCCTTTAACTGCTTTTGCACTGAAGAAGAAACAAAAAATAATGTTGTTTTAGTCGTAATAACAATGCCAAGTCTAACTCAGAGGGCCATTCTCCAGCTATCATGGCTTCAGATTTGTTTGTATTAACCTTTTATCCTGACACCACACTGTATTCATTCAGAGAATGTAGGAAGGCAGGTATAGAAGCAGGGTTTTATAATATCTATAAAGAGTACTAACTTGTGTTGATCATTATCTTTATTATGTATTCCCTGCATGAGGAGATTGCCTCTTAACAACTCAGTGAGTGGTTCAATACCAAATGCAAATAGAGAGGGTGACGATGCATCCCTTTCTCGTGTACCATATCCCAATGGAAAGAAATCTGAGCAATGTCCATTTACTCTTACTCTGGATCTAGGGTTCTTATAAAAAAAAAAAAAATTTCAGTCCATTTAACAAATGTATCACTGAAGCCCATATACCCAAGAGCCTCTTTTAGAAATGTCCGGTCAACCCTGTCAAATGCTTTCTCCACATTTAAGCTGAGAAACACTGATGGGGTCTCTCTTTTGACTGCTATCGTTTGTGAAATTAACATTAAATCCAGTTTACTGGATTGTTTTGTATTCTATTTGCTATAATGGAGGTTAAGATTTGAAGATCTACTCATCACAGTATAATTGGGCAATGAGACATGTATACACTTGGGTCTTTGTTATCTTTTGGAATAACACTTATTATTACATCTAACCATGACCCCAGTTGGCTTCCTTCTCTAAGTGTAATTGTATGGTAACTGTGCACTGCACATCAGGTGCACTGATGCTGGAATTGAACACATCCACTGTTGTGCTGACTGGGGTGTCTAGCAGAAATCTAGAACAAAGCTTTGTTCAAGCTATCTCACAAGATCTCAGTTGCTTTCTTCAAAAGTAGTTTCAACCATAAGGTGCCTAAACGCTGTATGTTGTTTTTCAGTCATATGCTGATATTGGACTTTACTTACATTGTAGGTCTTGACCTGACTTACAAAATCTTTAAGGAACAGGCAGTGATGGAATGCAGACATTTCTCCTACATAAAAAAATGAAGAAGCGCTGGATTTGGTCTTTTCGGGAACTAATGGAGGGCAACCATGTGTGCAGTTGAATAAGTTAAGCCTCAACAAGCTGCCAGCTGGGTGGCTCGTGAGTGGCCGCCTACCAGCTGTTATGCTCACAATAGGGGTTGCGTGCCCCCATTGTCCCATCCGACCCTGGCGTGCATTCCCCCACAAGACCAGAAACACACTTAGACCCCTCCAGCAGGTGAAGAATAAACCCAAGGGATTGGGGGGGGGGGTATGTGATCCTAGAGACTGATGGTGCCCTCAGGCTACCCCTTTTTCCACCCCCCCTCTTTCTTCTAAACCCAGGATTTCATACAAACCACCCACTGCCACAGTTTTTCCCAAGGGTTCATCTCTCCACACCCCATCTGCTCTTTTTAACTTTATTGCATATTCTTCTGTGTTAAACCACATGTTGATTCAGTGCTACTTTCTGTATTTAAAGATTACACAGAGAAGCTGAACGTACACACCCAACCTGTTATTATGACACACCAGATGCACTATGATTAAGCACTATGATTTACTTCACTTTCTGCTGAGACCTGTTCTGAAAGTGGCAGGGAGGCAGCTTGTACTTTGTCATGCAAAATTGCCTTTATGGGAACCTGGAAAATGTCTGAATTTAGAGATGCCCTTTAGGAGGGCAAGAAAGCAGCATGTTTTATGATTTAACTCAAGTCTCAATTCTCTCTCACCACAGACTGGTCTCAGGCCATCCGCATCGGAGTTCTGGACTGCGCACATGAGAAGAACTTTGACATATGTAAAGAGTTTAGCATCCACTTCTACCCTACGTTTCGGGTATGTTTTGATGCATGTTTTAATCAGACTTGTTGAATAATTCACTCCGTCAAATTAAATGAGCTGTGTTAGAATATGTGTAGTATTAGGAAAAGTGAAGCCAAAAATCTGGGACGTTCTTCCCAAAAGCCATGTAACAAAGTCTCAAATGGATGTGCATGACTTGCAAGCGGTGAACAGTCACTATCAGAACAAAACCTTAAAAAAGCATTATCTGGCATTTTTACTGTAAAATTACTTCAAAATCAGGGCACAGAGGACTAATGCACTAGCACAGCGATCAGAGGTTTGTATGTTCAAATCCCAGGTCATGTTGCTTTTCCATTGGCAGCCAGAGTCTTAGAGAGCAAACTTGGCCATGCTTTTTGGGTGAGAAGATGGCTCACTCTTCCCTCATCACACCCAGTGCGATGTTGTATTGAAGCTGAGAACCCGATGCTTTCATCTGAGAGCATTGGCTGCCCAGCAGTGTGCATCCATGTGTTGGAAAAGAGGTGGTGGTTGGCTTCACATGTATCCTCATAGTATGTAAAAGTATGAAAACATTCCACAGTTCTACACATTAACGTAACATGAAAGTCCTTAAGATCTTTCCTGAAGTCCTAACCAATAGGAGAGCCCAGCCGACTGTGTCTGTTGGTTGTACAGAGAAGTGGAAAAAACATTTAAAAAATATTTTGTTAAACTGATATTAATTAAAAATTACAAACCCATATTTGATTGATTCCTAGGACTGTTTCAGCTTCCACTTAAATGTAATGCTTTTAATAATTATTTTTCTTCTTTCTCAGTACTTCAAAGCACATGTTACTACACCTGACATTGGGAAGACATACAGAGGTGTGTCAGAATTTCATTATAAATTTAGCTTTTATTTCCAGATGTCTGATTCTCTGGTTAAACCATTCGTTTAACTCTGTGTTGATGGTTTCAGGTGCTGATCGTGAGCTTCAGACAGTTCGACAGCTGATGGTAAACTTTCTCCAAAACCACACCAAACAAGACTGGCCTGCTAACTGCCCTCCCCTGGAACCTGCCAGGTTTGTTCATAAGCACAGTGAGCAGAACACAAAACTACTGAAATATTTATGCGTGACTCTACCCACTGCTTTACCAACTTACGCTTGGATAACTTTGGATCTTTGCGTCCCCTCATCTGCCTGTGTTCTTACTGCAGTTTTAACATTCAGTGCGATACTTCAAACTTCGGCAACAAAGAGAGCCTGTCATCCATTATTGTTCCTCTGTGGGCTTTTCACAGGACTGAGAACATTCTGTCCTTGATGGGCCAAAAATTGGAGCACTATACTGCCATTATCATAGAGGATGGAGACTCCTACGTAGGAAGAGAGGTATGGACAACGACACTGGGCTGTTTTGCATACTGGTGGAAGGTAGAATTCAGCAGTACTTTTTGTATCATTAAAGCAAAATTCTGCAGCATTTTTACATTAAAATAAAAGCTTAAGTATCATTGCAAAGCACCACTGATCTGCAATCAGCATGTTGCTAATGTGTAACTATAGTGCTCATGAGAATTAGGGATCATTGCATATCGTGAGTCATATTTGTGTAAAATCCTGTAATAATACTGTACTGCCACAGTCCACATGCTTCTTTCACTGACTGTTCTGTATCACAGCTTGTCCAGAAATGCGTGTAAGTGTATCTTTGAGAGGTTATAATTCCAAATTACCATTCTCGTCTGTAGGGGGAGCAAAAGGGCAAGAAATACGATTCCTCACATAAAGCTGCCTTAAAGAGTACACATTATTCTGCGAGCCTTCTTTGTTTACTTTGTTTTAGAACTCCTGGTACAGCAGCAGGTCCATTGATATAAGTTAGAACCAAAGTGGTGATAAACATACAGCTGAGTCAGCAGTTTGATGTACTCAATTTGAGAGTATCAGTAATATGCAGAAGACGAAGACAACACAAAGATCTAAGTGTGTTTAAACACAATGCAATTAATTAAAAAAAAAAAGTCAACTTACATTTGAGGTTGAAGGATCTAACTGCTAAAAGCATCCACCCTAACATTCATATGTCTGTTCATACACTAGGGGCGGTAAGCACATGTGCCCAGAACAGTGGGCAGCCCTATCCATGGCTCCCGGAGAGCAGTCGGGAAGTTAAATGCCCCTCCCTACTCATTTCCCTCTGTAACCCAAGATATGGGTCAGCAACATTATCAACCCCACCCCTCTTGCTGACCTGTGCATGCCGATTGAGCATGTACACGTGGACAGAGCAGTAAACATGCACTGGAATCTTCTTTGGCATTTAAACTGGGATTTAATTCCATTGGTAATGAGTGAATTTAGTTGTTTTCTGAACTGAATAACTCTGATAATTCATCTCACACTGATGAGATGTTTAGAATAGTTACACTAATATGTATCGTCTCTGTAGGTTACTGAAGAGATATGAAGTGTAGAAAACAGCATGCAACTGCCCGCAGAACTGGGATTCTAAGAGCTGTGTGACACTGCTGTTCAGGCACTATCCACCTCTTTTTCCTATTTCTGTGACACCCTCTAACTGAGTATATTACACTGCTCATTCTGTATGTTTATCACTGTGGTTGTAATTTGTGCCACATTGGATGTTCTAATACAAACGTGAAAGAAACAAATTCTTGAAAGTGGGCGTGGCAGAATAAGGTGATTATTAGTATGTTAGTATCTGCAGTGTCCTGCCCTTTTTAGCACTTCTGATATATGCACATAAGCCATCACCAGTAGGTGATTTATAGGCATTAAATGGCTGTAGAGAGATGCAAGTATATGAGCATATTCCTATAAACGTTCTTTTAAAGAAGTTATTCAGTGTGTCGTCATTCTCTCTTCATATAGGTAATACTGGACCTAATGCCATATCAGGGTGTGGTAGTGAAGAGAGCCCTGAACTCAGAAAAGCTCCTCATGGAGAAGCTCGGCATCACTACAGTCCCTACAGCCTACCTCTTCCACCCCAATGGAACACATGCAGTCATGGAAGTGTAAGTAATTCATCTCCCTTCAGACTGGCTATCCAGATTTATTTTGAGGGTCTGTGATGCCAGTGTGCAAACAGTATAAATAGTTCTGTGCTGCATTGAATGTAGGACTTGCAGCTCAACAGTAATTTACATAATGCTGCAGACTTTGTATTGTGTTAAATTTATGATTACAATGCAGAACGACTGTAACAGTTTGCCTACACTGGGTTGTTTTTGTTTACTTAGTTTGCTGTTACTTACTTTGAGTATTGCTGTTTACAATTATTAAGATGCATCAATATTATGTATTACATTTGTATATCATCTATGTTAATCTCCAAAATGGCAACTTTTAAAACCTTTTTAATTTTTGGTTTTGCGTGATTTAATACAGTGGTGGCATTTCATAACTTCAATTTGTGTATTCACTGGATCTGACTGATATGAAAGGAAGTGTAACATATACTTTTAAATAAATAGACAACAGAAAGCGTTGCTGTGTTAAATCTCAGTCTGCAGTTGAAATACATAGTGAAATACATTCTTAAACAGTGCCACAGTTACTCTGCCTGCTGCAGTGCAGTAACTGTGGCACTGCCTTCTACACCACTTATGGTGGACATGGAGCTAAATGAAGTGGTTCCACTAGCACTGGAGTTTTGAACAGTTTAGCCAAGTTTGAAGGAGCTTAATAAAGCAAGTGTACAGCTGGTAAGGCTGGCAAACTTGATTTACACAGCTGCTGTTGTGTTTTAAGAACACGCTCTGGGCTGCTAACTCTGATTGATTGATTGGTTCTTTGGCCAATCTAATGTCAGATATTTCATAGATGTGTCCTTATGTGCTCACAGGCAGAAGAGGCTACGCTTTTTCTATTCCTCTTTCCTCAAGCTGCTTCCTGGAGTGCACAGGAAGCAGTCAGCTTCAGTCCAGCAGCCTGCGCAGACTGCCAATAAAGGCCACGGCTCGAACGAGGTGTGGAAAGAGTTTGATAAGTAAGTGTGATTCTCTTGCATTGTTTTGGGAGGTGAAAAGAGTTTGAAGTTGTTTTCCATGCGATAAAATAACTTTCACTCTGAATTCACACCAGCATGTGAACCAGGTAAGTGAATATCACAGAATAACAACTTCACTTTTATGGTGGCAGAAATCACATTCAAATTACAAGCTGCCAAAAAGCAGCTGGAAAGTTTCATACCTGAAAACTGCAGAGTTACCACAACACAAGAAGGCAAATTACAATGGTCAAAAACTAGATTTACGATCAATTTGAGTGGGTTTCTTCAAGAAGTTGTCAGAAAAAGGTTTTGATAATTTAGTTAAATTAACTAGGACTGGGAGATATGACAAAACTCATCAGTATGCATGAGAAATGTCGATGTACAATATGATATGGTATTTCGCTGATGCAGCAAACTGCACTGGATTATCTTGTTTGAGATGGTGAAATAAAGTTGTCATACTGCTCCTTTATTGCAATTTGTCTTTTAACAGAACTGAACTGTACTGAGGGTCATCCCTCTGGAAACACAATCGACCCATTTAAGTTATTTTTTGGAATTAAATCGCACATACCCTGCATCGCAGATGAAATCTTAAATACTCGTTTTTTTATTCATTAGTTTGGACGTATCTATATTTATGGTATATTGCCCAGCTGTATCTCAAACATCATTGATGAGTAAACTATACCATTTTACCTTTTATCTTTACCTTTTAAGGTCTAAAGTGTACATGGTGGATCTGGAGTCTGGCTTACATTATTTATTGAGAGTGGAGCTGGCAACTCATAAAACCTTAGAGGGAGAGGAGCTGAAAACCTTCAAAGACTTTGTCACAGTGGTGGCTAAGGTAGGAGCTGTAAATCCCAAGACACATTATCATTCTTCATTGTGTAAAATGCAGGCATGTCATCTTATTGCAACATGTTGCTTTTCTGCATGCAGCTGTTTCCTGGGCGCCAGTCTGTGGTTAAGCTTTTGGAGACGCTGCTGGAGTGGCTGGTCAGTTTACCCCTGGAGAAAATCCCTTATGATGCCATCCTGGACCTGGCCAACAACAAGATGCGGGTGAGTAATTTTAGCTCTATTATTGTTATTGTTGTTATTATTAATTATATATTTATTTATTTGCTTCAGCCTTCAAAGGTTTGAAATGTGTACCCTTTATGTTCAAGAGCTTTAATATAAGTTTTAAATAACAGGTTAATTAATACTAATAACATTGGGGTAATGCTTGCAACATAAAAATTCATGGTTTCTCATCACCAGGAGGCAGATCATGGGGCCGGTGATGCCACTTTAAACCGTAAAACATGAAAAAATTGTAAAAAGTAAAACTGTATAGATGTTGTGTTCAAATGATAAACTTAATATAATCATTAATAGAAGACAACAAATTACATCACAGAAGTAACACAAGACAAATTAAATGTTGTCCACTTGAGATGATGCAGCAGTAGGGCTTGATGCCATCAGTTAGCAAACAAGAAAATGTAGAAGTTTCTTAAACGGAAAAAGAAGGGTGACACTGTTCCTCAGAAACCACAAACTCATCTGGAACTACAACCCAAACTACATCAGATATGATGTGATTTCATATGCAGTCAGATTGTTGACATAGGATCTGATGTACAGACAGCTTTCAGACAGAATTAAAGAAGTCAACATTTTGTAATTAAGTAAAGCATCTTTCCTCCTCAAGTTTTTAGGACAGATGTTTTGATGAAGACGTGCTATTTTTAAGCTGTTGTTCAGGCCCTAATTTTCACATTGTGAGTGTCAGCGCTTGAGAAATAAAAGGCAACAACCAAAACATAAAAAGCTGAGGAAGTAGAAAAGGTTGAACATTTAATGATAAAAGTATGATTTTAATTTTAAAATTATATGTTGTTTTTGCAAAAACAATGAAGCAATCATGTAGAAATGCTTCTGAAACGTCCAATTGATCATAAAAGCTGAAATCAGAAACTGTTCAATGGACTTTTGAGGTGCTTTCACACCTACCTTTTTTGGTCAGACCCGAAATAGCAGATATAAAAGTTACTGCAGACCAAACTTCCCTGCCAACATGCTCACGTGGGTTTCAAGTGGGGCAAGGTGGATTCCAGGTGGGCATGAGCTCTGTTTTGGTACTGGACCCAGCAGGGCTTCCCAAATGGGCCCCTTTGTTACACAGCTCAGCTTAATCTCTCATGGATCCAGTGTGTAGTTGACAACCCCGATGGGGCATAGTTAAACCCTGCTGATCCCATCAGTGACCCTGGTGGACATCCATATATAGGGCCAAGATGGAACCTGAGAACAAAACGTTTGTTTCCCAGTTGAGCTTCCATTTGTCAGCTGGGTTTGGTCTGACCAAAGTAGGTGTTTTCAGTCCAGTTCATTAAGAGAAAACACATTTTAATTTATTCAGACCAGTTATAGGAAGTTGAGGAAAGCTTTCCTCGCCCAAAGAAGGGGAAGAAGAATCAGTGTTGTGCCGAAATCGTACTCCCTAAGGCATCACACAGCAGTATGGCCACAACAGATGACACTCGCAATTAATTTTAACTGTAGGTTAATCCTGACCTGACCTAAGCTCAAAATTTGATTTGGGACCAGTTAATTAACCAACTCTTACTTATTAGTACTGTGTTAAATACTAGTGTCAAGTATTAAGAAGATTTGTACAAAGCATTCAGGTAGTGGTCACTGTACTGGAAGACTGTATTTGATAGTAGTTTTGTAACAATTGAAATATGTTTGGGGTGTTTTTTTGTTTTTTTGTTTGTTTTGTGTGTCAGATCTCTGGGTTGTACCTGAGTGAGCATGTGCAGTGGGTGGGATGCCAGGGCAGCAGTGTGGCTCTGAGAGGATATCCTTGCTCCCTCTGGACTCTGTTCCACGTGCTCACCGTGCAAGCTGCCAGCCGGCCAGAAGCTCTCGCCAATACCGGTACAAACAGCCAAATGCTTTCAGCTTTTTCACGCAGCAAGTGACTAAAAACCCTGTGTTTCTTTATATTTAAATCAGGACCCTGAATGGTACTGGGTGAAATGCTTGGTTTGTCAATGTTTAGGAGAAGACGTTAGTATTTCTAGTTCATTTTTGGGAATCGTAGCCTGTTGCTTTCTCATTCACAGTAATTTACTACCTCTGCTGATTGTTTTTGGAACAGTCAGTGCATTTGAAGTGGTCTTAAGGGATTGTGTTCTGTTGGTGGTAAGTCAGAGCTCTAATTTTCCTCTCGGTGACCCATCCCTCTTTCCCCTCAGCACTAGAGGATGATCCATTGGCTGTGCTTCAAACAATGCGGCACTACATTAGGACTTTCTTTGGTTGCCATGAGTGTGGCAAGCACTTTGAGGAGATGGCACAAGAGACTATAAGCCAGGTGAAGTCTCTGGATGAGGCAGTGCTCTGGCTATGGAGGAGACACAACCAGGTTAATGCAAGACTAGCAGGTAAGGTGAAGTGATAGAATAATGTTTGATGGAATCATTGAATTTGCTGCTTGTTTGCTATGTGAAGTATTTGCAAAACTAAACTTATTTGGAATTATAATAAAGCATTTTAGTATGGAGTCAGTATTGGTATGCTTGTCAAAAACAATAGTCACACCCAGAAGGAATTAATCAATTGCAATACGCAACTGCAGTGGTGGTGTGCAACACTGTCGTGGAGTCACTGAGTGGCAGAGGGTGTGCTATTCCAACAGGACAACACAGTCCACACACACTGCTGCTGTCTCAAGATCTTGCCCTGAAGAAACAGATACTATACTATGACCAATCACATCACCAAACCTATCCCTGATTGAAAATGTGTGTGATGCTATTGGATGAGTGAGAATGTTCAAGCTGCATGGGATGGATTATCACAGGACACTGTTAGAAACTCCATACTGAGACGTCTGGCATGTTTTATACCCGACTCTGTACTGAGAGACACTATTTCTGTATGCGTACATCAATAAATATGACCGATATTAGTCTTAACTTTTTAATAATTTATTGTTCCTGGTAACTTTTATCTTTTTCCCCCAATAGATCTAAAACCCCACACTTCCTTCTGGGTGCAACTATTTGTGCAGCCTATTTTTGGTGATGAGTGTACTTTATTTCAGGGTTCTTCAGTTTGGGTCCTGGAGTAACAAGGGAAATCGCCAGACTGGAACTGAAAAACCCTGCTCTATTTGAAGGTTGTATTGAAAGCAGTAAATTGATCATTGTTTCTTCTGTGTAGGATCAATGAGTGAAGACCCCATGTTTCCTAAAACACAATGGCCCACTCCTGACCTTTGCCCTACATGCCATGAAGAGCAGGATGGGCTTCATGTGTGGAATGAAGGCATGGTGCTTGCATTTCTCAAACAACACTACGGTTCTGCCAACATTTCCCCCAAATACATCAGTGATCGCCACCCACGGCCAGACCCGCCGGCTCCTAACAAAGCCATAGCTGCAACCCCATCCAATCACATGAAGGAACCAAAGCCATCTGCTGACAGTTCTCCTAAACATCAGAAGCACACAGACCTCAATGGAGCTGGTGATGGAGGCTCTGGTATCCAAAAAGATCCCAGGCTTGGTGTCTCGTTCCTGGGTCTGGGCTTTTCCAGCTTGGACATGAGCCTGTGTGTGCTGCTCTACGCTTTCTCCTGCGTATTCCTCATGCTCATGTTCTTCTTCTTCCGAGTTCGCTCCAAACGGTGGAAGATCAAAAGCCACCGGCCCTTCGTATAGCAGGCGAAAGGTGCTTTCTCTTCGGAGTGACCTGATTGTAATATAGAAACTCCTGCCAGAATTTGAAGGAATTTTAATTTATTTGTTTATGTATGTCCTGCTTTTTGTCCTATTTGCTGTGAAGAGACTTCTAATGTTGAACTTGATGAAACCTAATTTCTCGGGCCTAGTTGTAAGGTCAAGGACTTGTATGTGGAGGTTTTTTCCCCACTGCAACTGCAAGGAGAAAGGATGTGTGAAAGGTGCAAACATATTTTAATAATCGAAAGACACAAATCTGACTACTAAGGTCAAAGAAGTCTATTTTTATGAAAATATTATGTATGATGAGGTTATTTATAAGAGATTTTTAATGAAACAGAGTGTGCCCCTAATTTGTTGATGGACTAACACACTCAAAGTCACATTGACCCCATATTTGTATGTGATATTTCCAAACACAAGTTTACTGCATAACATATGGGTGCCAGCTTACCTGTTAACCCTTGAATCTCACTGCCTTTTAATGCCCTTCAATTACAATAGAATGTTTTGATTTTGTTTAAGAATTAAACTGTTCTGATGGGTAGTATAACCCAGTGTTTCTCAATCCTTGATCTAGAGGTACCCCTGCTCTACATATTTTAGAGCATTCCCTGCCCAGAACACATCTGATTCAACTAATCATCTCATTAACATGCCCTTCCAGAGGTGCAGGGTGTGTGATATAAAGCACAGAATCCTCTAAAATGCGCAGGACATGGGGCACCTCCAGGACCCGGGTTGAGAAACACTGGTCTGACAGACTTGGACCACTAGCCTCTTAAATAGCCTTCACTGGACCAGACCTCATCATTAAGTTAATTCAGTTCACGTAGAGATCAGTGATTCTCTCCTCAAATCCATGCCAGAGCACTGGACCTTCCAGTAGTTTGAGTATAATTGAGTCCATTTTTCTTTATCACTATTTCAGCTTGTGTGGTTTAGTCACATTGTGTCCTTGCGTTAATCGTTATTTCCTCAGGCTCTCACGGTTAAAGCGTTTTTTGTATAGTGACACAGTTGGCTGTGATTGATTTCAGTTTCTATGCCCTAATGTTTCCCACCAGGGCAGTCAACGACATCATTGCTCGTGGCATTTAACATATTTTGAGCCCTGTCACAGCTACTGTTCAGCTGAGTGCAGAGATAAGCTTGCGGAATGTTGATATATTGTAATATTGATATGATGTTTCATGGAGAGTGAAATATTTTATAGTTAAATTATTGAGAATTGTCTTTTAAAGCGTCTCATAAGGCTCAAGACTGATGTTTTGAGGTGTTTTTTTTTTGGTTTTTTGTTTTTTTGTTTTTTTTTTTTTACATTGAAATGAGTAGGAAATCAGACTTGGGCTGGGAATTGTGTTCAAATACTTGAGTAATCTACACCTTGCATTCAGTACTTTTCTTGTGTGTGAATACAGATTAATACCAGCTCATAAACTTTCATTTTACTGTGCTCAGTGTTTTCATGATTCCAAGCCATTTTATAATGCATAACGTTTATAGAACATCAATTTTCACTACAAACAGTGTTTTTTTTGGTGCATGTTATGGTATAGATACTGGAAAACTAGTTGGTCCCCGTTTTTATATTATTTATCTAATAACTGTGTAATTAAACAGCAACAACCATGGAATTACAGTGTTTCTAATGCTGCATAATAGTAGTGCAGCTCAATATCTGTGCTGAAAAGAAGAGCAGCAGTTCATATAAATTTATCACACAGTGACTCCAGGACAGTTTGGCACAACACGTGGCATTAAGGGTAGCCTTTGCAGTGGTCTGCATGTAGTCCTGCGTTCTGCAGTCGTCTGCCAATGGTGCTGGCACTAATGGTGACTCATGGAGGGCAACGCTGCTTGCTGAATATCCACAATCGTAGTTCTGCATATTTCTGCCACAAGACTCTGAGGAATATGCAGGAACATTTTATGCTGACCAAAGCTGCATGATTTGAAGATCAATAATTGAGTAGGGCTTTGCCGTCTGGGCCCTCCTAAATCGTGCCAAGAATGGAAGGCATAGGCGGAGCCAACCACCTGGATGACCAACAGGGCCAAACTGGTAGCAAGATTTCAGCATCTGTAAAGCAGCGAAGGGTCGTGTGAGTGAAAGATTGGTTGAGAAAGGAAACAAGGTGTGGCTTTTGAGGTAGAACTTTTGCTTAAGCTGTCATGTTTGACAATCCGCCAGTTCTCCCTCTCCAAGGTTGATGTAGGTTCTGGTGTGTGCCACCTTCTATTGACTGCTGCCCACACCAATGGGCTCAGAGTTGCCCAACATAGTGCTAGCACTATGATCCAAGGATCGCAGAACATCTAATCTTAGGTCATGCTGCTTGCCATCGGCAGCCGAAGTCTTAGAGAGCATAATTGGCCCTGTTCTCTCTGGGTGGGTAAATGAAGCTCTCTGACGGGTACCTGGCGTGTTTCCTCCAAGCATGTTGGCTGCTCAGCAATGATGCAATGTCAGCAGTTTGAAAGAATTTAAAAAATAAACAATTAAATACACAGGTGTCATTGCAAAAGGTTGCAGCTAGTGAGAGGATGTGTAATTACATCAAAACTTAAGCTAATACACATGTATTTAACAAGCAGAAGTGCTGTATTCCATCTGTTACAACCAATAAATCATCAGTAATTACATTGTTGTCTGGATTCATGTGTAACTATTCATTTATAAACGGTATAAAGTGGGACCATCTAGTCAGTTTGAAATACCATTTGCAGGATTCAACATGTTCCCATATTTATCTGCATTAAATGTGAACTGGTTTGGTTTTGTTTCTGTTGAAGCAGTTCTGTGATGAAATGTATTTGTTTTATTGATAAGCCTTATTAATTCCTGCTTCTGTGCCGGGAGTGGTACATAAAGCTGAAATGGCATAATGGCACAGAAAAGTGGCCTTTTACGCTGCTCCAAAAGAACATTGTCTTTAATTTTCAGTGGTTTAAGGACAGAATATTTTTATGTGAAGAGTATTTTCAGGCTCGTGTATATAAATATGTAGTTGGTCTCTTCCTCAGAGAGGAACTGTGGCATTTTGTACCCTGAATAATGTAACCTGTCTTTAAAAATAAAGATACGTACATTGACCCTGGTCTTCAGTCTGTTGACTTCATTTCTCAGCTAAACCTTTCATCTAATTTGTCCTGGTCCTGTGCACTCTTAAATGGAAAGGTGCTTCAAATGGTTCTTTGAGTGATTCATCAGAAGAACCACTTTTGGTTCCATACAAAATGTGTATGTGTGGGTGTGAAGGACACTTGAATTTGGGAAAGAAACTTCAATGAATGTAAAAGATCTTTACCACTTTTGGCTCCCCTAAAGAACCACTTTGTAATTTGAAGATTTGTTAAGTTTGTAAAGAACCTCACTTTATTTAAAGCTCACCAATTTAAAGAACCCTCTTTTGATAAAGGCTATTTACTACTTTTGGTTCTCTAAAGAAATACTGTAGAATGAAGATGTGTGTAAAACTTTTAACATTTGTAAAGAAACTTTTCATTTGATATAAAGCTTTTCCACCAATTTAAAGGACCTTCAATTGATTAAAGGTTCTTTATCACTTCAGGAGCTACAAGGAACCATCCATGTGGTGTGAGTGTGACAAACCTTTAAATTAGTAAATGACTTTTTCATCAAGTGATGATTCTTACATTTTCACTTGATGTAAAGCACTAAAATTTGAAGAACCTTGACTTGAAAAGGTTCTTCAGTACATTTGTTTCTCTAATTAACCATGTTTGCAATGGAAATATGTGTGTGGAGAACATTTAAATTGGTAAAGAACTTTTTCTTCAAGTTGTGAGAACCTTTAACATTTGTAAAGAACTTCTCACTTCTTTACCAGTTTAAAGAACATTCACTTGATTTTACTACATTTTGTTCCCTAAAGAATTATTTTGTAATGGAGATGTGTGATTGCAAAAACTGGAGAAAAAAGAAAAAACAAGTTATCAAATGAAAGTTCTTAAATTGATATCAGTTCTTAATCACTTTAGGGTCCATAAAGAACCGTGTTTGTAAAAATGTGAGGATGAAGAATCCTTTAAATTGGTAAAGAACTTTATCAAGTGAAAATTCTTTAAATATTAAAGAACCTTTTCACCTGATGTAAAGCTTCTGTACCAATTTAAAGAACATTCACTTCATTAAAAGTTCTTTACCACTTAAGGTTCCATAAAGAACCATGTGTTTTAAAGATTCATGAAGAACTTTTAAATTGAAAACCTTTGCATCAAGTGAAGATTCGTAAAATTGTTAATGAAAAACAAAAATTACACTTGATGTAAAGATGAGTGAAAAATCTTTAAAATAGCCATGAATCTTTTCACCAGAAGTACAGCCTGTTTATGTTCTTCATCATTTTGGCTCCCTAAAGAAGCATTCTGTAATGGATATGCGTGACTGGAGAACCTGGTGTAGAACATTTTTGAGCCTCTTTACTATATACAGAACCTTCACTGTGAGGAAAGGCTTTTTAAGGAACCGTGTTTATGAAGAGAGATGAGTGTGAGGAAATAAAGGTTCTCCCCACTCAGACTTCTCTTCTACATAAAGTCTAGGAAGCTAAAAGCGGTTCTTGGATCTTCTGAGATGTTTAAGACTGTAGGAAGCTTATCAAGCAGATCTGTCCCAACAAACATTCTCCTCAAGACGTTTGCTTGCAGTACGGCTCTCTGTCCTCCAGTGGGCAGTGTGGAGCCTCCTCCCTCTCCTCCCACAGCCCGGACTGCAGTCTCTCCTCTCTGGGGACGTCATACATGTGACCATGCAATCTCTCCATCTCCTGCTCGCGCATCCCAGCTGTCAGGCTCACAGATGTTGATTCCAGGGTTCTCTTCATACAGTCATGAAATAAAGTACTGCAGTGTGCAGTTCCGCGGAAGAACTGGCCCAAAGCAAGGGTTATTGGATCATTGGGGCTGGGGGGGGTCTAAAGCTAAGGGGAGGGGGGTGGTCTGCTGTGGTGGGGGGGTCTGTGAGGAGCTATGGTGGGATGGAGGGGGGTCTAGGGATTGGGGTGAGGGGGGTGGCTAGGGGTCAGTCTAGGAGGAGGTGGCTGGGGGGTCTAGAGGAGGTGGGGAGAAAAGTTTCAGAATGAGAAAAGTATCAGACCAGGTGAGAAGGTTCTAGTGTCCAGCTTTGGGCTGAGGAGCAGTTTGTCTTCTGTTTCTTCTGGCTGACACAAGCCACAGCTTCTCTTGAAGAGCAGACAGTCGGGCCAGCTCCAATTCTGCAGAGTTTACATGCATGTCTGACATACATATTTATATATTATAATCCCCTTTAATATCAGACGTGCGCACAGAAGATTACTGAGGTTTTTACATTTCTGGTTAAATAGTGCTGACTCATGCCTATACTGCCTTAGCCTTAAAAGGCAATGAGTCAAAGGGCAGAGCCCCAGTGCACCCTCCATCCACTGTGCTGCTGAGTGATGCTGTTTTACCACCCCAGTGCTCCACATAGCCTCCTCATACACCAAAGTTTTGCCTGTGTGCTCACGAATCATGACCAACCCACACAATCGGTCCCATGAGAGATTAAAACCCCAAAGCTTCCAAGGTCTGTATTTTCTCCCTATACAGAGGCGACTGGGCAGACGCAGGTTGGAGGACGAGTCTGCCTGTGCTTTTCTTCTTTTCTTTCTTCCCCCTCCTCTCCTCCTCCTCTCCTCCTCTCCTGTCTGGCTGTTATCTGTCTGATGCCGTGTTGGCACATCTGATTGGGTATGCAGACTTGTACTGAGCATGCCAGCTCAGACAGGGACTGCATTAGAGCGTTGTTTCCTCCTGCACACTCCATTTGTCTGCCCTACAAATAATCCTGCCGAGCATGGCAGAGAGGGAGAGAGGGAGAGAGAGAGGAAAGAAAGGGGGAAAGGAGAGAGAGAGCTCCTGATGGATTATGTGATCACGCTTGTTTCTGGCTCGCCGAGGAGGTTGATATGAGGTGAATTTGCTCATTTCTTCCCCCCCCAACATTCCCACCGCCCTACCACCCCCATGTTTTCTTCTTTTTTTTCTGATGCTCTAATAAAAGTGAGCCATTGCTGTGCCTCTGCCTGTCTTTTGTCTCTATCGCACATGCATGCGTTTAACTCTGCAGGGCAATTATCCGCATCAGCCTCCCTCTCTCTCACACACTCTGTTCTTTCTTGTTCTCTCTCTCTCTCTCTCCCCCTCTCTCTCTCTCTCACTCCATGTGTCCTTAAATGACTTTCTCTCAGTCTCCCTCCCTCCCTCCCCCTCTCTCCCCCGTCTCTGTGTCTGTGCCTATAGCCTCTCTCTCCCTCTCTGTGACATACAGTAGATGGTGCATCGATTGCACACAGACGCTCGCTTTCCCTCTCTCACTAGGAAGTCCTGTGCAGGGAGGAGAGGACGGATTGAGAGACATCTCTCTCTCTCTCTCTCTCTCTCTCTCACTCTCTCTCTCTCTCTCTCTCCCTTTCTCGTTCTCCTTCGTCCTGCCAAGCCTATGTGAGGAAGCTGTCTGCCTTCTCTCCCGTCTCGGAGGATTCTCCTGTAGAGGTCAGGTAGTGGGGTGGTGGGACAGGGGAGGGAGGGAGGGAGGGGAGGGCAGGTTTGGTGGGTCAGTTTTGCAGCTTCTACTTCTTCTGCATACTCCTGCCAAGCTTAGTCAGAGTTACCAAACATGTAGACTGTGCTAAAGCTGGGGGGTGGGAGGGAGGGGGTGCATTTGGTAGGGGAGCTGCTGCTCCTCAACATTTCTCCTCCAGGTTGCTTTTTTCCCTGGTTCAGTCGTCCTTCGTGATTTAGGGAGCGAGCGTCACGGCAAGTTCTTTTAGGATGTACTTTTGGGAATGGGGTCAATTCCTGTGGTTCTCTTCTGTAAGCTGCAACTTTTTTGCCCTTCTTGCACTGATGATCTTTCTGTGTGGACTCTCCTCTTGCAGATGTCCACTGTGGAAGTCCTCTCTATATGTCCTGTGGAGATCTGAAACTGGCGTGATGTCTCAGCTCCTGCACATGGAGATCCCAAACTTTGGCAGCGCAGTGCTGGACAGCCTGAACGAGCAGCGGCTGCTGGGCCAGCACTGTGATGTGGCCATCATGGTCAACGGTCAGGCCTTCAAGGCCCACCGGGCCGTGCTGGCCGCCAGCAGCCTCTACTTCCGTGACCTCTTCAGTGACAGCAGCCAGGCCCTGTTCGAGTTGCCCTCGTCTGTAGCACCATCTTGCTTCCAGCAGATCCTGTCTTTCTGCTACACGGGTAGGATGACGGTGACAGCTAGTGACCAGCTGATGGTCATGTACACGGCAGGCTACCTGCAGATCCAGAACATCGTAGAGCGGGGCATGGACCTGATGTTCAAGGCCAACGCTCCGTTCTGTGACTCGCAGACGTCTGCCGTGGACGATCCACCCAGTCCGAACAACAACAACAACAACTCCTCTCTGTTGCTAGGCGACCAGCCCACGGCCGTCTGCAAAATCAAGGAGGAGAAGCTGGAGACCCCAGTGTGTGCTCAGAGCGGGGAGCTCAAGCAAGCTGAGGACGATTCCAAGGGACTCAGGAACAGGTCTTCCAGGGGTAGCACGCTTTTCTACACCAGTGGGCTGGGGAATGGAACCCTAAGTGTGGTGCACCCATATGAGCACTCATCCAGAGATCACTCCAGCCCTGGGGCATCCAGCCTGCCCACCACTGACAGCCCCACATCCCATCAGAACGAGGAGGAGGACTTTGAAGATGACTCATATGAAAACCTTACCAGCGGGAAGATCTATGGTGTCTCAGCAAGTCTCTATGGCAGTAAATGTCATGATGGATCAAGTTCTAATATAGACTTGTATGAACGTTTGGGATTAGGCACCAGCCTGACTTTCTGTGTATGTGTCTCTCCTCTCCTCCTAGTGCACGAGAAGATGGAGGTGTCTTCCCTGCCTCCATCCCTGGAGAGCCGTTTCTGCGTGCTGCTTGGAGGGGACAGGGAAGCTTTGCCTGCTGGACTTATCAGTCAGATCGGGTACCGCTGCCACCCGGCCCTCTACACTGAGGGAGATCCAGGAGAGAGACTTGAGCTGATTGCAGGTAAGGCCTTTCTTGTACGTTATCTGAAAAAGAGCTAATCAAGTGTCTGAGTAGGCTAGAATACTTCATGATGACACATTTGGAGATTTGGAGCCTCATTGTCTCTCTCTTGTTGATGTTGTGAAAGGATCTGGTGTGTTTATGACACGTGGGCAGCTGATGAATTGCCACTTGTGCGCCGGGGTCAAGCACAAAGTCCTGCTCCGGCGCCTGCTCGCTGCATTTTTTGACAGGTCTGTGGAGTGACAGCTTAACAATGTAGATCTGCAATGATTTGATGCCATAAACAGCTGTGAAAAATTCTCTGATAGGTCGGACATTTTAGAATGTGGACCCATGTGCAGTCAGTCTCTGCAAATTAGACTTTCAAAGAATCAGAGTGGTGTATGTGCTGAATGCTGCTGTTGTGGAAATGTTTAGTAATTGTGCCCCCGGGTGGATGACTGTGGTATCACAATTGCAGGAACACACTGGCTGACAGCTGTGGGACAGGCATCCGCTCCTCCAACTGTGATCCCAATCGCAAACCTCTGGACAGCCGCATCTTGAACACAGTCAAATGTGAGTCAGCTGTGAGCTTCTGTTAACCTGATAAATGTGCATGTGGATCTGAATAGATGTTTATCTTGCCTGAACTACCAGGTTTTAGGTGCAAGCTTAGGTAAATTAGAAATTATAGTTTGCTGATGAATAATAATCAAAAAGGAACCTTAGGTTAAGGTCTAGGTGGTCTGCTGAAGCTAAATGTGTGCTTTACATTGCAATTAACAGCTGGCTACTATTTCTTGTTTCTTCTTTCTTCCCTCAAGTGTATTGCCAGAACTTTGCCCCCAACTTCAAGGAGAGTGAAATGAACGTGATCGCCGCAGATATGTGCACGAATGCCCGCAGGGTTCGTAAGCGCTGGTTGCCCAAGATCAAGTCCATGCTTCCTGAGGCTATTGAGGCATACCGGGGCTCTGTGGTGCTAGGCCAGGTGGATGGAGTGACCCAACCAAGCCCTTCCTTCCCCTTTGAGTCTGACTTCAAACACTTGGCCCAGTCAAACCTGACTCTGGAGCAGCACCTTTATGGGGACTGCAGAGAGACACTGAGAAATGGTCACTTCCCTGGAGCTGCCATTGAGGAAAGAGCCAGTGTAGAGGCGGGCAAAGCTGACCCGTTGCGAGCACGGCCTGGGGACAACCCAGAGGATGCGGCAGCACGGCATCTGGAGGGCTCAGACAGAGCCGGAACTGTCCTCACTCTAAACCCAGCCAGTAAGAGAGCGGATGGGGATGGAGCAGGCAGCAGTCCTAAAAGCCAGCCAGAAGAACACAGTGGAGAGAGACCCCTGGTAGATGACCAGTGAGTCCCAATTTCTTCTAGCCACTCTAATCTGGTCTTTGACCAAACAGGACAACCAACACTAATTACATGGATTATGCCAGTTTAGAATCAAAACCATGCCAAACGCTGCACGATGGAGGGAAAAATGGACATGCAATAGTTTCCCTGGATATATCAAAAGAACTCCAATGCCAAATACACCAATCTACATAGAGCTGTTAAGAGATAAAGCAGTCATTTTATCATAAGTAATACTCTCTTTCTATTACCCACATACACACACACACACACACACACACACACACACACACACACACACACATATATACTACACACACACACACACATGCTAACATCCTACAGGCTGGGTTGTTATGGATGTGATGCTCAGCATTTTACTGACTAATCTTCCACAGAATTACACACACCATCCAATTTGTTCATGGACCACTGCATGGAAAGGAAAGAAACAGGCAAAGGACAATGCACCTGTTCATTAACACAATATACATGCTTCAAATATCAAAGCTACAATGTTGGGTTTGGACTATAACAGGAGGAGAGCAGAGGGCTGCTTTAGTGAAAAAGAGCTGACTATGGGACTGCTGACGTGAACACAGAGTAGGAAGCAGAACAGAGAACAACAGTCCTCTGGAGAGAGAAATGCTGGACTCTCACTTTCTCCTCCCATGCTCTTTTTTCCCCCCTCTCTATTCGCTCGGGCTCAAGCTGCTGTATAGTACATGCTTGCCTGATTTTTTGCATATCAGCTGGTCTGGAAAAATTGAAATACTGATGGTTTTAGAAATGAAATAAAGGACAGTATTATTTTGAGGGACATATTGGTCTTGCTCCTTATATGTTTGAACATCACGATTAAAGTATTTAACAAAAAATGGAATAACAGTCCAGTAAGTCCAGCATAATCCAACTGTATCCATTAATGAGGAGGATAGACTCTCATCAACTCTCCATCCCATTTGTCCTTGTTTCTCCTTAATATTAATTACCTAATGAAAGTCTCATCTACATGAACACACATCGTTCCAATCTGTCGCCCTTATGGACTCAACTCTGGCTCCATCTCTGGGCTCTCTATGGGTAGGTTTGTCTCTTCAACTCTTGGTCTGCAAAAGGAGATAAAATGTGATCAGCAACAATCATATACGTTTGCCACAGTTACCTAATTTTATGTAAGGCCAAAGAATCACCTTAAATATCTGAACGGTAAACAAGCTGATTTATGGTGTGAGGTACTGGTAGTGTGCTGATTGTTATGTAGCTCATCCTGGTCCATCAACTTCTCCTGGAGGAACTGCTCTGGCAGGTTGACAGGAAAATCTAAATTACGAATGGCTTGACACCGCTCACAGTTTTTGAGGTGTTCGTTTTCCAGCCGAAAGACGTTCCAGATAGAACGCCTGCAAAATGGAGTGAGACTAACATAAGAAGGTCTGCAGTAAAGTTAAAGAGTAAGGAGAAAAACTGTTTATCCTCACAATACTAAAATTAAAAATCTATCACTGACTCTGCCGTCAGATTTGTTCTGAGCATGTTTATTAAGAATCAATGCACTTTCAGTTGCTTGGCACTTTTTTCACTTTAGAAAGGCAAATCTAACCTGAGGACCTCCAGTGGAGCCAGTACAGCACTAGCAGAAGCAGCAGAAGCTGAATCCTTCATCTGAGCCAGGAGGATATTTATAGCCCAGGAGATCCGCAGTAGCACATCTGCTAACATGGCTGCATAGTAATATACCTGAAAGAGACTCCAGTGTTTAGTCTTTATTGTAAAGGCTAATAAAGTAAATTACTAAAACAGTTTAATGTTGTCAATTTACAAATGATATGAACTATACACTCATCATCAAAAACATTGTGATTGAGTATCATATTTTAATGCTATTGGAAGAAAGATAAAAGTTACCAGATATAATGATTAGAAATGGACTGAATTTTTGAGCTACACATACAGAAGTAGTGTCTTTCAGTATGGGTTCCTAACAGTGTCCTGCAATGATCCATCCCAGCTTGAATATTCTCACTCAGCTCCTGCAGATTTTGCAGTAGGGTGAAGTGTTGATAGCATGTCCAATAGTGTCCCACACATTTTCAGTCAGTGATAGGACTCGTGTTGCGGATGTTGGAATAGTGCACATAAAATTTGTTGGTCTTCTCCACCAAGACAAAAGCATATTTACTTGCTATATATATGGCAAGGGGTGGGAACTGCATATTACACACCAAGTGAACAGTCAGTTCTTGAAGTTGGCATGTGGAAGCAGGAAAAATGAACAATGCACTCAACCGAATCGTGATGGCTAGATTGGGTCAGACCATCTCTAAATCATCAAGGGTTTCCAGTATGCAGTAGTCAGTACCTACCAAAAAATGCATCAAGGATGCACAGAGGGTCACAACTTACAGAACTTAATGGTTCTACTGCTAATGTGTTGATAACATTAAAAGCCTGTAATTGTCTAGCCAACTCTGGTCCTGGGGTAATTGCCAGGTTTAGTAGGTCTGTTGCATGGTCTGAGCAGGGAGATCAGCAAACTGTGCAGGAAGGTGGCACTCCAAGACCAGGGCTGTCTACCCTTGGTCCCCCTCAACCAACCAAAACAGCTCTGATATGTCAAAGCATGGACACCACAAAACCTCTGAATATGTCCTGTGGAGTCCATGCCAGGTAAGTTCTTTCTGGAAGGCAAAAAAAGCAGTATCACCAAAATTTCACAGAAGAAGGAACCTGAACTTAGAACAATTTCAGATTCCAAGTCATTTCGGAGCAGTTCTATAAGGACATTCATCATTAAATATGGACCTTGTAAAATAAACACAGCTGTGGGATGATTCAGAAAGATGCAGAATAACACATTTTCAATGACTTCCACTGAAAGTTATTTTTTTTTCTCCTTCTTTAAAGTTTTGGAGATACTGCTGCTTTGCATGACAGAGCTGTTGTGCTCAAACCTCTTACTTTTGCAGTTAAAAAAATAGCCCTTAGCCAACTTGAATTGCTATGTAAATAGACACTGAATGTATTAAGAGGCTGCTTATTCGCTTATTCATCCTGTTTTACTCCTACAGTTTTACTGGTTATTTCAGTCAGATACTTCCGTATGGCTTTGTGTACTGGACCCACCTCTACAACTGTACATTAATGCATGAACATTCGTCAGACATGTTCTTGCGTATACTCCAGGTTCCAGTATATTTGAATGGTAGTATATTTACTTCTCTTGAGAATGACAGCTCCTCTTTGAGAAGGCCATTCCCCTGTAGCAGTCCCCAGTCCATCCTTAGGTCCCAGCTGACGGTCACTAATACACTCATACAGGTAGCCATGGCCCACAGGTACAGGTATGCACTCACTTCCATAGCCAGAGCAGCCCTCACTGAACAAACACAGAGATCATACTCATCACTTTCACATTTTATATACATTTCATGTTGATTTTATCATTCTTAAATGTGTATCACAACAATTACAGTGAAATAACCTTTTCAAATTCCAATGGAGTGAAGACGATTCACTCTAAATCAACTTTCCTAGCTAATAGGTTAACAAAACCCAACAAAACAATCGAATGAACCAACACTTTCAAGTCCAGTTGGGTAAATCCAACACAAACACAGAGGAATAGCTGATATAAACTCTGAAAAAATGTCTGGAGAATCAGGTCCAAACATTATCCAGAGTTGCCTATATAATCCGGATATTTCCCAAGACTTGTTCTCACTACGAGAAATGTTTTAGACAATGGCTGGGGCCGAAATGGATCCCTATTCCCTCATTAGTATTGCACTCTATAGGGATAGACTATTTAGTTTACTAAGCAGTGTAGAAACAGAGATGAGTTCGGACACTTCCTCATCAGCAACGTGCATCAGCACCGGCCTCATAAACACACATATGAGTGTGTGAGCCGTGCTTAAGTTCCACCTACACACACAAACTAAATTCGGAATTAAAGTTAGTAAAGTTGTTCTTGGAGTAATCTTTAATTATGTTCTTATAAATATATGCTTCCCATTAATGTACGTTACAGGAAAACATCGGAACTTCAGCGTCCAGTGGCTCGTAGCAATCACTGTTTAAGGGGCTACTGTAGTCATTATAGTCATTATACAGTTTAAAAACTGCAGTCATTATAATTCTGTAAAAAATAACTGATGATTACTCTTATTTTACATTCGCTTCCATTCAAATTTAAAAGAATTTTTGCCTTCTTCTGTAAAGTTGCCATTTTGGAGATACATGCTTTTCACTGGACAGCAATTATGTGTTTTCAGAAATCATTTGGTCTTTTCTGCTAGATTTTCTGCAGGCATTTAAGCCCATCTATGGTGTGAATTGTAGCATTAAAATAAGTTTGTTCTAATGTTATAATTTCACAAAAGTCGTCTCCATAATATAGCCTATATTGGCATAGAGAACAGGACACCCTTTTCTTTTTTTCTCCCTCATAATTCCAGATATAAAAAATAAAAGAGCTCATATACAGTAGAACAGCAACAATTCTGCATTGCAGGTGAGATCAAACTACCTCTGGCTGCATTGTAGAGGCTTGCAAAAGTGACCATGAGAAAAACAGTGGAGTATTTGCCAGCGTTTAGGAGGTGGAGGGTGTCACCACTGTCCCAGTACTGTCGTAGACATTGAGTGAACCTCAGCCACGGAGGAAAACACTGAATCAGACCTGTGGCTACTTTGCTTTGTCTCTCCCAGTCCAGGCTCTCTAGAGATGAAAATACAGACAAAAATATTAGAAATCACTTTTAGTGTAAGACCCATAAAGATGGTCTCTGTTCACTGAAACCAAGATGTTACATCAGATCATTTAAGTCCTTTATGAGGTGGAGCTGCCATGAATCTTCAAGATTCATTAGACCAGGTGGTTCAGTTCCAACATTTATGTATCCATTGAAGTTGCTTTAAACTGTGGACAGGGGTTAGCATGGGCACTCATCATCATTATGGACTCCTCTGACCTGTGTCACAGTAGCCCTTCTGTTGATTCACCCTCACACTTCACTGAGTCGTGGGCATCCAACATTTTGTCCTTTGAGCTTTGGTACTCCTTGGATGACTGTTGTTAGGAATGCACCACAATCTTTATCATTTTGGAGATGGTTCTAACCCAGACTAATTTGGTCCTTGTCCAAGTAGCCCACATCCTCAAATCCTCATTTTGTCTGTTTTGAACACCACAAAATTAGAATAAAAGACCTCTGATTGGCTGTTCTTTATTGTGACCCAATCATAAACTATCCAGGTTTGAATATATGGAGAAAACTGTCTCAGGGTCTGCCTATAGTGTATATAGGTGATCATATGTAACACCTATGGCGTTGTTAAGTGGTTGTTTTGGTGTGATTAGATGGTTACTAGGGTGTTGTTAAGTGGTTACTATCGCTTCCCAGGTGATTACTATAGTGTTCCAATGGTGCTGATATGTAACTGCTAAGTGGTTGCTATTAGATCTTCAGTGGTTGCTATGGTGTCGCTTAGTAGTTGATATGGTATCCAAGGTGGTTGCTATGAAGTTGCTAAATAATTGTTAGATGGATGCTGAGGATCCAAGTTTGTTGCTATCATATCCCATGTAGTTGCTGTGGTGCTTCTAAGTGTTTGCTAGTAGGTTACTATGCCATCCCAGGTGGTTGATGTGGTGTTGCTAAGTGGATGCTAGATGGGTGCTCTGGGCCCTTTGCAAAGCACAACCATAATAAAAATAAAGATATAAATCAAACGTAAGAAGAACAATAGTGTGATTTCCCTCTGCAGTCACACAATATTTAC
Source organism: Acestrorhynchus altus (assembly GCA_034509495.1). NCBI lineage: Eukaryota > Metazoa > Chordata > Actinopteri > Characiformes > Acestrorhynchidae > Acestrorhynchus > Acestrorhynchus altus. The sequence continues at coordinate 15,791,641 of CM067522.1, read as the reverse complement.
ACAGAACATCACACAGTTATTTAAATCATAAACAATAATCCGGAAGCCTTTATCTAGTGAATTATCAGTTGTTTTAGGAGATACACATTGCAGCAAGGAGAGACTGGAATGGTCTGGAGTTTCCCATACCTCTGTAAAGGAAGCTTCCAGCCTGCAAATCCTGCCAATTTAACCAAGAGGCATAGAAGCACAGCATATCCCAAAGGTTCAGGATGAAGGGGCTCAGACTATTGAGCTGGTCAGCTAACCAGCACTCTGCAAATCCAACAGGCCGGAAAGGTGCTGTCAGGACTTTCCACTGTGGATGAACAGGAGTAGCAGTGGTTTTATAAGAAGACACACTTCACAGTAAGGGTGAATTTTTGTTTTAATTGTAGGTATTTGCTATTCAAATACACAGATTTTCATATGCAATGTTGCTGCACATCTAACTGCAAGTAGCTGCACCCAAAAGGAAAGTCAGATTGCAATGCTATTGGGAAGGAGGATAAATGTTACCAATAAATGCATACAGATTTAGACTGATCTGGGCAGTAATTATTAAGCTACACATACAGATGTAATGTCTCTGAGTATGATGTCACAAATAGTGCTCCAATGGCATTTTCAATCAGGGACAGGTCAGCTGAAGTGACTGGCCATGTCATAGTATCTGTGTCTTCAAGGCAAGCTGTTGAGACGGCAGCAGTATATCGATGAACCAGACTTGAACCCAAATTAACATCTCTGGAGATATCTAAAAATGGCTGTGCACTGATGCTCCCCATCCATTTGATGGAGTTTAAGAGGTTCAGCAAAGAAGAATGGGGGAAACTTTCCAAAAACAGGTGCCAAGCTTGTAGAGTCATACTCAAAAAGACTTGAGGCTATAACTGCTGCCAAGGTGCTTCAACAAAGTCCTGAGCAAAGGCTATTCTTATGTACATGTTCTGGTTCATGTTTTGGTGTTTTATTTTTTATAAATTTGCTTCAAACAAGCTTTTCTTACTTTGTCATTGTGGGGTATTGTGTGTAGAATTTTAAGGAAAAAATATTGAATCTATTTTGAAATAAGGCTGAAACAAAACAAAATGTGCAAAAAGTGAAGCACTGTGAATACTTTCCAAATGCAATCAATCAATATATATAGGGGGGGCATAGATCTGGGATCTGGAGTATAAATGTATATTTTGGGTATGATCACAAAGTCCAAGCCTGAGATCTGTAACGTCATCTCACCATCACAGCCAGGAGCCAGCGACAAGACTGAGAGTGACAAGTTCGGGTGGGGTTTAACAGCAGGAGCAGCAGCAGACTGTGGAAGAACATGGGGTGGAGCTGCTGTGGGACTGACAAGAGTGAAGGATGTAGACACGCCAGCATGCTAGTACACCAGCATACTGCCAGACATCCTGCCACCTACAATGAACACAAAGGAACTTCAGCATTCCCAGTTTGTTTTCACCACAATAATGATGATGATGATGATGATGATGATGATGATGATGATAGTCACAGAAGTCATTCTGTGCTCATTACCTCTAAAACATGTTGATGTGATAAGTGATGCCTGGGATCCAGCTCAAAGATAAGAACGTGATTGATTCCAGATCTTCTCCAGCAGTACATGTTTAGTCCCAGGAGATACAGGAACTCAATCAGTAGAAAGCTCCCTCTGTACAGCTGGAGCAGTGGCTTCGAATGATCTAGCTGGGATTCATTCCACACTTGCACACATATATGAGCATTAGATAGACACTGCATGGTGAAAATGTAAGAGATATGAATTCTATACCAATATGCTACAGCATGGTTCTACTAACCTTTAAAAGCAATTAAAGCTAGGAGTACCATCACGAGGCCACAGGTAACACCGATCCGAAAGGTTATCCACTGCCCAGCTGTCTTTGCATGAATGAAATTTCACAGTCTTAGAACGCCAGGGGTTTCAATTTATCATCATAAAATGTTTAGGATGGATGACAGTACACTCTATTTTACATCAAAATATTTTATACACTGAATTCTTTATTCCATTACAATTACACTGTGAAAACACAACAATTATATATTAGGAAGGAAGCTATATTAGGAACGTAATTCATTTGGGATTGGGGTACGTTTTGGGTTACAAACATAGAACATAACATCAAATTAGAAAAGTGTATTTCCTAAAGTGGTTTCCAGTGTTTGCAATGGTGTCTCTAAGTGGTTACTAGTGGTTTACTAGGTGGTTGCTAAGGTGCTGTTCTACTCTACCCGATAGTTACTATGGTGTTTCTAGATGGCTGCCAAGGTGGTGCTATACACAAGTTGTTGGTTGCTAAAGTGTTGCTAGGTGATTATTATGGTTGCTAGATGGTTGCTATGGTGATGCTATACACTAGTTGATTGATATGACATTGCTAGGTGATTGCTAAGATGGGGCTATATTCTAGATGTTGGTTGCTAAGGTCTTGTTAAGCAGTTCCTAAGGTGTTGCTATGGTATAGTTGTTGGTTGCAAATATGTTGCTAAGTGGTTGCTACTGAAAGGATTTGGTTGCTGTGGTGTACCACATGTTTAGTGAGTGGTTTTGCTTGGTGTTGTTGAAAATGATTGTGAGGAACGAGGAATGAAAAAAGCAATGGATGATTGCAGGTCCTACCTTTTTTGTTCCCCTTGGTGGGACTTTAAGCATTCTCAAAGCTTTCTGTTTATTGCCCCCCTCAAGCTGAATCATGAACATCTATGGAGTTTAATTCATAGGAACAATGGATTATTGGATATTTATAGTATATAAAGGTAGAATTTGAAATAAAATGAAATTGGTCAGTCATTGACCTTCTCACCTCCAGTTTTAACATCATTTGCCCACAGCGCTTCCTTTCTGTGCATAGGAAAGAAGTGTCCAGTCTTTCAGTTTTCCACTTTAAGCCATGCTCACATGCAAATTTTGCATCATACTTTTTGGTGATCTTATAAAAACCTTGGTAGTTTAGTTCCTGTGGTGACAAAATGATGTTTTTTGAGAAAACCATTACTTTAAGCATCTGTCCTCAATTAGAGACAACATACGACTTGTTCACCTGGTAGCTTTGGAGAAAGACCAGACTTAGATAGACTTCACCAACAGCTATTTTGAGTTTTCGAAGTTCAGTCTTTTTCCTGAGCGTAGGTCTGTAGACCTGTGAGTTGACTGCAACATATTTATCTCCAGTTTCTTCATCATAACTATCCATAGCAATTATACCAAACAAGACCAGCCTCCGCTTTGCCTCTGTTAACTTCTCTGAGAAAAAGAAGAAAAATTCCACTATAATTTAGTGATAAAAATAACCTCAAGAATATAAGAAGTCCAGTGTTCGAAGTGTAGGAACAGCCTACCTGAATAGAAGCTGTTCACCCTCATCAGCTCTTTGTCACATCTCTTGAAGAACTCCTCATGTTCAGGTCTTACCTGTTTTTGATTAATGTGATCTGCAAATATTTTACTGATGTTAACCTTTTACTGCATTTTCTGCCTCGTGGAAACAAGTAGTTTTTGCTTAAAGCCAAATATGGTTGACTCATTTCTTTCCCACTGGAACTGAACACAAACTGGTTCTGATCTGTTCTGGTATTATTTGCTTCTTTGCTTAGTTATGTTTTACATTTGAGTCTGAGGCCTGTATGCAATATGAGCAGAGATACCTAGACAAAGACCTAGACAGAGACCAAGACAGAGATCTAGACAAAAACTAGGATAAACATCTAGATGAAGACCAGGACAAAGACCTAGACAAAGAGCAGGACAAAGATCTAGACAAAGACCTTGATGAATATCTAAAGAAATCTAGACAAAGACCAGGACATTTGGAACAATGTGCTATGAACAGTTGAATCCAAACTTAAATTGTTTAGACACAGTAATAGAAGACATGTTGGCACAAACCAAACAGAATTTGAGCATGAGAACCTCATATCAACTGTGAAGCATGGGGGTGGAAGTGTCACGGTTATTAAATGTATATGTATGAATGTATGCTTAAAGGTCAAAGTCAAAGGTGTTTATGTGGTGTCCATACTTTTTCACATGACAGTATGAAACACATTTAGATACTTTGAGTTTTTAATAAATAGAAAATATATGGACCTTCATTGGGGGTTTACAGTGGGAGTAAATTAATATTCTGTTGTTGGACACAATTGACACATTTTGACAATCTTTTATGTTCCAAGTTCTTATCACATAAAAACGTTCTTATCACATAAAAAAACAATTCACATAAAATGACTCAAACACTTGGTCATGATTCCTCTGACTGTTACAATAATGTCAGCCCTGTCAGGTAAGGATTACACCATAGTCCCATTTTAGTCCTCTCTTCTAGGAACTGGGGTCACATTTCAGATACAGTCCATGTGTGCCTATTTCAGCTTTACACCTGCTGGTCCAGACTGGAATTCAGGTGGTGATTTACATATTAGTCCTCAGGGTCACATGGCCTGCTGGACCAGCCACACAGAGATATGAATGTATGAAGGCTATGCCACAGTTGTCATCCCGGAATGTGGGACTGTTGGTGTTGTATTGTTTGCTTATGAAAATATTATTTAACCTTACAATTGATGGGAACATTATCAATTTGTTGAGTTAGTTGAAGACCAAAGATCTTCACCAGAACTAGCAGCTCACCTGATTTAATTTTAGTTAGCCAAACCTGATATTAGATAATAGTGACCAAAAGTATTGGAGTTAATTAATAAGAGGTTTAGAAATGATGAAGTGAACACAATAACACACATCCAATTACTACTTTTGTGTAAATGTTTATTGTATTAATTCAGATTTTCTGAGCAAATTGATGTTTTTGCCATGGGAAAATGCATTTTTAAAAGATGTTAATTACATATAAAGTAATATATCTTAATATACACAGATCAACCATAACATTATGACTACTAGCTCTTCTTACCATACATGAGCATTTTCTATATATACAGACTGTAGTCCATGTGTTTCTCTGCATACATCGTTAACCTCCTTTTAGCCTGATCTTCAATGGTCAGGACCCCAGAGGACCACCACAGACCAGGTATTATTTTGGTGGTGGGTCATTCTCAGTACTGCAGTGACACCAATGTGGTGGTGGTGTATTAATGTGTGCTGCACTGGTACAAGTACCCACCAACCAAATAATACCTGCTCTGCGGTGGTCCTATGGGGTCCTGACCACTGAAGATGAAATGCACAGTGTAGAAACAAGGAGGTGGTCATAATGTTTTGGCTGGTTGGTGTATAGCATCACTGTCTGACAAACCTTCTTCTTTGAATGGAAGTTCATTTTATAGCATTTCTATTTTTCCGAATTTTTGTATACTGTACAGGGCTACTATAGGGTGTGATATAGACAACCTTGATAAATGAGAATTTTTTATTTATTTATTTATTTATTTGTTTGTTTGTTTGTTTGTTTGTTTGTTTGTTTGTTTGTTTATTTTTATCAGTGAGCAGCAATATACACTCATGAAAGCACTCATGAAATGTTTCCCAGAACCAGATCCAGAACTGCCTCAATGTGTAATTTCTGATCCTTCATAAATCACTGTCTAATAGTAAACATTTTAGTTTTTGAACAACTTTTTTTTGGTTTTCTATTCTTGCAATTTCATGATGAATGGCCAAACAGAAAAACTCCAAAATGCAATTTCTTTAAACTGATATCCATTGAAAGTTAAGGTTTCTTTGTTTGTTTGTTTGTTTGTTTCCTATAAGGTTGCCATTTTGCAGATAAAAGATTTTTGCATGACTGACAGTGTGCTGCCAGCTTTCCAACTTTCCAGAAGGACACTGTCAAACCACGTTCTGCCTCAATTACAACTGCATGGCTGTGTAAGCAGAGAGTGTGGGTGCTAGACTGGCCTCCCGGCAGCTCTGACCTGTCTCTGACTGAGAATGTGTGGTGCATTACAAACCATAAATACAACAACGAAGACCTTTTAAAAATTGCACAGATGAAGAATGGAGGGGATTTTGTCCTTAAGCTTAGTGTTGATATACCTATAACCAATAAACTACTAAGAACTGTTTTAAATTTGATTTAGTGTTTATTTAGCACCAAAAATCTGCTCATAGAACAATATCAAGCATTCCCACATCCAGTTCTAGACCACTATGTAATATCAAGCACCATTAAGAGACAAGTTATTAAGGACTTTTAGGATGCCCATTTTTTTCAGAAGCTATATTTGTTGTTATTTATTGATTTAATTCATTTATTTTAGTTTTATTTTTTACATTTTACTTGAAATGAAATAATAACATTTATTTAGTATTATGTATAATTATTTATAATATAAATAAATGTGCATATACTGTAGTTAATAGGCAACTTCCATACAGGACATGGTACATTATAATACAGTCATTTGAACAAGGGCACCCAAACCTTGGTACATTATTGTGAAAAAGGTTCATTTGTGGTCAAAATTTCATACAAGAATTTAAAGGGTCAGTGTTTTTTTTATTATTGTTTATTAAAACATATGTAAAGTGACATATCTCATACCTTTTTTGTTTTACTGTTGATCTGTATGGCTTATAGCTCATGAAAATCAGAAATCCAGAATCTTAAATTAAAAGAATATTTAATTTCAAGTTTCACTAAATGACTAATCAGAGAATATCAACATTAAAACAAAAGAAAGCTTGAAACAGATCACTTTAAATGTCAGGAATGTAACATTCAAATTAAAAATTATGAACCAAAAAACTTTTCACAATATTCTAATATTAAGATGCACTAGTACATTCTATAATCCAAGCTGCTAAAAAGTAAAAAAAAAGTCATTAGAATTACACCTGAGCATTTGTTCTATCCACTCTCTCCTCTAATAGGGGGTTACTTTTGTAAACTCATTAATCCTGTATTAGTTCAGTATCAGTTCTTGTTTTGAGAATATGTTATGCAATGATAGGTTCTGGGAGGTGTTCTGTTACACTGAGAATAATTTATGAGATTTTTGCATTGTCTTATTAAAGGACCATATATTGTACAGTGATGGGTATTGTTAGCATATCAGGAGAGGGTTTCAAAACACAGCCAGCTTATTATACATCATTAAATTACATTATCTTATACATTTGAATGTTTACTAAGGTTTATGTTCTGTGCATTTGCAGCAAAGTGGGTGTAATATTACATATTAATATTACATACAGTACATTTGGTGAAATTATGCATTCAGTAATACTTACTGCTGTATAAGAGAGTCTGCATGTTTTCCTTAAGTATGGAACTCAGGGCCTGAAATAAACAGGACAAATACAGGCTTATACAGACAGAATGTTCATATGCTTTTTATCTGATGAATTGATGAATGTAATCAAATATGCACTAATATTTGTATTCAGATATAAGACCACAACAACCTACCTCATAATGAATGTATTGCTTCTTCCACTCTGGAATCATTTGTGCCATCAGATGCTCTGAGAAGCTTATATGAGTTACTGACATTTTAGCAAACAGTGTAGCAAAGTTAGACTGTTTCACGACAACAGAGAGACAGAGTGAGAGAGAGAGAGAGAGAGAGAGAGAGAGAGAGAGAGAGAGAGAGAGAGAGAAAGAGTGAGAGAGAGAGAGAGAGAGAGAGAGAGAGAGAGAGAGAGAGAGAGAGAGAGAGAGAAGGAGGTGGGCACAAAGGCTGTTACAGAGCAAGAGCACAAAGAATTACTACTCTCATCTATAATTCATCAAGTCATCTCTTCATTTACACAACCTCGGTCAAATAACTGTAGCAACACTCTTGGCCTCTAAATGGTTCTCAGCTTGAATGTAAGGGTTCTAGGGACATGGTATAGATTTGGTATCGATTTTTACAATAACCTTTAATCACACTTTAATAAGGTTCATTATTATTAACATCACACCTAAGGCTGGAGGTATGACTAAATAAATCACATCTTAATATACTTGATAATTGATGATATACAATATGATACAATGAAAACATTAAAGTATCAGTGCAGCACCACGTGCTGTATATTTAAATAGTAACATTAATTGCGATGTTTCTACTGCATAATTTGAATAAGATTACTCTGTAGAGTGCAAACAAAACTGGCCCAGGGGTTCAAAAGCTTAATTTTACCCAGATGATAATGTCTATAACAGATGTGATATTACAATATGGATATTTTATAGCTTATTTAAAATATATCTCAATATATCAATATTTTCTAAATATTGTCCAGCCCTACTAAAATGGTTATTTAAATCTCTGCCTCTTGAAGTCCAAGGACTCCTAGGACTCAACTTTCATAACGTTTGTTAATTTTCCACATCATGACTAAGATAAACCTTGAAGCTGTGAAAACTCGTCCTAAAGAATGACTGTTGAAGTCTTGAAATGTGAAAAGATAACCTTGAGCTAATGTTTAAAATGCAAAAGATTAAAATTTACTTGAACACATTTCAGCATGTGATCAACCATAACATTATGACCACCACCTCTTGTGCTGGTGCTAGTGGATCAGACACAGCAGTGCAACAAGGAGTTGTCACAAAGCAGCTTTACAGAAATCCGGGTAGAAGCCTCAAATGAGCAGCCAGTGGCAACGGTGGCGAGGAAAAACTCCCTCAGGCTAAGAGGAAGAAACCTTGAGAGGAACCAAGGCTCAAGAGAGGAACCCATCCTCCTCTAGCCGACACCAGGGAGCACAGACAAAGGCACATACATGGGCATAAAATTATTCTCACTGCTGTATTGAGAATAGTGCACCATCCAGAAATATCCAGCCTGTGTCCTGTGAGCAGTGATGAAGGACTAGAGGATGATCAACACACACTGTGCAGATGAGCCTCTGCAGAGGTCTGATCCACTTTTGCCAGTGCAACACACATGAACAAACCACCACAGCATCAGAGTCACTGCAATGCTGAGAATGATCCACTACCCAAATAATGTCTTTAAAACTTGAATGGAACTTTCAGTGGAGGTCAATGTAAGTCATTTAGGAGCATTGTTTTGGTCCAATCATCAGGAACTTTGACAGAGTGTAAAGAAGGGTGATATTGATTGCGAGTCCCAGGGATTGGTGGATGGTTTAGAAACATAGAGGGTCTGTGTTTAATAAAAGCTCACCAAAAGGTATTGAATGTTGTCATTTGATTCTTTTCTGAGGCAGTTGATCTTTCCAGTGATATGTGAGCTAAGAGTAGGTTTATGCCAGTGTGTAATATTTATGGAATTCCTGTTCTTCCAGTGCTTGAGGATAAAGTTCTTGGCATTGTCAAGGGCAGTAAGTGTGGGACATGTTACATTAAATAACTGACTGTGACTATGAAAGATACTTATTTCAAAGAACATATTTCAAACCAACAACGCAATTTGTCCTCTGCATTTAACCCAACCAGACACATGGATACACACACAAGTGAATTCACACACTAGGAGCAGTGAGCATACCTGCCCAGAGCTGCGGACAGCCCTATCCACTGTGCCCAGGGAACATCTGGGGAGTTAATTGCCTTGTTCAAGGGCACTCCAGTGAAGTCCTGCCAGTTCAGGGACTCGAATCAGCCTTGTCAATTTCATCATTACAAATAATTCATCAATCTAGTCATTAATCACACTTGATGATCAATTTCCAACCGGATTTCTCAGGCAAATCATACAATCTAAATTCTGTTAATATCAAGGGAAGACAAATTTGATTAGCTCACAACTTCCTAAAAATAACAACATCTGGCATCTTATAAATACTGTATAATGAAACTGGTGAATAAATGTATGTCCAACCACAGAAATATCCTGCAAATTTGGAGGTTAACATGCTGCTAAAACATATAATTCAATTTTATTGTTTTCAAATGGTTTTCATTTCTGAATGGCAGAATCTTGATGAACAAACCCTCTTTAACATGCCATGAATGTTCTATTCCCATAACTTGTATTCAACCCTACTGGTTCAAGCTAAAAATACCAGAAAACACCTGCTGACATTTACACTGTGTGAAAATGTAACGAACAGTAGACCACTATAGCACTCACCCCAAGAAATCTCATGACATTACGTTTTGGTAGCTATCAGGTTTTGTTTCTACAGCAACGAGGGAAAAAAATGACTTTATGCATCTCTTTAAACAACGCTGGACAGTTCCTATGTGCAAAGTGTCTGTGGCAACAATCACTAAAGGTACTGAAAATCCTCATCAACAGTCACTCTGAAATGATGACCTGCTTAATTTCTTGTTCATTTCAGCTTCTGTCTGCTGGCACATTGGCACATGGACCAATGGAAAACAGAAGACATGACCAAATACCCTCTTCACCGTCTCACACACCGCTGCAGATACAAACCTGATTTGAAAGAATTCTTGAGAGTAAAAAATGGGGCAGCCATGAGTATTTTAGAATCAGGTCACTCAGTCCCCAATGGGATGATACTCACCCTGCGACCATCATCATGAGTACAGATTCACAAGCACAGGGGTAATCATGATCTTCCACAGGACATGGACATTGCAGATTTCTTTGAGATTTAAATGGCTGAGCAAAGACCTTGAGAAATGTGGGAGGAGCTTTTAAATCATGGTTCTTTTTACATTCTAGACATTTATCCTGTGTGTTTATCTTGTAACTGCCTCTACTATCCAGCAAAGCCTTTCTACAAGATGTTTGTACCATTTCTGAGAGAAGGATTTTACAGCCTGGCCCACAAACAACCCTGTTAATTGGTTTCGTTCCTTCAAACGAGAGGGAGGGTTCCATTTTGATAGGCCAGTTCCTTTCTTTAACCAGGCCTTTCACACTCTCTGTGGATTTTTCCCAATTTTCCCGATGGCCAGTCCATCCCTGATCACCACCCTACCTCATCCCCAACTCCTCAGCTTATCCCAAAAGTACTGAATGGAGCATCATCAGAGACCCAAGTTCCACTGCTCCACAGCTAAATGGTAGGGCCTTCTTACTCCTCTACCCCACTCCATTAGGCCTGATGCTAATAGGTTCAAGTTTATCTACTCCAGAGTCCTAATTCTATTGAATCAACAATGTGTGCAACTTTAAGTAGTTAAATGCATCGATTAGAAGGGCTGTCCACAAACATTTGGACATACCATGTACCAATGAAGGGTTCTTTGGGATTCATTAATGTCACTCTATGTATCTCCAAAAACCCTTCTGAACTTTCAGTGAAGGTCAAACTTCCTGATGTCCAGACACGTCAACGTCTCTTGTAGCTTTTAAATAACAAACACATTTAAACTTATTCACTGTCAACATTCCCAACAAGGTAGATAAACAGAACAAAAAACATTTTTTTATTGGCATCATTGTCCCATGTGACAACTCTTCACATTGACAAGAAGGTGAAGTATCTAAAACATGTTCTGATCATGTAAAATTATTTTGATCTAAACATAGTCAAATTCATACACATTTACAAGTATCTAAAATATCTCAATAGAGGCATCTCAAAGGAAGATGTTTAAACTGTATAGATGCATTAAGATGTACAGACGTTCATCTCTTGTTGTATGTTCATTGTAGGTAAAGGGTAGATAAACAGAAAAAAAAACATGGTTGGCCACATGACAACCCTTCACATTGACAAAAAGGTGAAGAATCTGAAACATGTTCTTGCAAATCTAATCTGAAACCAGAAATAACATTCAGTAAAAACCTGAGCATGTTTTTCTGAGATGCTTATCAAAACAGAGGTGCTACACATCACCACATGCATATAGATACAGAAGCAAAGGCAGCACTGAGCTCCTGGGCTTGCAAGATTAGGCCACTCCCAACTAACAAAATATCACAAACACCTTTTCAGCACTCGAGTGTAAACTAAAGTTCTACTCACAACATCACTACTCATTATCCTCCCAGAGACTCTGGTGCTGCATGCACAAAGCTCCATGCATACATAAATAATACATAAGGCAAATCAGTGCAGAGTGAGGTATATCTAAGGCCACAAGTTTCAGGTCTTGTTTGAGAGACCTTAATAATACTACTTCATGGCAATACTAACCCTTTACATGTTACACCAAAGTGCCATAACATTAGTACCACTGATGCTTGACACTTGCACTGCATCTGTCAAGGTGTGGGTTATGTCAAGTAGTGAGTTAACAGTCAATGGGCAAAGCATAAAGATCTGGGCCATTTTCACAAGAGCCCAGTTGTGATCTCCAAAACATCAGGCAGGTTAAGCAGTGGCCAGTACCTTCAAAACGTTTAAGAAAGGACAACCAGTGAACCAGCAACCAACACCTTCAGCTGTCTTGTGGAGTCCATGCCAAATATTCAGATCAGCTGTGGTGGCACAATGGGGACCTACTCAATATATATAGGCCGGTGGTGATAATGTTATGGCTGATCATGTACATTCAAGTTTTTAGGTTTTAAACATTGTACTATAACACTTATTACAGGACCATCAGATTTACCATCACCTTAGTGGAAACACGTTTTCATATTCATAAGTATTGGTAAATACCACCCTTTTTACTGTTTGTGTCATATAACCACTCCAATCCCCTCCCCTCATTTGCATATATCATTAGCAATTCACAATTAATGCCTTCCTGCAAAAAGTCTGACAGTAAGGAGCCAATGTGGATTCTATTTTTGTACTTATAAAATAGTTGCACCCAGAAGGAATCTTGAGAGACATACTGAGCTCAATAAATATTGCCCATATCAGTCTAGAAAATAGAAAATATAGTTCTTGGTAGCCTTTATCTTCCTTTCCAATAGCATTTCAATTCTATACTTTCTTCTGGATGCAAATATTTGTAGAAACGTTATGCTCATTGTCAAAAAAATATTTGCACAATCATATTTGTACATGCTGGTAATGAGGATACTTTGTAATTCACTATTCATCATTTTTTCTGTTTGGCCAAACCTTTGATTATGGTTAAAATTCTAGCTATTTTCTAATTTTGTAAAGCACAGATTTGGTCTTTAATAATTTACATAATTATTCATTTTTTAAGCATAGCCTCAATTTCATTTAAATTTCATCATCAATATCTTGTTTTCCGTGTTGGCACCCAATCAGGCACTGACTGGTAGTCATGACTATTCATTAGCTCATTAAATAAACATTTTGACTGGCTTTAAAGAGCAACACCAGCAGCCATTTAGATGGTGATCCTTTAAAGAGGTGTCCCCTTATGGGCCTCGTCCATTATGCTTTGATCCTTTTCCAACAGTAGCTACTTTGACATGTTAATATTTACCCCAATCCAATTGAATTTGTTCTGATTCTACATTCAGAGCTGGGTGTTTACATACACACTCTATTCAACAATCTGAGAAAATCTGAGCTGATTGGCCAACATGCCCAACTGGTTGACCAGCAACATCAAGTATGACCATAATCAAAGGCAACATACATTACGTTTCTGAAGAGCTGACCAGCTAGCTGACCATCTTATGTATTTTTTTGTCTAAATGACCTGCTTTTCATCCACCTTGACTTCTAAAGCATCTTAACCAGCTTAAACCATCCAGAGCCAGCTACCAGTTAAAGCTGGTCTTCAGCTGGATTTTTCTGCAGGGTATTAACTAACTTAAGTTGCCCAAAAATGCCTATCATACCTTCCTTTAAGTTTCCACACTATTGTTGTCCGTGTTAGCAAGGGATCGATCTCCCATAAATTCGTACATAATTTCGGAAATGTATAATAAAACGTAAATGTAGAGAAATCAGATCTGCTTTTAGCATCCTGATTCGTCCAACATCACTGAAGCAGTGTTAGCACACTGGCTACAGGCCTTGTCCAACATTACTACAGTAGCATTACCATACCACTCACCATTACCATACCGCCTCATCCAACATCAGTAGTGTGGCATTAACACACTGGTTACAGGCCATGTCTAACAACACTACCCCAATATTAGTGCACTGGTTATGGACCTCATCCAGCAGTATGGGGTAAGCATATGGTTACAGGCATTGTTACTACTGTGTTATCACGCTGGTCATGGGTTTTGTCCATCATTGCCAGTGCGCCATTTGCATGCTGGTTATGGAACTCATCCATCACTAGTGCAGCATTAGCACCTGTCTATGCTGATATAACTTCACATGACTAAAATCTAACACTATCCTGAGCCTTTTTCTGAGATTCGTTGGCAATCAGACATTATTATTTGTGTAAAACACTATCAATTAACACAAAACCAGCTATTTTCACTGGTGTTGCTTCATGCATATAAATACTGCAATGGCAAGGGGGAGCGGATAGGTGATAAACACCGCAGTAACTTTATAAATAGGACTTCATTGCTGTTTTACAAGGTGTAGCTTGGTTACCACTGGGTTTTATTAGTGTGTTTACTTGTGCTGTTCCCATGTTTGGGAATAAATTAATAAATAAAATTCAGAAAGCAGTGTTAAAAGTGTTCAATTTCCACAATAATCCAAATCTGTAATGCTGTTTGACTTAAATCACTGGTAATTCTCTTAATTTGGTTCTCCCATTAAGTTTTTCCCAGTTTGTTCTCAAATAAAGAAATGGCTTAACTAAACCCTGTGGCTTAACTTAAAGTGCTACAAGAAACTGTTCAAAACACTGTTCAATTATAAAACACTGCATTCTAAAACCTTCAAGTGCTACCACATTCAGTGTATTGTCTTCCCTGTACATTTCCCAGTAGGTCAGTTCTTGGAAGGGATGACCACAACAGGCTCCCCATTTCTAGGCCTCCACATTAGCACCTGAGCATCATTGGCATTGGGCTTGACCAAGGCATTGGGTGGAATAGGTTCATTCAGGGCCAGGATCTCCGGCTGTTCCTGAACCAGAGGTTCAAGCAGATGGGCTCTCTGGCCGAGGGGCTTCTCTGGGTCCACTTCGATAGCCAGCTGCATCCTCCAGCGGATGGTCCTGAGCAGCACCATCTCTGCTGTGGCCTCGTTCATAGCCACCAGCCAGGTGGTAAAGCGCTGGTCCCTCCAAATGGAGCTGAGGAGAGGTGGGCTGCTGGTGGTTCCCGTGGGGACACTCCAGGTTACGCTGGGTCTGAAGTTGTCATTCATGCTGACAGTGAGGATGGTGCTTGCTTTTTTGGGCCCCACAATGGTGTACATCTCAGTGGTGCAGCCATACCACGGGTAGCTCACACCATCTGAGTCACTGATGGCTTGGATTTGTCCATCTCTCAGCTCGGGCAGCTCCCAGCTTGATCTACAGAGGCAAAGTTTACTTAGATAAGTGGCACAACTAGAAGGAAACAATTTGAAACATTCTTCTTAAAGGACGCATTTCCTTCATGGGTTGTTCCTTTCATTCTTTTACTGAATAGCTTCCCGCACTCTATAAATACTACTCATAGTAAGGAACATAAAGTGTTTCGAATCACAGACATAATCAACTATTAGCAAACATATATGATGGCCACATATAATAAACGCATAATTTAATAATCAGCTTATTGTATAAATACGCAAGCTGCTCAACTTTAACAAAGGTTGTCTAATGTGAAAGCCAATCTGATCATCAAGGAAAAGATGAATGAACACATTTGGCTGAAACAAAAACAGGGATATTTCCCTCAGCACTGATGTCTAGAAAAGACATACTTTATTGTCCTACTTGGGGTGTGCTCAACTTCTCTGCCATTAAGGCAACAATCCCAGGAAATTGGAGCATAAACATCACTAACATCCTGAGTAACCAGTCTTGTGAAAGTCCCTTTAAGCTATACCCTACACTGCACAAAACTGCACTGGAGAGAGAACTCTATGTTATATAGTTCTAACACTTTTATCTTTCAAATGTTAAAAATATCCTTTCTAATCCCTAAAGACAAACCTTTTCTCAGTCTGATCATTGAAAGTCATAGTACAGTCATAATTCTACAAAAGTGTATTTTTTTCTAGGATGTAACAATAAGCAAACTTCACTGTACAGTGTGAATTAGGTTTACAATGCATACAGTCTCACAGCACTTGCATCAATAATAATAATAATAATAATAATAATAATAATAATAATAATAATAATAATAATAATAATAATAATAATAAAAGAAATGTAACTAAACCAAATTAAGTCATAGAATTCAGTAATAGACATTTTATTATATTCAGTAATAGAGGTGTTACTATATGACCTACAATCTAGAGGTGATATGATATTCAATAATATGTTTCAGCAATCAATAATAGTGGTGTTATTACACAGCCTACAGTAAAAGAGGTGTTACAGAATTCAGTAATAAAGGTGTAACAATGTTCATTAATAATCATATTACAACATCCAGTAATAAAGGTGCTACAGTAAGGTTTTATGGTGTTTAGTAATACTTGTGTTACTACATAACCTACAGTTATAGAGATGTTACAACATTCAGTAATAAGAAAGCTACTACATAGCCTACAGTAATAGGTGCTGTGACAGTAATTAAACTGTTACTATATAGCCTACAGTTATAGAGGTGCTACAATATTCAGTAATAAATGTGGTACTACATAGCCTACTGTTATGGAGGCGTTACAATACACAGTAATAAAAGTGTTATTATATAGCCTAACAGTAAAGCAGGGTAACTACTCAGTAACAAAGGTGTTATTATATAGCCTACTGTTAAGTTTAGCATTATAGAGGCATTATGGTATTCATAACTAGAAGTGTTACAGTCATCAGTGATTACAACAAAACCCACAGTGATGAAGGTGCTGCAGTATTCAGAAACAGAGGTGTTACAGTCACATTAATGACGTTACAATATTCTGATTCTGGCCATCAGCTTCTAATTACACCAGTGTTACCTTCCATACTCACATTCCTTCTTCTCCATAGTAATTGAAGAAATCCATTTGGTTGCAAGCCTGTATCCAGCCCACGGTCCAGATCTCCTTGTGGACCACCGGGGGCACCTGCACCTGTGCGCTGGCTCTAAAGTAAGGTGTGCGGTATCGCAGAACCACACTGGACGACTCATCCAGGACAGTGGGGTTCGAGTCAATCGAGGTGCTCAATTCAAGGACTTTGAAGTTATCGTGGAAGATGGTCCTCGGTCGCACACTCTGGAGGCACCCCATGGTGATGAGCACCCAAAATAAGGTGGGGTTCATAGTGTGAACCAGGTTTGGCTCTGAGGTTTTAAGGTGTTTCAGAATCAGATCAGCATCAGGTAAGCTGCCTAAGGAGGGCTTGATTTCAGTGGATCATGACTTTAATAAGCAAAGACGCGTCTCTGTTTACTCCAGCAGGAACATGCTCTGGTGACCTTCCCGGCAGGACCAATAAAACACGTGTAACCAGTTACCAAACACCAGCTCCAGTCTTAATGCTTCATCAGTGAGCAGTGGTGATGAGGTGCCATATATCAGCCACAGCAGAAGGAAACGGTGTCAGCCCATCTGATCTAATAAATACAATGTAACGCGCACGCAAATGTCCCCATAACACCTGTTACACAGACTCCAGTAACAAGGCATCGCGACGACCAGTCAGTTACACACTAAGCGCAGCACAGACATTGCAGAAGTTACAAAAACAAAATTCAAAACATTCCAAAATATTCCACGACAAACAGAATGTTGCGCTGCAGTCGCACGTTACAGCCATTCGGTAACGTTCCGCGCGCACGCGCGCGCTCCGCGCTGTAACGTTCTATTCTGGAGTTACACTCCACAGCCTGCCTTCTCTTCGTGTCTGACTGCTTTAAAATCCGTCACAGGTCGTGCAGCTTTGGCTCGCCGATTATAGGCGTGTAACACAATACTTCAGCTGCTGGGGTTTATTTTTTCTCTCCAAGCGGCTTAGAATTAAGCCTTCCCCTCCCGAAACCCTGCTGCATTCTGGGTAATGTTGTTCTGGGGCCATGAAAACTTGTATTGGGTCAACAGTATGGGCTGTGACTCGAAATGCATCCCTGTTTCCTTTCCAGGACACTAATGAGTATGCCAGTGTCTGTGGAATTAAGCCCAAAGAGGAATGTAAACCTACTTTTGAGGGAGCTATAATCTCCCACAATGCATTGGTAATTAATTGTAAACATCATATGATACCCTCCCAAACAAGCCATTAGGGTTGAACTTTGTGCACTTCGGGTGCCGGTCCCAAGCCTGGATAAATGGTGAGGGTTGCGTCAGGAAGGGAATCCGGCACAAAACTCGTGTCGAAACTATAATGTGGATCACAAATAGGATTGGTCGAGGCCCGGGTAACAACGACTGCCTCCGGTGCTGTTAACCAGCAGGGTGCTGGTGGAAATCGGACTACTGTAGGTCGAAGAGTATTGAGGAAGTCGGGTTAGAAGGACGGTTGGTGTAACAGTAGAGGAGGCAGGGGATAGGGCAAGATGGAGGCAGATGATCCGCTGTGGCAACCCCTAAAGGGAGCAGCCAAAAGAAGAAGAAGAAGATAATGATACCTTTACACACTGAAGAGTGTGAAATAAATCTATGCTGGTTCAATATCAAACAAAGGGCATCGGGTTGTTTTGGCCCAGTTACCAATTCCAACCCTGCGTTTTCAGTCTTTTTTTGAAATGAGGTCATTGAATAATACATATTTTGAGGTGCACAAGCCTTTGGATCATTAATGTGCTTCTAATGATACCTAATTTCGTAACAACACAGAAGGCATGGGACTGGAAGGTCACTGGTTTATCCCCTGAACCGGCAGGAAGTAGGGGGTGGGGGAGTGAAGGGACAAACTTTTCTCCTTCCTCAACTGTTATAGCATGTCCTTGGGCAACCTAAGCCCTTGTTGCTCCCTGGGTCATAAATGATGATCCTAATCTTAGACACTGAAAATGCTGGGATTAAATAACTCTCTGCTGGATCAAAACTGAACAAAGAGCTTTGAGTTGTTTTGGCCCAGTCACTATTCACTTTTGTTCTCTCAGTGATTCCTGATTTTTATAATAATGCTGGGCAGGACATGCATGTCACTAAGCAGTAAAGCCTGGCACAGTGTTACAGCCATGTGGGTGCGCTTCTTGCAGTGGGTTCTCGTGTCTAGATCTATTTATAGGCTCGCGCTGGAATAGAACCCGCAACAGAGTTACAACAGGACAAGACGTGACCTGGGAATGGACACGGCGGCGCGCGTATCTCCACCCTGCGCCAAGAGCCAAAGAGGAGCGTGAATTCGGGTAAACAGGGGACTGCGCGCTTTAGGACAGCAAGATGCCCACGAGCCAGAGCCGATCCAGGGCGAGGAACGTGCTGAACAGGCCGGAGTTCATGTCCCTCCACCACCAGCCTACGAGGAGCGCGGGCGCCGAGGGTCGCGGCGGCGCGCGCAGGCCGTCCTACAAAGCGGCGGCGGCGGCGGCGGCGCAGCAGCAGGGCGGCGAGAACGCGCAGCAGGACGCCGGAGAGAACTGCAGGGAGCGGCGGGAGTTCCCGGAGGAGGACTGCATGCAGCTGAACCCGTCCTTCAAGGGGATCGCCATGAACTCCCTGCTGGCCATAGATATCTCCCTGTCCAAGCGGCTCGGCGTGTGTGCGCACACCACGTCAACGTGGGGCAGCATGCGCGCCATGGTCAAACTGCTCGCGCTCACCGGCCACGGCATCCCGTGGATCTTTGGAACCATCCTGTGCCTCACGAGGAGCAACACGCTGGCAGGACAGGAGGTCCTGGTCAACTTGTTGTTAGGTGAGTTTAGGGGAGGGGGTCTTCACTGGGCTTCAGTTCAGCTCTGTAAGGTTCTTAAAATGGTTCTTTGCGCAATGGAAGAGAAGAGCCACTTTTGTACAGAGTCGGAGTTTGCAGAATCATCTAAAGGTCTAAAGAACCTTCTTGATGTAGGGTTTCTGTCCTATACAGGTTCACTCATGCATCTCTATTATAAAGGTTCTTGAACCTTTAGAACCCTAGCTTAATGTTGCAGGATTCTGTTGATTTTTATTCACCATAAAAAAGAAAAGTATTCATTATAGACATGCCAGATATTATGTTCAGGAGATCATGGGCTACTGAAATGTGTCTAAATATGAACAGAATTTCAATATTTGTATGAACTAGGTTTTGATAAAAAAAATCGCTGAGCCTTTAATGTTTTTTTTATTTTATTTTGGCTTTGAAGGAGTAAATAACACTTTACATCTCAGAAATGCTGTTGAAATTGTATCATCCAGAGTGTCCTTGAGCTGAAACAGAACATGTACTATAACTCTCCTTTGGCATTTAGTTTGTTTGGAAATTTAGCTGTTTTCCAAGCTGGATTACTTGCTGATAAATGGTCATTATCACACTGATGACCACCACAGTTAGATTAATTCATCTAGTTTGTTATGATATCATGTTTGTAGGTTACTCTGACCTGAGCTATGAAGCCTAGAAAACAGGATGTAGCTGCCTGCAAAGTGTGGATCTAGGATTCTAAGACTCAAGGAACCAAAAGTGGTTATTATATGGCATCACTCAAAGAACTGTTCTATGCACTGTAATTTTGGTAATTTGTTCCAGTGTTGGGGTTTAACAATAGGCTACGGTTGAAAAAAACTGTATCCTGATATATTTTTAGCTGAAAGCCAATACATGATATATATAATGCAAAAATGCAAAAATTCAATGTGAAGAAATTAGGACACCCTATGAAATCCTTCTTCCATCTTTTTTTTTTTTACTATATTTAAAAACTGACATTTGATCTTCCGAACATCTTCACCAAAGTTACATAGTGCAGTAGCAGTGTTCCAGCCTGGAGTGGTGATGATAGAGACTCAATTCTCTCTGTTACAATCAATGGAGTATCAACAAGATCCTGAAGTTGTTATTTTAAGGTTATTTAAAATTGATACATGTTTCTTTGCCATGATAAGTTTTAATGCGGTCTTTTATAGGTGAAAATCAGTGTCAACTGTTTGTTCCTTATTTAAATAAATATTTGAAATTATGGAAAGTATTTAAACTGTTAAGTTGCAATATTAGCACTGTTGGTACTAAATAATAAACCTATTTTCAATTCATTTTTTATTATTTTCACATTATTCAAATGTAAGCGTTAATTTTATTTTTAGTATTCTATGTGTTAAATATGTCTTGCTTCTAATTATATACCACACTGGGCCTAGTTCTCCCAAAGCAACTTAGTGTTAAGATCACCTTATCTGGTATAGAGAGTGTCCAGGGTGATGCTGCGCACTCTTATAAATCTTATAAAACTGCACATGAAAAATAAACAATACAACTGCTGATAGTAAACACCCTAGCTTTGGAAATAAACAATGATTTCCTTGAAAGATGGAAAACGAAACAGAAGAGACCAGTGATAAAATAAAACAATAAATAGGCTGATTATTTATGTTGTTGATTTTCTGCATTGAAATGAATTTGCCTTCATCCAGCAGCCCACTACTGTTGCGACAACTTATGTAATCATTTATATTAAGCTAATAAAGCTACGGTTCAATTACTGTTCTACTGCAGTAAAATATCTGCCTTTTTTTATTCATGTCCCTGCATGCATAACTCAACCAATATAAACATTGCATTTCTCTGTAATGCTGATCCAGGTGGTCATGGTTTTAGTTTCTGCATTTATAAATATGTATAGAATTGGTACCTGCACTGGAAAAGCAGAAAAGCATAATAAATATCTCATACATAACAATGGGCAGTAGCTAAGCATCACTGTACATCATTACTTATTCAGAACAAGGTTGGCTTTGTGTTGTGTCAGTCTGCGAGAGATATACATGCTATGGTCAACATTCCGTTCAGGTGTGTTCTTTAGCTTTGCTCATAGAAGAGGTTTTATTCTGGCAGCGAGGACGCTGTTAGGTTTGTAGGTCAGTGGCTAAGGGAATACAGCAAGGAGGCAGTTATATGTAATTGACACATACTTGTGAATATCTCATGCACTGATTGTTTTCCATAAAATTGCCAGTCAAAGATTTTTCTCAGGTTGATTTTTTCCACTTCACTCTTTTTGCACTTCCCTCCTACACTCCTCAAAATAAACGTGCAATAGAGGGTTCTTTGGAACCACTGTTTTGCAAATGAGGTGTTTGAGTGTGAAGAACAGCCACATAAGGTAAAAGAAATCTACAAATGAAAGCTTTTCCTTTAAATGATTCATATTCTGAAGTTGGATTCTTGGATTTTTTAATTTATGATGTAGCTTTATGTACCAATATATTATATTATGTAATAATAGCTATTTAATGTGTACTATTTTTCAGGTTATTTTTAATCCTTAGAACTAAACTAGCTCAAAAGGCAGATTATTTCAAAACACAGGCCTTTGTTTGAATGAAGAGGGTTATGTATGAAGAAACTCATAGGCACTGTTAAGCATGGGGATGGCAGTATCATGATTCTGGGCTGCTTTGCTGCCTCAGGTCCAGGGCTGCTTGCCATTATTGATGGGTTAGTGTATTCTACATTGTACCAGCCAGTTATACTGATGTTAACTGTAAGTGGGTCAAGCAGCAAGACAATGGCCACATAAACATACAAGGACTTGAAGCAAGCGCTTAATTGGATTTGGACTTTTAAGCACAACTTTTAAATACATTGGTTGTCTGACATAAATACAATGAATTTGTTTTTGCAGTAAATCCTCTTCTTCCAATTACAGCGCTCTTGCTGGATGTGATGACTGTGGCAGGTATGCAGAAGCTGGTGAAGCGCAAAGGACCCTGGGAGATGACCCCCAGCTTCCTGGACTACCTGGCCATGGATGTATACTCATTTCCAGCAGCTCACGCCAGTAGGGCAGTCATGGTGTCCAAGTTCTTGCTGGCGCACTTGGTTCTCGCAGTCCCTCTGCGCATTCTTTTGGTGCTGTGGGCCTTCCTGGTGGGCATGTCCCGTGTGCTGCTAGGCCGCCACCACATCACAGATGTAGGATGTGGCTTTGCTCTGGGATTTCTTCATTACAGCCTGGTGGAGATGGTGTGGTTGTCTTCCAGCACTTGCCAGACTCTAATCTCCATTGGTTCACTCAACTGGAGTCCCTTCTATTGATCAGTGTGTGTCACTTGCAGCCCTTAAAACTCAATCAGGATGAAGTCCCTCTGTGGAGTGGACAAGTCCAAGAGAAACTGAAGTCTTATGTATTTTTAAAACCTGAATTGGACATTTTGTCATTTTTGCCAAAGCTATATAACATGAGAGGAGGCATTTGAGAAGTACGCTGGGTGGACATTTGCCATTGCTAATGCCCACGCAATGTATTCTGCTGCACAATGTTAAAAGCCAAAAATAGTCTCTGTACAAAATAGATGAGCTGCTTTGATTTGCATTTGTTTTTAACTGGTGTGAGTGAGCTAATGCTGCTCAGGGATTTTTGTAACAGTGACATACTGTGTCATGAAAAATCTCTTGTTTTATTGTGAAATTGGATATTCTTTTGGGGGGACTCCAGATAAAGACACTAAATCAAGCAAATCCTGGAACCTTTCTGATAGAAAGCCTACGGTGATGGAGTCTGAAATACAAGGAATGAAACATCCCTTCTTTTTTTATTATAACTATTACTTTCTGCCAATATACATCACACATATTACTGAAATGATTTTGCCTTCTTAAGATTAGCTCACATTTTAAGTTCTTTCACAACTTTGGGCTCAGTTTCCCAAAAGCATTTTAGTGTTAAGATTTGAGCTGCATGATATTAGAAAATTTTCATTAGGTTTAGGGCCCTATATTTTCACAGTGATGCATATTTGGGAAGCCCATGTGAGGTTTTTGGGATGCTCACACCCTCCAGGAACCAACCTGGAACCCACCTAGCCCACATTCTACTAATGTAAACCCCACATGAGCATGCTGGCTGCTACTTTCATAAATTGTGGAGTCACTGTGGATTGGACAGAACTTACTGATGTATTGAGATATTGGGAATTTGGTAAATATGACAGCACATTTTACCCTTTATCCTGAAAGCATCTGTTTTAGGTAACAACACTGCCTGCCATACGGCAGACTATAGTTTGATTCCTCAGACAGGAAAACTATCATACTACACCAAGACTCTTAACTCTATATATACTTATCTGCATATCTTTAAGTCACTCTGGAGAAGAGCATTAGCCAAATGTCATTAGGGAATATCCCATCCATGAAAGGGTGTAGAAGGTTAGCAGTGAAATTTATTTAAAACTGACTTCCACATAAACACTCAGACCCAGGGTCACCCAGAAGAAAATTACCCAGAGCATCACTCTCCTTCCAATGGCTTGTCTTTTTCCTAGAATGAAGGTGACCTTCTTTTTTCATTTTAGCATGAGCACTCTGATCTGTCTGTGGCTCAGCAACCCCATACAATGATGTGGGCATTATGTCAGTCCAGACCAGACCTTTGTTGCCCTTATGCATCAGTTAACATTGTGTTAACAGTGCTGTGCTGCTGGTTTGTGGTCTTTTTGAACCACTCTCTATAGGTGCTTATTTTAGACCTTTTTGAAACCTTTTTGATTGTTTTTTTAAAATTATTATTTATTTTATTGACCAGGGGGAGTCCCTGTCATCGAACAAGGGGTGGGTGTTCCCTTTTTGATCGGTTTCATCCAACGACCGAGGGAGTCCTTTTCATCGATTGGGGGTGTGTGGTCCTGTTTTTAATCGGTTTCATTTGTCAAATGATGGTGGGGGGGTCCCTTTTTGATCAGTTTCATTTCGCTGACCTAGGTGAGTCCCTTTCTTTGACTGGAGGTTGGTGGTCCCATTTTGATTGGTTTTGTTGTCGACCAGGGGAGTTTCTTTTCATCATTATCGATTTGTTGACCATGAGGTGTATCAATAAACCCTTTCACATCCATAGGGGCCCACATCCATAGGGGCCCACACAGATATTACCCAGTTCATCGGATGGCCAGTCCTTTCCTGATCGGTGTATATTGTATATGGCAGATTCACAACACAGACGTTTTTAACGAAGTATGCAAAACTAAAATAAATCTATACCAATGACTGAGTGCTATAACAGAGCTGGTTCATGGGGAGCCTGGCCACTTCATATTTCCCCTCTTTTATGAAAAAATACTGTAAAATGACAGAGAGAGCCCCCAAGTGAGTTCTCAATGGATGGGGGTGAATGAAGATAAACTGCAAAAAAAAAGTTAAAATAGTGTTTAAATGCAATTTTTCTTAATTTTCGGGAAGCAGAAATTATGTGTTACATTTAAAAAGCTAAGAAAGCTGTATTTTTGCACTTTTCTACAGCAAACAGATTTTAGGTGATCGAGAATCAAACATTACTGCGACTGACTGCTGATTGGTAATGTAGGGGCGCCTGTCATTGGCCAGTATATATTATGCAGTCCAAACTAGATAAAGTTAAAACATCAAATAGTTTTTACTATAAAATACAAGGCTATATTCAGATATTTTCACTTAATAAACAAAATGTGTAACAGGGATGGGCATATTTTGCTGACATCATACCCGTAAGAATGACATATGCGTGTTCCCTGGTGGATTTGTATTGAGTAAGGCTAAAGTGTGTTCTTGTGGGAAAGAGAAAGCAAGTGTGAAAGAGAGTATGAGTATGAAAGAGAGCATGAAAGAGAGTAAGGGAGTGAGATGGCCTTTAATTTTATATAAATATATGATAAAAGGTTTGATATAGGATTGATATAAATCCAAATTTATAATCATTTCTAATCATTTTAAACAAAGGTGTGATTGAATGTTACATGAATAAAGTCAGATACATACCTTCAGTTATGCTGTCATCTTATTTTTTGCATAGATTTTGTCAGTTGCTGTGTAATGGAAGGGCAACAAGCCTGTCATCACAGATAGATTTACTGGAGCAAGAATGAACTATAAGCATTTATTCTTTGTTCTCTGTTGTGCATCACCTTGCCATCTCAAATTTATTGTTGACTTCTAAGACCATGAAGTAACACAAAACCTCATCAGGTCATGTGCACCAGCGCTCAAAGGCAGCAAAATGTCTCCTGAACCACTGAGCAGAGCACTGAACATTTCCCCAGCTGTCTTTGTCAGTCTCTAGCCCCTCTCTCTGTAGAGGTGATCAGATAACCCTGCTGGAGCTAGAGCCTGACTCAGCAGGCTATAAATACAAACAGTCGGGCAGCAGGTCCATGCCATGCTCTTTTGGGGCTCTTCTGGTCACCACAACCCCACTGTGATTGTTACTGACACTAATGACTGTGGTGGGTGAGTCGATGTTTAAGTATCATTACATTATATCATTATAAGAATCAATTTTTATATAAATAATAAGTGTAAACCACACTAATCTAAATTATATATATATATATATATATATATATATATATATATATATATATATATATATATATATATATATATAGGGGTTGGACAATGAAACTGAAACACCTGTCATTAAATGTGGGAAGATTCATGGCTAAATTGGAGCAGCCTGGTGGCCAATCTTCATTAATTGCTCATTGAACCAGTAAGAGCAGAGTGTGAAGGTTCAATTAGCAGGTAAGAGCACAGTTTTGCTCAAAATATTGCAATGCACACAACATTAAGGTTGACATACCAGAGTTCAAAAGAGGACAAATTGTTGGTGAACGTCTTGCTGGTGCAACTATGAGCAAGACAGCAAGTCTTTGTGATGTATCAAGAGCCACGGTATCCAGGGTAATGTCAGCACCACCAAGAAGGACCAACCACATCCAACAGGATTAACTGTAGACGCAAGAGGAATCTGTCTGAAAGGGATGTTTGGGTGCTAACATGGATTGTATCCAAAAAAGTCATCCCCAAGACGAATTGACGCTGTATTGGCCACAAATGGAGGCCCTAGTTCACCATACTAATAAATTATTGTGGTGTAAAACCAGGTGTTTCAGTTTCATTGTCCAACCCCTGTATGTGTATATATATATATTTACAACACCAAGATCAACAGTTTGTTATCAAACACCTCATGTCCAGAAGGTCTGCTGTCATGGTGTGGGCTGCAATTTCGTATGATGACAGATCACCTTTGGTCTTCAATACAGGCAGGTTGACAGTCCAACCTTACATTAATGAGGTCCTGCAACCAGTGGTCCTACCATTTCTGAACACACACACTGGTGCACTTTTCAAAAAGACAATGCTCATCTGCATACTGCGGAGATCTCAACAGCTTGCCTTGAAGACAGATACTATTTCATGGCCAGTCGCATTGCCAGACCAATCCCTGAGTGAAAATGTGTGGAATGCTATTGGACATGCTATCAATATTGCTCCCGCACTGCAAAATCTGAAAGAACTGTGTGAGAATATCTAAGCTGCATAGAATGGATTATCTCATGACGCCATTATAAACCTCTACAGCTCCATTGAGAGATGTCTGGCCTTACTGACAGACACGACACCATACTGAGAGACACTACTTCTGGATGTGTAGTTAATAATACATATTAATAATGTATTGATTATCTAACCCAACTGTATTGTAATCTCACACTTCCTTCTGAGTGCAACTATTTTTTTGACGATGAGTGTATTTAACAAGGTACTACTTAATAATACAGTCACTAACATGGTACTGTATTTTTTATATGGTCAGTCGCTATTTAATATGGTACTATTTAATATGTATCTAATGATGCCGCTATATAAGATGATAATGTTTGGTGGTAATGACATGGGATATTTTTTATGGCCACTGTCACTATGTAATATGCTTTTTATATGGTCAGTTAGTATTTAATATGGTACTACTTAACATGGTACTGTGAAATGTTGCCATTATTTAAGAATGTCCTGTTTGGTCACTATTTGATATTGTATTTATTTGGTCACCGTCACTCTTTAATAAGGTACTATTTAACATGGTACTAAGTGAGCGATCACTAATGAACATGGTACCATGTGATGTGGTCACTATTTAACATGATTTAACATGGTATTTTTATATGGATACTCTATTTAATATGGTACTATTTAATAAGGCCACTATGTAACATGGTCACTATGTTAAATGGTATTTTTATATGGTTCCTGTAACTATTTAACATGGTAGTTTTTATATGTTTTTTATATCGTGAGTCACTATTTAATGTGGTACTACCAAACATAATATGGTTTAATATTTGGTAAAATACCCTTTGTGTGTATGTGCGTCCTACGATGGACTAGCGCCCTGTCTAGGGTTGTTTCCCGCCCTTGCGCTCAGAGTTGCTGGCTGGGCACCAGCTCACCCGTGACCCTATTCAGGAATAAGCGGTTAAGAAAATGGATGGATGGATGGATGGATGGATGGATGGATGAATGGATGGATGGATGGATGGATGGATGGATGGATGGATGGATGGTACTCTTTGGTCACCATTTGATTGTGTTTTGTTTGTTTTTATTTGGTCACTGTCTATTTAATATGGTATTAGTTAATAGGGCAAATAGGGCCGGTTTTATCTGAGACAGTTTTATTTAATATGGTTCTATGAAATATGGTTCAATTTATACTGTTCTATGTGAGACAGTTCTATTTAATATGGTTCTATGTAATATGGTTCTATTTAATACAGTTCTGAGACGGTTGTATTTATTAGGGTTCTATCTGAGAGGGTTCTTTTTAATGAGTCTATGAAATATGGCACTATTTAATATGGTTCTATGAAATATGGTTCTATTTAAGTTCTATGTAATATGGTTCTATTTAATACGGTTCTATGCAATTTGGTTCTATGTAATATGGTTCTATTTAATATGAGTCTATGTAAAATGGTTCTGTTTAACAGGGTTCTGTTAAATAGGGTTCAGTTTAATAGGGTTCTATCTGAGAACGCTCACTGAGCAGAACCCACGCGGGCTCGTGGCCTGTGCGGGAGTTACGTCACTGTCGTATTTCCGCAGAAGAAGCGAGAACAGATCCGTCCTGCGGCCGAGTTCAGCGATCTTCCGGCCCGTGTGTCCGCGCTGCTGCTGTCAGACATGGCCGAGAGTGACTGGGACACAGTGACCGTGCTGAGGAAGAAGGGGTCCGCGGCTCAGTCCAAGTCCAAACAGGTCGCCGCTCCGCCGCTGCGTCTCTCAGCTTTATTGACCGCGTGCTTCTCCGTCTCTGCGCATTGTTTACCGAGTCGCGACGTCTCTCTAACGTTAACCGATCACTGCACTTGTGTCCAACCCAGTCTGTTCGCTACCTAAACATCTGACCGATGTGTGTCCGCAGGCTGTAACTGCTGCCCAGAGACGAGGGGAAGACGTCGAGACGACAAAGAAGTGTAAGACTTCTGTTTTTGCCCATGTGCTCTAACATTACACCGCTCGACACCCTCCTGCCCTAGTGTAGCTCTAAAGTGGGTCTTGGGGGGCTTCGAGTAGGACCCTGACCCTCCATTCCCCCTCCTGAGTCTGAGCCCTAGCCCTTTTTATTTTCTTCATGTCTTATTTTTATTGTAATATTAAACAACCAGCAGAAATAAAAGCATCAGCTGCCACAAAATTCACTATTGCACATAAAATGTCTGTCTCGTCTGTTGTTTTTCCAGGTTATTGTGAAATAAAATGTTCTGTGTCATAACCTGGTATGTGAGTCAGTGTTAATGTGAAAAATAAAAATTTGGAAGAAAATAAAAATTGGATTCCCAATTAATTCCTTCCTCTGTGCCAGAATTAGGAGTTGGAGTTATGTTCTTTTAATTATAGAAATACATTTCTAGAAGCACTGGAGCTGCATTTCTATGGGTTTTTAAAGGCTTTATTACACAGTAATGTGCTTTACCTCAGTCTCTCAATATTGCCGGTGGAAGGTTGCTGGTTCGATTCTCTGAACTGGCAGGACATGAAGTGCACTTGAGCAAAGCACTTAACGCCCCAGCTGCTCCCTGGGTGGTACACTTCAGGTACATTGTCTCACTTCAGAGACAGAATCTAAAATAAAAAATACACAATCACATTATGATTTTAAATAATGAATTTGCATTTTGCTGTATTTGATACAATAGAAAAATAGAACTTAATATTTGGTATAGAAACCTTTTGCAGTTACAGAGGTCAGACATTTCCTGTAGTTCTTGGCCAAGTTTGCACACACTGCAGCAGGGATTTTGGCCCACTCCTCCACACAGATCTTCTCCAGATCTTTCAGGTTTTCGGGGCTGCCACTGGGTAACATTGAGTTTCTTTTGGGTTCAGGTCTGGAGACTGGCTAGGCCACTGCAGGATTTTGAAATGTTCAACTACATAATCCCAAAAGTTCTATTTTGGTCTCAACTGACCATATGACCTTCTCCCATTCCTCCTCTGGATCATCCAGATGACCATTGGTAAACTTCAAAAAGTCCTGGACATGTGCTGGTGTGAGCAGGGGGACCTTGTGTGCCCTGCAGGATTTTGGTCTAAGTCTGCTCTTCTCAGGTCATTGACAAGGTCCTCCTGTGTAGTTCTGGCCTGCCCTTTTTCAGAATCATCCTTACCCCACGAGTGGTAAGGATCCTGACCCCACGAGTAAAGGCAGTTTGACCTCAGGTTGCAGGAACATAGAATAAGTGAAATGAAAAGAGATAAGAGATTTATAACTGTACAAGCAATTGCTGACGTAAGGTCAGTGCCAATGCTCTACATCTTACACTTCTAGAAATCCGTGGCCGTTTGACCACCCTAGCTATACTTATGTTATTATCCTTTGTCAAGTTATTATCCTTTATCACAGACAGAAGTGACTGTTTTGTGTTCTTTATAGGGGCTGCTGGTCAGAATAAGCAGCATGTTGTAACCAAGAACACAGCTAAACTCGACAGAGAAACAGAGGAGCTCCATCATGAGAGGGTGACTCTGGAGGTCGGCAAAGTCATTCAGAAAGGCAGGCAAGATAAGGGCTTAACTCAAAAGGACCTTGCCACTGTAAGTACACACATTGTTATAGAGAATGTACTTAAGAGTGAGGTTCACTGATATGTGATATGTATTTTTCTTGTCTTAACTCGAGACATTTGTCAATATAGGAAGTAATTGTGTTAGAGTTCTGATTAAATATCATTATTTACCAAGCCTAGCATAGTATCTCTTTGTCAGACTGGTAGAAGTATCTTTTGGCGGCAGTGACTGACTAAGAAAATGAAAGACTTTTTGACATAGCTATGAATATTTGTTCTTCAGAAAATTAACGAGAAACCCCAAGTCATTGCAGACTACGAATGTGGCAAGGCCATCCCCAACAATCAAGTAATGGGAAAGATCGAGAGAGCACTTGGTGAGATTTTCAATTTTAAATTTTTTTGTTTTTTGGACAATTGTTGTGAGCTATGAAATACTGGTCTTTAATCTGGTCTATATTCTCTGTCCAGTAACTGACTGTCCTTTGTTTTGTGATGGTCTTCAGGTGTCAGACTGCGTGGAAAGGACATTGGGCAGCCATTTGAACCAGTGCCCAAGAAGAAATAACCGAAAAATCCTCGAAATCCACCACTTAGCCTACAGAATCCCTTCACTATTCAGGCCTTTTAGTCAGTCTTCACATGCTGCTGTCTCATCCATTCCCTTTCTCCTGACAGTAATAAAACTGCTTTTCCAGTGGTGGACCAAATGTCATTTAATTGACAATATAAGAATGAAAGCATAAAGTCTTCTTTTACATAGATTTATGGAGTGCTGCATCACTTGAACACTGCTTTTTAGTTATTGAAGACTGAACTGAACTATGTATTTTACATTTTCATAATTTTACGCTTGATCTGAAATTTAAATAAAAGGTTTTGCATTCAGTCTAATTGCAAAGTATAGAAGTTTTTTAAATGACATTGAGGTTTAAATTGTATTTGGTTGAGGGTGTACTGGGACAGTAAGGGAGATTCATTTCTGTAAACAAATTTACACAAATGATCAAATGTAAGAATGTAGCATTTTAACACAATGAAATAGTGTGTAATGATATCATACAGATTGCAATTAATTAGTTCAATATGGAATAAATGTCATGACGCTTCCAGCATTTTTAACCATATGATATGGTCACATTACAGTCATATCAGAAAATTATGACCGGGAATGATTCACCGCCCACATAATGCATGCCCTGTGGCGATCCTGTGGGGTCCTGACCATTGAAGAACAAGGAAAAAGGAGGCTCCAACATGCAGCGAAACAGACTGCAGTCTGTAATTAAAGAACTACAAAGTGCTACTGTATGGTAAGAGGCGCTGATAAAATTGGCATTATATATAAACAAGGAGGTGGTCATAACATTCTAATATCACTATATTTTTTTTGATGCCATAAACAATGGAACAAAATGTTTATCCTACTTTATAGTGAAATAAATTACTCGTTTATTTTAATGATATATTTTACAGTTTGCTATTGTTTAATCAATTTTCATGTTGTTTGGCTTTTAAACTGAAGTCTCTTGATAAGACATTCATTATGAAAAAGTTACTATTTACTAATACCTGTAAAAAATAAATAAACAAACAAAAATCATAGAGTGCAGTTCCTGCAGAAACTGAGATTGCTGTGATATAGGTGTTGGTTAAGTGGTTGCTAAGGTGTTCATGTGGTTATGGGAATTAATCCTAGATGAGGGGCTAAGGTGTTACTAGATGGGCCATGGCCAATTCACCTACCATGTGCATGTAAATTCTTACTAATCAGTAATAAGTGTTGCTAGATGGTTGCTAAGGTGCTGATATAATGTTGAGTAGTGTTGGTAAAGTGTGGTATAGCCTTTGTTTTGTTTGGTGGTGGATTCAGTTATTGTCAAATGTATGATGCATTTTGTAATGATTTCTTACTAAACACTTACTTGCAAAGTTGATTTTCATTGTTTGGGACAAATCAAAACTTAACAAAAAGACCTGGATGTTACTAAGCATGTGCAACAGTGTCACTAGACAGTTGTTATACTAACAGAATGTTGTGTAACTAAGCATTTACAGTAGTGTCGCTAGGCGGTTGCTATAGTAACGGGTTGTTGCTAGTGTTACTAAGCATTTACAACAGTGTCGCTAGGCGGTCTCTATAGTAACGGGTTGCTTCTAAAACGTTCCAACCATAACTGTCTAGGCGGTTGCTATAGTAACTGGATTTGGCTGATATGTTACTAATCAGTAACTAAAGTGTTGCTAGGTAGCTGAGGTGTTGCTATGGTACTGCTTTTGGTCGTTAAGGTGGTGCGTTTCGTAATAATTAACACAATAACACAACAGGGCTTTTTTCGGCGTTTGGAAACAAATAAGTCAAAACGTAACGAAAGAAGACGTAGCTACAAGCTATAATTCGTGTATAACGTATAACGTTTTGTCATATTTAAATTCGATTTGTCCCCCCGGAACGTCTAATCTGCTCCTCGTTTCAGACGGACGCAGTTCGGCTGCGCGCCGTTGCTACGGGCAGCGGTTGTTGTTCTGCTCTTTATCGCGGATTCGGCTTTAAAAGTCTAATTTAACCCTGAAACGAGACTTTTACAGCAGACAGACCCGGACAGCAGCTCGAGGAGACGGGCAGCGGGGGTGTTTATGGACTTCCAGCTCCGGATAAACGCCGGGAGGGCAGTGACCGACCGAGCGGCTGGACCTGCGGACTGAACTGCATTATTATGATTCACACAAGAAGCCCGAAGAGCGTCCGTCCCGCAACGGCGAGACCGAACCGCCCGCAATGACAGAGAGACAGTGTGGGTTAGCGGAGAAGGCACTGTCAGAGGGCTACGGGCGCCTCCGCTTCAGAGACACCTCACTGCTCATCTGGCAGCAGCAGCAGCTGGAGCTCGAGAAGGCGCCGCCGGCCACGTACCTGAGCCGCAGCCAGAGCGCCTCCTACAGCCGCTACGGCAACCAGGCCGTGGTGATACGGGACAGACACACTCTGAAAGACCCCCAGAGCGGCTCCCGAGTTTGCTCTGTTATGTAACAGCGTTGCAGATGACTTCATTAGATACATCCTCCACTACAGAAGGTGCTCATAGAGCTGCTAGGACGTTTGCAGATGTTCTACAGGGTGTGACTGTTTTTTATTTGTAGTTTTATCCTTTTAAAATCATCCAACAGTAATGCTGTAATATTATTTTAACGCACAGGAGCACCAATCATCAGCCAGTCCATAAAGATCCCCAACTTCCCACTTTAGGCCACTTTGAAGTAACGCCTAGTCCCCTTCATTTCCCTAGGGTTTGGAATTGTTCCATTTCTTGGAATTTCTACCAGTCCATTGACAAAGGGAGAGAGGAATCGCATACAACCCCAAAGAAGTCGATATTTGGGCCGGATAATGACAAGGGACCCTTCGTTAGGTTTTACAGATTTTAAATGTCTGTATAATTCAGGTAGAGATGTACGCAGACAGTGGTTTGATGTGAAATGTGTGGATCCCTGCTGAAAAACAAAGCTCAACACCAGCTTTAGATGGTCTGATCTGGTCTTTGATGGTGAAGCTGGTCATCCAAACAAAACAGACCTCATACTAGTAGGCCAGCTGGTGACCCAGGTCTTCAGCAGCATAGTGTATGTTGCTTTTGATTTGTACAGGTGTGTTACAGTCTGGAAGCTCTGTGCACTTGAATCGGATTTTGATTCATGGTGTGGCAATGCAAGAAGCACACCAAATAGCACACTTGTCCTGTTGGGTGCCTGCCGGCCAGGACCACCAGGCCATAGGGTGTCTCAATTCCCATTCTGATCTAAAGGGTGTTCAAGAACACCCTCTACATGCCCTTTTATAAGCCCTTTGGAAAGAAATGCTGTAAAGTGAACTCAGCAGTGCCCTATTACCCACAAATCCCTTTTAGATGTGAGCGATCAGTGTGCATAATAAAAGTGACATTTGCTGTTGCACTCCATCAAACGCAGTCTGTCCCACTCAAATGCTTTAAAACCTGGCGATCTCCAGGACTTGCTAACGTCACCAGAATGTGGGCCACAGGGCTCATGGTACCATTTGGGACTTTGTGACCACAGCAACTCATGCAGATAGTTTCATGAACTCCATACACACATCTGGCCTGATCACATGCCTCCAACAGTGCAGACATCTCAACAGGTCTGATTTGAGAAATGTGATTTTATTGAAGTGGAAAGGATATTGGGTGGTGAAGGGCTCAATGAAAAGGTGGGCCTTAACAAATGGTCCCCCCAACACAACAGGCCAGTGGGGGTAGTAACACCATCTCCTCCTGATTAAACAGCACGTAAGGGGTGGAAAATGAACCTCAGGAAAACAGCAGTACCCAGGGCCCAAGATTAAATTAAATTTCTGTGATGTAGCTTTTTGAGCCAAATGCTTCAGACGTCTGCTCATCACTCGTGTTCTGGATCTCCAGTGGGGCATTTTATACCCAAACACACAGAGTAATTTTGCTTACATATTAACCATTTGATTATGCAGAAATTTTCAAAATGCCAAGATCCTTGACAGTGTTTTTCACAATGGGAAAGGAGACCTATTGTATGGAGACTGAGGGGTGCATCATTTTGTCATTTTAGGTGTAGAATTTTATACTCTACAAAAAAGTATTAAAATATGTTTAGGCAACATTTTTGACTACTTGTTTGCACTTAGTGTTGTGCTGCAAAAATCTGGGATGAGCAGTTTTTGAACTTAAGCTTAAACTTTGACCCTGAAACGAATAACTTCAGAGGTAGTTTTGGACAATTGCAGTGTTTTTCCTCAATATTCATGTTGTAAATCAAATCTACTCCTGTATGTATTATGTAAAGTATAAGTATATATGACAAGAACAATACAGAACAAATACCAATGCAAATAAAGCTTCTAGTGAGTGAACAGACACATGGTGGATTTTTGTGATTTATTTACGAAAAAAGAAGGGGGCTCAGAGTCCAAATTCCGAATTAGCTTATACATCAGTATCCGTATGCCTAAGTCTGTCTGAAAACCCAGCTACAAACCTCCATTAACTCGCTGCACTTATATGAAGCTCTACTAAGATTGACATTTTACTTCAAAGAATGACATTTACATGTTATAAACAGCTCAAAAAGGTTTAAGAAAGATACTGTAAATCAGCATGCAATACACAAAGGTTTTTGCTCTCATAAAAAAAGAACTAAAATATTTAGACCCAAGACGAGTTAACGAATAAGTAATGAATATACATTTATATCTGTAATTATATAGCCTATATATTTATATTTCAGTCTTTTTAACTTTGCTGACATCACGCAAGAAAACCACCTTTTTCCTTTTCTTTTAGTGGACTGAGGAGTTATATAAAAACGAGAGAAAGAAAGACAGTAAAAAGGAAAAGAAACTATCTGAAGGACATTATCTGTCTGATGAACTGTTATCTAGGCCAAGTCGGACTACAGTCTCAAACAAAGAGATAATGATTCAACATCCAGTGGAAATAATGGGAGAAAAGGAACACACATTCTACTACGGAGAGGAAAAACCTACGAAAACTCATTTTACAAGTCTTGGTGTTTGTGTTTCAATGTTATCTGCGCTACAAAAGGAAAACAATAAATGGAAAAAGAAGAAAAAACAAGCCCGACATACAGATTTCTGACTCAACTCTACAATTATTTCGAGCAGACCCAGTTATTTTAGTGTGCCAACTAAACTTTAAGGCAACAAGTACACATCCACTGTATTTTGGGACACAAGGTATGGTTTAAAGCATTGGAAAATGCTGAAGTATAACCCATGCCGATGCCAGGGTGGCGATCCCTATTGCTACCAAAAAAGGGATTAAAAAAGGAAATGAATGCTGCCATCTACTACATTCATGTTATAGAGTTTTAACCAGTCAGTTGAACCAATTCTGGGACAGAAAATATTCCAGCACGTTCTGCGAAGCATTTCAGTACCACTCAAAGCATTTAATACAGTATTCCAAAAGAGATGAAGTCATTAAAAAAACATTATTAATAAAATAGAGAAAATACATTAGCTGTAATACTTTGGATAATCACTAAACATAAGCTTCGTCAGACAGAGACGCCCTGTTTGAAGCACTAGTTCATCATCGTGGTGGCAAGACTACTAGTAGACCACAGAAGGTCAAAGTTCATCCAAACCAGAAGAGATGAGATGCCAATTATGCTCATATTTTAAATAATGTTTTAAAGCCACTGCTGTCTGCGATTGTCCACTGATTGGACTGGAGGATGATGGGCTTGAAGGATTCTAGAAGAAGGTGGGTGAAGTCAACCCAAGAGCATATCATGTACTAGGTCATTAGAGAAATATAAAAAAAAAAAAAAAAAAAAAAAAAGAAAGAAAAAAGGAGGTTGAGTATTCAATCAAATCAAATATAAAAACAAACCCATTTGAATGTATAATAAAGTTTAAAAACAATGTGACAAAATTATACATCAAATACTGACAATGAGAGACAAGCACCTGGAGGAAAGAAATTACAGCGCTAAAGTAACCGAAACTACTGTGGATTACACATAGGCCTCTCAAAGTACAGGTTCCAACACTATACTGACACTTAGGGAGAAAGATGCAGCCCATGATACGGCACAGAGCATCACCTGTTCAGTCCACTTAGTCATTTAGTCATGATGCACCAAATTTAGATACAGATTTTTTTTAATTGATTTCGTGATACATCTGTTATAAATGAGTCCAAAAAAGGAAAAAAAGAAGTGAAAAACAAGACCTGTGCCTTGCTAGACAAAAAATAAATAAGTCCTTTTTTAAAAACGGTAACAATTCGCATCATTACCTTTAAAATAAATCTGGAATGAGCTGAAAACGCCATGCTTACATGACACCACACCAGAAAGAGAAAGTTAGTTGCTTGTTCCTTCAGACCTTCAGACTCGATGAGGCTACTCACCGACACAGAGCCAAGCCTTTGCCAGTTTGAGTCCATTAAAATGCTGTTTTTGATGTTTTTCATTTGGCTCTATAGAGCAACCACCTGGGGAAAACGAAGAGAACTCCTATACACGACTGTTTTGATCTCCACAATTGACATGTTCGAAAACAAAAAAATATATATATCTTTTTTGCGTTTTTTTTTTTTGTTGGTTTTTAACTGGTGATACCAGGTGTTTCCCTTTGAGGGCCAGCAAAATAAACCTCGACACTGTTCCACCATCAGCTATCTTTTTTTTTCTTTAATTCTCCTCTCCATACTTTTCTTTGTCCGGGCTTTCTACAACAGCTTCTTTTAAAATATCCTCTGTCTTTAGCGATGCTTCTAACTCTTTTTATGTAACAGGTCTTCGAGTGAGACACTATCATGACAGCACACACTACTCATTAGAAAATGGAGGAGGCTGAAGTGAGGGACTGGGCTGACCGAAGGGCTCAGTCGGAGTCGCTGCTCTCGGAGCTGGAGCCGCTGGAGCTGCTGCTGCCCGAGTCGGAAGAACTGCTGCTGCCGCTCAGCCGAGACGGCCCACCCCCTGGCGCTGACCCCGCCTTCTCTGCTGGACACAAGAGGGGGAGATTAGCGGCATGCGGACGAGGAAAATGGCTTATGTTCCGATAAAGAAGACAAAAGGTCCGTAAATTAGTGATTATAGGTCCCCACAGGAAGCACCGTTAGCCCTGTTCCCACCCGTTAGTCTTGCCCACCCGTGTGTGATTGTTTGTTAAGACGATAGACATGCACACAGAGCAAAAGCATTAATCATGACAGAACAGGACAAACAGTATGGCACGCCTTTCAAGCAGCCAGAGACTCCAAGTCAGTAAGAGTTGCATCAAGACACATACAGGCCACACTCATCCAGGCTGTCGGCTGCTCACTTCTCTACTCCCCCTAGTCCTGGCTAATCTTAAGAATTGGGAAATCAGTAAACTAAGGCCAAGTTAAAAGCAAGGGGTTGTCTAAGGCCCTCACGTTAGGATAACATAAACCCAGTCAATACATAAATGAAGAAAGGAACACTGCAACATAGGTAAAAGCCCTGCCGTCTATCCTCCTGCCTGACCAGCCCGTTACTTGTCCGGGCACCTGTCCACACACTGCCACACAGGTACCTTTTTTGGGCGGTTTCTTGTTGTTGTTCAGTTGTCCGCTCACGTCCTGCAGCCTCTTTTCTAACTCTTTCTTCTTTTCCTGAACCAGTTCCTCTTTAGTCTTGGCACTCTTTTTCCCAGTGCCCGCTGCAGGAGACACACAGCGGCGACCAGTGAGTCCCGGGTCAGCCTCGCACTCCGCCGCCGTGGCAACAAGCAGCAAAAAGCACTCTGCTACTCTGGAACTGTTATTGATCTACTCAATTGCATCTAATCTCTAGGTTATCAATGGACTAGTGCACACTACTACTTTAACTAGGGTACGTACACTCATTCTAGAACAGTAGGCCACTAATAAGAACAGTAGTAATAGTTTTAGGCAGCCTAAAAAGCCTTTTAATCTGTTCTCTGAGGTTAGTTCAGATATTTAAACAGTGATTACAGTGATGCTTTATTTAAGCCTTTGGTGTTTTTTTTGGGGGGATGGGGTGGGGAGGGGGTGGTGTTAATCTAAATAAAGAGTGGAGAGGTAATCCACCAAAGAGTCATGCAACATAGCAGAGAAAGGGAGTGCCCCCATATTCAGCAGTGGGAATACTGCAGGCCAAA
The DNA here is from genome assembly GCA_034509495.1 of Acestrorhynchus altus. Taxonomy (NCBI): domain Eukaryota; kingdom Metazoa; phylum Chordata; class Actinopteri; order Characiformes; family Acestrorhynchidae; genus Acestrorhynchus; species Acestrorhynchus altus. The sequence goes on along the minus strand of CM067522.1, from coordinate 15,752,285 downwards.
TTAGCTTTCAGAGCACTGTCAGCAGCCAGACAGGACTTTTTGTCTGCAGCAGAAAACTGAGTTCAGGTCAGAGAGATTGAAAGAGAGGGAAGGAGAGAGACACAATACATGGTTTAAGCGACACCCGGGGTGAGACTTACGTAAAGGTTTGCGCTGCTTCTTCTGTAAACAGGACTTAACGTAGCGCTCCAGCTCGCGCAGTGTGGAAGGCTTGAGAGTTTCGAAGTCAATCTCGATCTCGTCGGGGTTGGAGTCACGCAGCGAGGGTTCACGCGACTGTATGATGTGCACCACACGGCCCAGCTTTTCGCCCGGCAGCCGGTTGATGTCCAGGCTGAGCTGCCTTTTCTCATCGTACGACATGGGAAGAGCCTCCTCCTCGTCTGACTCGTAATTTGCTGCACCGGGTTTACCGCCCTTTTTCGGCTGCCTGTGGAACAAAGTGTTTCAGTTAACCTTTGATGCCACAGTATTTCTTATGACAACCACAGTGGTGATCAGGACCAGTGGCAATCAGGAGGATGTCTCGGACCAAGATGAGGTGATTTGGAGTTCTGTTCAGAAGCTGGTGTATGATCTCAAACAAGGGATGTGCACAGATACCAGAGAACCAATCTGAATACTAAAATCAGTAATTAAGTATTTATTACACTGCATCACAAAAATATTTGGAAGTAGCATGCCATCCCAGCAGGGGGTGCCATCACCCCCTGCATTAACAAACACATTCCTCTTATGTAGTGAGTTACAATATTTACTGTAAATTACTGTGGCACTGTGGAACTTTACAATGCCTGCAAAATCACACTTGAATTTTGAATTTTACAACTTGGACACCCAGAGAAAAATAGCTGGTGTACTCTTCATTTAATCAAACGTAATTAAGGATCACTTTCTGTCACAGCCTATGAGTAAAAAATTCTGGATACGTGGTAACAGGAAATGAAAAAGCTGAAACTGTACAGCTGTAGAAAGTCTAGATGATGTGACTTAATGACAAAATATTTATTGGAAAATCATCCACTGAATAGAATCCTGTGTGGATCCTCGTCAATCCAATGGGTCAGGGTTTCTCAACAGGACATGCTATTTTTAAGCTGTTGTTCAGACCCTAATTCTCATGTTTTCAGTGTCAGCACTCAAGAAATAAAAGGCAATTTTACATACATTTTCTAGTTATAAACAAATGGGCTGTGAGCTGGAAAAGGTCAAATACCCCTGCTATATGTGCAACTGGCAGCAGTCAGCTGGAGCCCATAAGATCCTCTAAAGAGCATCCTTCAAATAAGTTACAACCACAGCATTATTTATCCAAAATGAAACACTTCTTTTTCCATCTGTAGCATACAGCCAGCTTCAGAGCAACAGAAATGCGTTCTGAGCATACTTTATTTTTTCCTTGCTCACCAACTCTACCATCTGATACACATTTTTTTTTATTTATAATGAAGAAACTTAACATGTAAAAAATAAACAAAAACAAACATTGCTGTCATGAAAAAACTACTTTTACTCTTTGGCATCATGGCTGTGGCCAAAATGGATCCCTACATTTAATAAGAAGTGCACAAACACAGACTACACTGGACACTTCCTCATGAGCAATGTGCATCAGCACCAGTCACAAACAAACGCACAAGTGTTTGAGCAGTGCTTAAGCTCCGCCCACACACAAACTGAATTACAGTTAGGAAAGCTGTTCATGGAATAATCATTGATCATGTTGCTTACAAACATAATCCTCCCAGTTGTGTGAACTGACTTATGTATGACCCACTTAAAGGTCATCATAATGTAAGAGGTTAAAAAAGGGCACTTGGTCACCTGGTAGTGGATGTGCTGTTGGGTTTCCGGGCTGAAGTCTTTTTCGGCTGAGCCTGCTTGTTCGGCTGCGTCGTCTTGGTCTTCTTCTCCTCCTCCACCACCACTTTCGCCTTGCTTTTGTCTTTGTCCTTCTCCTTGTCCTTCTTCTTCTTCTCCTTTTCTTTCTTCTCTTTCTTCTTCTTTGGCTTGCTGACGGGGCCCTGCGACAGAGCGGCCAGCTGTTCGTGAACAGCTTTCAGCTGGAGAGAGAGGGGAACGGGGCCGGTTAGCTAGCAGGGGGACAGAGGCCAGCTGCACTGCTGCTATTGGCTGGAAATAGGTTTTAGCTGTGCAGGGACTGATGGCAAGACCAAATGATAAGGGAATAATCTAAAGATCATGAATGACACTGCAATTGATCTGTACCCTTAAAGTTTGCCCCCACAATACTGCTGCAACATGTAAGTCCTATGAAATAAATCTGCATTTAACGCAGCAATTAAACATTTTTATGGAAAATTATTGAAGTATCATTTAAGTTTAAGAAATGGATTTTGGTTTCTGTTTGGTAAACAGCATTAGTTATATCAGTCAATTGTATAAAGCCCATTTCACATCCAAAGCAAATGGTACGTACATGGTACACCAGAGTGCACCTGCAATGCGTATTTCACACTAGGGCTGGGTGATATGGACAAAAAATACTATCCCAAAATATTTGTTAGTTGAATGGCGATATATAATATATATGATGTGAAAAATATTAGGACACCCCGGGTCTTTTTTCCTCCATTTAAACAGGTTGAAATGTGATCTTTATTTCTTCTTCATACACACTAAGTCTTATACTCCCTTCATAGTGTGTACCTGAGAGTGCGAATGGGTGCGGAGGGGAGCAGAGTAGAGGAGGAGCTGAGAGCAAGGGGTGGAGCAGAGCAAGGGAGCAGAAAAAATATTTACGTAAGACTGAAACCAAGAGCTACGTAAAAACATAACTTGATATAAACAATATCACCTCCTGCTCTGTTTACATCCTATATATATATATTGATGCATCGATAAATATCGATACATCGCCCAGCCCTAGTTTACACCAGACAAAATCGGTTTCCGTTTGTCTGTATCTTCAAATGTTTGTGGACCCCTTCTAATGAATGCATTCAACTACTTTAAGTTACACCCATTGCTGACACAGATGTGCAAATGCACACAGCTTGTCAAGTCCCTGTAGAGATGTACTGTCAAGAGAATAGGACTTGCTGGAGCAGATAAACATGAACTTGACACCATGCCCAATGCCTGGTGTGGGCCAGAAGGGGCAAAAATAGAGGTGGGTGATAATGTAAAAATATCACATTATTAAGAAACATGTTCAAATGATGTTCACTGTGATATCTGGACACATATACACCAGTATTGGCAGATTATTAGAACTGCCCCTTACTGTATACAGTGATTTATATTCCAAATGTGCAGCACAATATCCAATTAAACACGACTAATTACACTCATTGTAATGAAACGTGCAGATGATCAGTGTTTAAGAACTGACAATGTCCACAATATGCTCAAGTATACTGTATTGTAAATCTAATACAAAAGCCCAGCATTGAGCTGTGGATCAGTGGAACTGTTTCTGGAAAGATGGCATTCCATCCACTTCTTCTAGGATGAGATGGGAGGTGATCACACAACATTCTGATTTACAAAATGTTTTTTTTTGCTGGTGCTCGAAAACCTTGTAAACACTTACTCCCAACAAAATCAGAATGAACTCCTTTTAATAAGTTTGATTTCAGAAGACGATTAACCAGGTGTCCCAATACTTTTGTCTATAGTTTACAAGCACATTTTTACAAAATCAGGTCCAATTATGACCCGAAATACCCACTTCTGATTTAAGCTGGGGGTAACTTGCGGGTGTGCAACAGGATTCATAGATTGAGAAGTGGTGGTATAATGCAGTGAATGTCTAATTGGATTTGTGGAAATGGGTCACAAAGTAGATGTTAATGATTGGCTGAAAGGAGTGATTGCATTTGGGCGTGCTAAAGAGCACAGTGTGAAGTACGCTGAATTTGCAGGTGTATGGAAGTGTATGTTCATACGGAGCTACAACAGTGGCAAAAATCACAGTCTACAGGAAATTAGAATTAGAACTGAGAGACAGGCAATTCTGAAACTCAATGCAGGTCCTTCACAACCAATTGCTGAAAGACCAGAGTGGCATGCAAGAGGCCTTCGCTCAGTTTTGTCACAGTCTCATCTGCTTTGCAACCCATCTCCCAAACATCAAACTTCAAGCTGCTTCAGATATAGGAGTTTATATCCGCAACATTTTTTGCATTATGCCTAGAAATCATGAGAATGTTACACACTATACATGTTGTAAACAGACCCATAGCATATTTTAAGGTGGCATTTGATGTGGCATGTTTACGGCATCTTGTGTGAAATGGGCTTTGTGGGACACTAAATTATACACATGTTCAAAAAGGGTGCAAGAATGCACACAGGCTGGTTCATCAGCTATTTTCAAACTAAAATTTCATTATTTCTAGTAGGACTGAGCAGTATGTTGGAAATATATAGTTTTTGTACAAGAGTTTTGTAAAATCACATCTGTTGTGGGTACATTATTAGAGAGGATAGTCTTCAAATTAGGCCACAGAAACATCACAATTATAGAATACTATTTAAACTACTCATATTTTAATGCCATACTTTATTACAGTTTATCATCTCAAATCGCATTTCAAGAAGGTGTTTAAGTCATATCACCCAGCCCTAGTTTCTAGTGGATAATAAAACTAGTTTTCATCCTCTTATACTTTCAGTGGTCAAGTCAAGAATTGCACATGTGTTTTTTGGAGGAAGTGGCAGTGCAAATGAAGCAGACACTCCCATCTCAGTCATTTATGCTGAGATTTCTTATCCTGTGTGAATCAGTCCTAAATTTCACATCCTGTAGTAAAAAGACATTATTCCACCTCCCCAGGTAAAAAAAAAGAAGAGAGAATTGAAAAGCTGACCAACAAGCGGTATTTCCTCCTGTTTAAACCCTTAGCCAAACACCACTTGAGAAAAAAAAAAAAAAGAAGAAAAATTTTCCAATTGTTATTCGTGACTCCCTTCAGTGGGGGGAAAAAAAAAAGAAAAAAAAAAAAAGAAATCCACCACCCCATCCCAGAAAACATGCCAATCAATGTCATTCAGCAGCTTGTAGAGCAGAGCAGGAAGCAGAACGTAAAGGCAAGCTGAGTGGCAAAGCAGAGGCTCACTGAGGGAGATGACTGCCCAGCTCAATTATAGATACGATCTTAACCCTCTACCGCTCACTTAAACCATGTGCTAACAAAAAAATGGAGGGGTTAGTGGGGAGGTGGGGACCAGGGAAGTAAAAACATAAATCACCTGAAAACGTTTGGCACACCCGTTTTTTTCCCCTGCCCTGTTACCCTTCGGGTGCTCCTTAGTGATTTGCTGGTAAAAAAGCCAAAGTGGGATAAAATAGTCATTCTCAGAAATATAAATGTAAGTATGTTTATTTTTATTTCTTTTTTAATGTTAGAATATTACAACAACAATACGTAAAGACTAGAAATAAGAATATATAGATATAACAGTTACTGATCTGGAAAAAAAATCAGTTTGGTATTTTACTGCATGCAACCCAATGTACCAAGATGCCAACACATAATGCAGAGGCGGTAGAGGGTTAAACTTTCAGTCCTGGGTCAAAATGGGCAGCCTAAGAACTAAAAAATACAACTAAAACAAAAGCAAAACTGTTCAATGGTTCTTACATGGTTAGTTGAGGGTGGAGAGGTAAGGGGGTAAAGTTGGGTGGGTGGGACTTTTAGCCTGTCCCTCCACCCCTGCTTTGGATCTTGGTTGTGAGCGGTGGCACCCACCTGCGGGACACTCACCTGTTCCTGCAGTTCAGCCAGGCGTGTGGCGCGCTCCTCCTCAGAGTCGGAGCTGGAACTGGAGGAGTCGGCGCTGCTCTCGCTGCTGCCCGTGCTCTTGCTCACGACTGCTGTGGCCGAGCCTGCCCCAGGGGACGACGGCTCGGCGGGCTCGTCTGGCATCTTAGCGAAGCGCATTTCAAACACGTCCTGCAAGGACAGTAAACGGGATGGTTAGAAGAGCGTTCCGTGAGGAAAACTAAAGCAGCAGTTAATGTTGCTGGTGGGGATTTGAATATATGGAAATTTATGGAAGTCCTCTTAGTCTTTGTGTATTTAGTGGGAGTGTGTAATGTAGAACAGAGAATGTTTAGTAAAAGGCAGAGCTGCAAATGGAAATATTTTAAGGAAAATGGGAATTTGAGTGACTGAACCGGTCTATGTTCAATAAGTTTGGTTTATATTGGGTGTGGATCTGGTTCAGAAGCCTCCTTTATATGTTCCGGGCATGTCTGACAGGGAGGAGGCCCTGGACCCATGACACACAGGAGGAATTCTCTCTTTTCTGGCCTGGGAATACTCTGAAATCCCTCTGGAAGAGTTGGAAGAGGTGGCTGGGAAGAGGGAGGTTTGCTCAGGCTGCTGCCCCCGTGACCCAGAAAAGCAGCGTCAGGTGAATGAATGGGTGGATATATTAATGTATTTCTCCAGCCTTTTCAGTTCTACAGAGAGCACATTAATGGTTTGTGTACTGACGCAAATTTGTTGGCTGCTGCTTTACATGGTTTTGTTTGTTTATGTACTGTTATTTTAATAGGCTTATTGGCTACTTAAAATGGCATCATGAAACCACTGTGCATCGCAGCTCTAGGTTTTCCAGATCATACAGCAGGGGTAGCCAACTGTGGTCCTGGAATACCGCACTCCTACACAGCTTAGTGCTCCACCTGCTCAACCACACCCGATTCAACTCTCCTGTTAATGGCAGGTTTAGTACATCTGTTAAAAGTAGGGAAAACAATAAATTGTGCAGGAAGGTGGCACTCCAGGACCAGGGTTGCTTACTCCTGCCATAAACACTCATATCAACTCTTTTCAGACCCACTGCGGACTTCACGCCACAGCTTACTTGGGAAGGGGGTTTTATTTTTCTTCAGCTGATTATAATTTGCATTACTATTTGAGGGAAGAGATAAGCTCCAATTTAAATGAATGTAAATGCAAAGTCAAAGGAGAGGCTTGTGTATGAATGAAGAGCAAAGTCCACTTGTGTTTTGTTGCAACAAAACAGAACAGATTTACTGTCAATTGTTAAACCTGCTATAAAGCTGTTCATCTAGAAAAGAGGAAAAGAAAAACTCACCTGAAGTTTCCTCGCCATTGCAACAACCTCATGATCAGGCGGATTGTATTTGTAGCAATTTGAGAACATTAACCGGACGTCTGCTGCAAAACTCTGGGCATCTGGGTACTCTCTGCCATCCATCTTTTTCTGAAAGAGTGGCATAAGGTGTCAGGAAACTTACAAAATCCTACTAAATATGAATTATTTATCCAACAACAAGAAATAGCATATCAGAAAATCGAAACAGAGAAAGAACAAACAAACAGAACACAAAGGACAGAACTCACTTCGACTCATGCCAACCCTTAGAGGAGGGGTATCAAAATTATTCACACTGAATAGAGATGTTTACTGAGCCGTACTTTGACAGTGCTGAGATCCATGGGTTGCTTGATTATTTCATGGTAATCGTGCAGCTCCAAGGCCTCTGCGTCCACAGGCTTGTAGAAGGGCCAGGCGTAGGCAGCATGTTTCTTTGACAGCATCTCCTTTAGGATGGTGTCGCAGTATTTGAGATGGTCGCTGAGCTTGCCCTTCTTATTACCCTGCTGGAGCAGCTCATTGTCCTCCAGATCCTTCTTGGGTGGTTTGATGGGGCGGCCAGTGCTCTCACGCCTGGAGATGACCTTACTGAGTTTAGACTCCAGCATGCCAGTTGGAGATTCACCTCTGCTGGCAGTGATGGCGCAGGTGGTGGGCGTGGTGGTGTCTGCTTTCCGCTTTACCCCCTTCTTCTGGAACCAAACAGACAGACATGAGCAGTGAAAAAGCGAACTCTGGTGAACTCAAATACTAAAATACTACGAATAAATCCAAAATAAATCACAGAGGAATTACTGTATTCAGTTCATAGTAAATTCAAGTCTTCTGAGACCCCACATCTGTTATGAATGAATTCAGTTTAAACACAGTACATTGTTTGTGTTCAACTTGCTCCATAATGATTTATAGGGCTTGGAGCCCAAAAATCACCACTTGGGATATAATATGAAGATGATTGTTTTACAGCAGTTACGACAGTCCCAAGATATTTCAACTTGCTTGTGGTTCAGTAATGGTATCGTAGTTCTGACTGGCCCATAAAAATACAAATACACTATACATATACATGATGTCCAGATATTTGTGGACACCCCTTCCAATGACTGCATTCAGGAACTTTCAATTGCACCCATTGCTGACACCAAGGCACAAATGCAATGCAAAATAGTTCTGCCAATAGACCAAGTTTCTCTAGAGGAGTTAAACATGAACCTACTGGCACCATGCCTAATGCCAGGCATGGACTAGGGGGGTAATAAAGACCCCCCACCCAGTGAAACTGTGTTCTCTGGATCATTAATACTCCATTCAGTACTTTTGGGATAAGTAAGAGGTGAGGTGGTGATCAACTTCATGATGTCACTAAGGCCCATGTCTCTGAATCCCCTTCATTTTAGAACAAACAGTGAATTAGCAGGTGTGCCAATACTCTTGTCCATGTAGTGGGCTGTGTGAATAGTGATCAAGAGCTTCTGTTGTGCTGTTGTGTTTGGGGGAGGAGGTAAAACTCCTCAAATCTATGTAATTAAAATGAATGTATTGCTCAGTACAGTAATTTCCTATTCAAAACCACGAAAATGTACATAAAATAATGTTTACTGAGTAGATCTCACTGTGGCCAAACGCACATTGAAATATCAAGAAAAAGCTACAATAATATCTGAATCTGTTGCAAAAATGCCCCATAAACTTCAAAACAGCTTCTGAAAATCAAATCTGGGGGGAAATCTGCCCTTTAAAGCTGATATTTTGTTGATACTGACACTGACAACACAGGGGGAAAAGCTTCTGGTCACAGCGCAAACCCTCTTATACCCACAGCTCAGGAGATGGTCTTACTTTGACGACAGGCTGTGCGCTCGGGAGCATGGGCGCAGCAGGAGGCACAGCTTGGACGTTGGAGGTGATGGTTGGCACAGGCGTGGCTGCTATTACAGGAGTCTGGGGCAGCTGTGGAGGGGAGCTCGGACACGACGAGGACGGGGAAGCGGAGGACATCGCCAAAGCTTGCTGATTTTCTGTCACATTACAGAAAGAAAGTGTAAGAGTTCCACCACAACTGAGAAGAATGAGAGGAGTACCAGAACCTCAGGGAGATACTCGACACACAGCTCCCAAACTCTGGAATAATGTTGCAGATACTAGTGTACACTGATCACACATTACATTATCACCACCTCCTTGTTACTTCATTACCATACAGGAGCACTTTGTAGATCTCTCATTCCACACCACCAAGGACCACAGAGAGGGTATTATTTTGAGTGGTGGGTCATCCTCTAGTTCGTCAGAGGTAACCGGATGCTGCCCATAGGAAACTGCTGTCTGGATTTCTGGTTGGTGGACTATCTTGAGTCCAGCAGTGACACTGAAAGGTTTAAACACTGCAGTGTCTGATCCACTTGTAGCACAGCACCACCATGTCAGGGTCACTGCAGTGCTGAGAATGACCCACCATCCACATAATACCTGCTCTGTGGTGGTTCTGTGGGGTCCATTGAAGAACAGGGTGGAAGGAAGATAAAGTATGCAGAGAAAAAGACTATAATAATAATAATAATAATAATAATAATAATAATAATAATAATAATAATTCCACACTTTATATTTTCCATTACATTTAAAATTACAGCCTTTTTATAACACCACCATATGATTAGTGATTTATTCAAACCTGAGAATAATAAATCGAATAATCTGAATAGAAACTAGATTTCTGGCTTTCATGAGCTATAAGCCACACTGCTCATCAATTAAAAAGACCTGAAATGTCAAATTACAACTAATGAATATAAAATGATAGCTAACTTTTTTGAATGAAATTATGCTAATAAATATCCATTAAATTTGAACTGTTTTTGAATAAGATTCAACATTAGTATTATTAGTAACGCAATGCACTGACTATCTTTTCCATAAAGATTTAGTCTGGACCAAGGTTCCCGTTTCTCCTGAATTGTACACAGTTGGTTAAGGTCTAGATTCACCCGGCAGTTTACTGAGCATACTAAAGAGAAGCCCTGTCCTCATCACCTATGTGGACTCCATTCTCTATACTTGAGCAGGGTCACTGTTGGGGTTAGCTGATTGGTTAGGATTAACTGACTGGTTTTTAGGTGGTGCACATTAGTGTTGTGTCAATGCAATGAGGTGTTATGCCGAATTCTGTCAGCCTGTCTGACTCCCTTCAGAGGACTGCCTTCGGACTCCTTTAGTTATCTCCAGGATGTGTTAGATTTCAGTACAACACAGATGTGTTTTCACTTTCAATTGTTTGATTTTTAATGACAGCCAGCCAAACTTCTGTACTTGGTTTGAAAGTCAGAACTATTTAAAAAAAATAATAAAAATAAAAAAAGTGTTTTCACACTGCAAACATACCAGACCCTGGTCTACTTGCTCCAAACTGTAGGCCAGTTTGGGCCAGACATTGGTTTATAATGGCTTCCCCCAACCACTCTCTCTCTTTTAATTAGACAGACTGGTTTATAACGATACCTTTCAGACTGACATATGTAAATGAGCTCAAATTGGAACTCATAAAAAAGAAACAGTCCAGGCTTACTACGAACACTCAAACACTCATTATAACTGAAATGTAAATGAGGGAGGTTAAACTGCTGTAGGCTGAATATGAGATTTTATGTAAATAAGCCTGTTTTCATCACATTACAAAAACAATGAATTCAAAATCAAATGTTTATGCAGTTACCTTCCATATATGGCCGTAAGAACCGAGGAGTGAATGGTACATTGTCATTTAGAGCACAGTACTTTAAATTTTCAATACATTTAATGCAATTTTGAAGCAGTAGTATCATTATTATCATTATAAATCACCAATCACACTCAGCATTATTACTCCAACTACAGTAATGCAACTGCATTATTTAAACAGTATCCAAAACAGGGGTCTAGCCTACACCTGAACTACATGTTCCTACATTTACAGTGCTCTGTGGTCCAGACCTACACATAGTTTATGTCCAGGACACGAGTCCCAAAAGTCTCTTATCTGCTTATCTCACACCTACACATTCAAGGCCATAGTGTGCATGCTGAGGTTAAGGCTGTAATTTGCCAGGACTAGTCTGATTAGTTGATTTTTATGGCACTAGATTGTAGCTACACTACTCAACTCTGCATCTTTGCTTTTCCATTAGGCAAATTTTGTATGTGGTACCTGAAGTTGTACTATTTTCTGACTTGCTTGCAGTTCTGAACGAGCCAAGCAGGGAATAAAATGTGACGTGTAAACTTTGCATACTGGCCAGAACGACACAGATGCCCATCACTGTTGCAGTAATATCGCGGATATTCCGTTGCAGCATGGACAGGGGCTGCCCGCTGCTCAGAGCACATGGGCTTACTGTCCCCTAGTGTGTGAACTCACTAGTGTATAAACGTGTGTTTGTGTGGATGGGTTAAGTGCGGAGGACATATTCTGCTCCGTGCACCATGCGATGTGGATGTTTACATTTACATATATGCTGTTTATGAGGCTATGCTGATAATACATCACAACATATTTGTTTATAAGAGACCACCAACTCCTAACATTCAGATATCATTTAGAATCTTTATTTATTTATCTTAACTGAGACTTTTTATTTATTCATCAATTTTATTGGTACCATTTTTATGGTAATTTTATTTAGATTTTCTTATTTAATACCTATCTTACCCTTTGATATTAAACATATTTATTAATTTTTTTAATTTTATGTTTTCAATGCTTTTGACAGGAATTCCTCAGCTGCAACTGCAAATGAGGGTCACCCTCAATGTATCCCCTGAGTGGACACAAAGTTGATTGATCTATAAACTGATCCAGCCCATTGCTTTATTGTTCCGCTACGTCACCAGCTACATTTAGATGGGAGCCCTGCTAGAAAACAAACCAGATACCAGGGACTGAAATGCAGGGAGAGCTGAGTCAAGTCATGTAGGTACCAATGAAAAAGTGGCTTTAGTCTAGTACTGACACAACCTTATGGAAAAGAATCCAAACCAGTGAAAGTGGGTTTTTCGTTGAAGTAAGAGATAATTCTGTATTCTGTACAAGCCACCCTGATTACGGCATGATTTAATGCTGCATTCAAGAGTCTGTTGGAAGGTTGTATATACCAGATGGTTACCTCATTGACTAAATTCTTCACTTAATTCTGTAGGACATCCCAAAACAATTTATGTCAAATGACATGATTAAATATTAGTCAGCAAAGAGTTGCAGAATGAAAAAAATCAGTATTATAATAAACAGTATTAAAACATATGGAAAAGGTAAAAGGTCATGTACCATCTAGAATCCCGAGTTTCCACACTTCTATGACTTCTATGGCTGTTTGAGTGCAATTACAAGTGGTATAAATGCAGTTTCTGACACCACTCGAATGCAGCATTTCTTATGATGTCTTCAGGAGCTCCCAAAGATGACCACAACCGGGACGGAAGGCACAGTACTTTAGGATAACTGTGATGCTAACATTTGCATATATAGCATTAGGCAGATGCTCTGATCCAGAGCAACTTACTAAAGTGCTTTGCTGCTCACTCAGAAGACATCCTTAGCTAGTTAGTACAGGGTTAAATCCAGACATACCTCACCGTTAGATGCTGCTGAACACAAAGTGGAGACCTCAAATTAACGAGTATAATTATAATCCTTTAACAGGTTAACAGCTTGGTTCTGCATGAAATGCGTTTTAAAAATCAACAAAATATAAAAGAAAAATCTATATAGAATCGATATCACCATTAACTCATGCTGCCACAACCGGCTTCTCTGATAAGTGGCAGTGAGGAGTCCTATTTTTTGGTTTGGTCATGTGACATTTGAAATAAAGCCTATCAGTTTGCACAGCCTGATATTGGAAGATAAACTGCAAAAACATCCCAATAAAACAAACACTGTAAAAACTAAGGAATGTAAGTAACAATAACAGGTGTGTTCCAGCCCAGGCTTAATACAGGGTAGGCAGTCAGAACATACATAATTTAAAAGCAGCAGTCTTCTAGAGAGGGCAACAGAGACGAAGGTTGAAAAATGGACAGTAAAACTGTTTTGGAACTCCTAACAAATCTCAGCAAAAAAGTATAGTGAATTAGGAGCCTGTGTCTTCCTCCAGGAAATCGTACGGATGTTTACCTGAGGAGCTAGGGGGTGGCCCAGGCTTGCGCGCTTTGCCTTTTGGAGGTGGTGGCAGTAGTTCCACCTCCTCCTGGGGCATCTGTGCTACCTTCTGGAGGAAAATCTTTTCCAAGGCTTGAGCCATGAGGACAATATCATCTGTAGGCTGAAACAAAGATGGAAGCATTTTATGACTAACATACTGGAATATTTCATATTGTCCTGAAAACACACTTTCTAACCAAGACAAGGGAAAGTGTGAATGGTCTAATCCGCTTTACCTTGTTATAGATATAACAGTTTGTGAACATAGTGTTGAAATCCTGCATGCATTCACCAGCTGTCCAGTAGTAATTATTCTCAAGTCTCTTCTTAATTGTTCCCATGTCCATTGGGTTCTTGATGACTTTATGGTAGTCCTTTAAAACAATATTGACAAGATGAGTAAGCAAAACAATGACATGAGTGGCATGAATAAGAATCTGATCACGCATGGGTTTCACTTACTGGAAGATTCAATTTGATGGCATCCACAGGTGTGTAAAAGGGCCAGGCAAACTGATGCCTCCATAGAGTCTTCACCACCACGTTCTGCATGTATTGTAGCTGGTTGGTTTTCCGGCCAGGCTTGTTGGGGTTCGTAACTTCAGGTGGAGGGGGGTTGACGATAGGGGGAGGAGCCTGGGTGGGAGACGTGACCGCCGACATTCTGAGCAGCAGAGGGGAGGAAGTCGCTTGATTGATGTCTGGGGATTTAGGAGTTTAGTGATTATTGCGTTCCTCTTTCTTCTCCTTACTCCCTCCTTGACACACACATCCCATCTCAGGACCTGAGTGTCAGCACGCTGCCAGAAGACACAGAGAACCTCAGGTTACTCAGAGACAGGTACAGTAGAGCAACAGCACACAGAATAGTGACAAAAATACAGTATTATCTAAATATAGCAGGTATGAGATTAGAGTTAATTAGGCTTTAAGAAAGTTAAGGAACCTATGTTTACCAAACACTGCTATATCATTCTACATTTCTGTGGCATTTTTTGCCTCTGTACTTTACATTGCATTAAATTCTGATTATGGACAGACCAATAGAAATGTTCAAAAACAACAAGAAGGTTTCTTCCGCTGTAACTTACGGAGATCTTTACAATATGCTGAAAGACTGTTTCAAGAAATGGGGTAGTAGTAACTTCAGTAACTTTATTTGTAGGCTGATTATAATGACTCCAGGCTCCTGAAAATGTAATGCCATCTAAAGGAGCCTACAGTTATTATAATCGGGCTACAAATATCTGCAGGGTGTGCAACATCATTCATAGGTGGCGGTGTTAAAGTATAGTGAACATCTCATTTGACATGTGGAAAATGGGTCTCAAAACCGACACGATTGGCAAAAAGGACTGACTGCATTTGAGCTCCAAAGCCCAGTGTGAGGGAAGAAGCTGAATCTGCAGGTGTATCAAGCAACCCTTGTCTGGAAGTGAAGCGAATTTCATTCAAAATCCGTACAAAAACACTGGCCGTCTCAGTTTCGTTTTTCAATCACAAATCAAACGGCACTTTCCCATAGACTGGGATTTTTGCCATTGCTGTTATGAACGTAAACTTTGACACACATGCACATGCAACTACTTCCTTCACACCATGTCATTTGGCACATCAAACACAATGGCTTCTTTTCTGCTTCGAAACTCATTTTCCACACATCAAACGAGATATTCACTGCACTGTATCACCTCTGCTCAAATGAATCCTTTCGCACACCTGCAGGTATTTAAAACCCAATCATCCTTGTGTAACACCATCTGCAGGATTACTACCTTAAACACACAAGGTGATTTTTTGTTGTTTTCTTGTTTTGATTGTGCTCACCATACAACAAAGCCAATATCTGATTTTCCATTAAATTTGTCCAATTCTTGTTCCCAAAATTTACTAAAAGTAGAGACTGATGCTATAGACAGATGTGTTTATTGTTGCTGTTGACATTAAAAATGCAGTAAGGACCAACTATCGTCCAGATAGAACACAACAAATAACTAAACATAAACCAAAACATGCAAGTAAACATATGTAAACAACACCTTGCTATTAGTGTAAGGGCACCCGTGGCCGGTCGGTCGAAAAAAGTCAATTTCAGCCACTTGGGAGAAACGCCTAATTCCCCTTGTTTCGTTAGCCAATCAATTTGAATTAATCTGCAATTCCTTGGGAATTCTTTGGAATTTCTTTTAATTGATTTGCGAAGATAGAAACAATTGAACAAGACCCCAAAGTGGTCGAAATTTGGACCAGCTAATGGTCAGGAACTTGAGGCTAATTAAAGTTTGTTACATATCAATATTTATCAAACTAAAAATTCATGTAGTGCCACAGCAGCATCATGAGTGATAGAGAGAATTTAGTCACTGTCCAATTAAATAAATTTGTCCAATTTTAGTTTCTCTGCAGCTTGAACCCTGTAGCTGAGACACGTTTTTCATAGGACAGTGACGACATACTGTCCATTGCAACCCATGTAAACAGATATACACCAGCGCAAAAACAAAATTCATAATAAACCTTATAATTCACAGAGCATTAACTTGACCAACTTCATCAAGATGCTGAGAAACTATTTAGGCCAGAACCTGAGCTGTTTAGACACAGACAGGTCTGGAAAAATGAAGAAGCCACTCCAATTTCCTTTTTTAAATCTGCTCATCTATGCATACAGCCATTTCATTCCAGTCATTCCATCAAAGTGGAGCTACCTGGATTTCTGTGCCAGGAATGGCGTAAAATCAGCAAAAAGCAGTTTGAAAGACCAACTGAGAGCATGCCATGACATGAAGACTTTGATATACAAGGTTATTTAATTAAATAGTGATTCCTGAATTCTCTGTAAATATTCTGTTTCTTAGATGGGGAGATTAACTGGAATTATATGCATTATTTGAGGTCTTTTAGGAGCCGTAACTTCTGTAAACATAAATGTGCATATAGACCTGTTATTGCACATAGGAAATGTGTCCTCTGTATTTAACCCATCCACCCACACACACACTAGGGAGCAGTGAACACACATTCCCGGAACAGTGGGCAGCCCCCTATCCATGGCACGGGCAGTTGGGGAGGTAAGTGCCTTGCTTATGGACACTTCCATCATGTCCTGCCAGCTGAGGGAATCAAACCGGCAACCTTCCAGTCAGACTGGATTCCTACCCACCAGTCCAAATAAAGGCTCTAAATCAATAGTTTATTCACAATTTGGGAGAAATGTTGATGTTTCATAGAACAATAAAACTCAAACAGGCCTGTAAACAGTAAAATCCGACCCACTGAGAACACAGTGAAAACCTGACATTTCAATCAAAACTTAAATACAAAAAACAACCCTTAAAAAATCTGTTTCTCACAGACGAGCAGGTCAACAACACAGAACCAAACTCCTACGAGCAGTTATTCTGATGATCAGATCAGACCACCTCTCCCAGCCTGGACAGTGATGGATCCAGTCTGATGAGAATCCTGATACACAAACATTGGACTCCGCTCCAAGTTTTCTCTCCGGCCGCCGGAGCGGCTCCGCTGCAGGCTGCGCGGCCCTACGGTCGGGAGGAAAACCCGGAGCGGAGCTTCGATCAGCGGATCTGGATCACCATCCGTTTGGTTTCTGGACGATCTAAACCGGGCTAAAAATAAAACCGGCTCCCAAACGCAGAGGGTAGAAATCAGTAAAGTAGGCGAGGTGCGCGGAGGAGGCGGGACGAGTGTTTTTACGGTAAGAAAACACGAGTTGAAAACAGCGCGAACGCGCTCGAGCAGCTTTTCGGGAGATAAACAGAGAATAACGGCGGCGTGTGAAAGGCGAGGCGGGCCGGGGTCGAGCGGAACTTCTGGGAAGGACGACAGGTTTCGGGGAAGCCGAGCGCCGGCTGTGTAAGCGCCGTGTGTGTGTCGGAGCCGAGAGGGAGCTCAGCCATTGTGTGCACGCTGGGCTGCCAGCTAGCCTGTTAGCGGGCCGATTTGAAAATGCTGCGAGCCTCGCGGCGACCGAGCCCCGCGGCTCAGCCGCTCACCCCCGCCCCGACCCGCCGAGACCGCCGCGAAGCGACCCGGGACGCCGGCCGAGAAAAAAGCCGCGCGGGGGGAACAAAAGGCCGCTGCGAGAGGCGAGCTGTATTGTCGGAAAGCGCGGCGCAGCGGCTCCACGGAGCGCAGGCAGCTGTGCAACATTTCAGCGGCTTTCCCCACAAAAGGAGCCTCTGCGGACTCCCCCCAACAGCGAGACGCGTAAACATGTAGGACACACTTCTATTACTTTCTCTCCGAGCAGCTCCGGCAGCGTTTTCCTCGCAGATTCTCGGGAAGCTTTTATTGCAGCGAAGGAGCATAATAGACGGCTGGGGTCGACACTAGTTGGTTAGTGTTCTGCGCATGCGCACTGTCGCACTGTATTGTGGTCCTGACCGCCTGTCGCTGGCGCGGCGGCCGACAGGGGGCGCTCTGACGCAGTGGCAGCTCACCCAGACGCGATATCTCTGTTCAGGTCAGGAGGGTGCTGCTGCGAGGGGCTGACTCTCTTTTACAGATATTTCCGACTCTGTGGTGACTTTAATCAGCTGGAATGTTTCATTTTCATTTATGAAAGGCTTTGAAATGTATCCAGGCTTTTATTTTTGTCCACTGAAGTTTTGTGTCAGCTTTTGATGCCATTAGATTTCGATGTTTTGGTTAATTTCATTATTTTAGTGGAATATTCAATCAAAATATTAAAATGTTAAAAAAGGAATTTGAGCTTTATAAATGAATAAAATAAAATACAAACAAAAAATTATTTGTTGTAAAATATGAACTTTTATTGTTTTATTAGATTTTTTATTTTATGTTTGTGTTTGATCATTTTTAGGTGGTGTTCCAACAAAACCTTATTGCGGTTATTTCTGAGACATGCTGACTTTGATCATGCTGTAGTATTGCTTTGTCTGGAAAATGACATTTTCATAAAGCCAAGACTCTGAACACCAATCCCTATTAGCTGTTCTGTTTTGATGTAACATTAACATGTCTTTAGATAACATCAAGAATATTACTGAGGGTAATTTACTGAGGCCTTCTGTCTTAATTGTCATATTTATGACATATTGTATACATTCCTCAAATATGTATTAATGCACAGTATTGAATGACATAATAGATTATTGTAAAGTATCTGTCTTCCCTATACTTTATGTTTACATCTTTGTGACCATTTACCAAAATCTTATCTTATTACAAAATTTCTCATTCAAAATGAACTGCCTATTTGCTAGTGTATACTTTGGCCTTTTACAAAGATAATTTTACCACCATAAATATATTGTTTGTTATAGAATAATGAACTTGTATCCCAAAAGAAAACAATATCTATCCAATCACTATTTGAAAAGTGGAATAAATTTTAGCCAAAATTTACTTACCAAAAGAGGTGATCTTCAAAGTTAGGAAAAATATGTTAAAAAATCAGTATATTAAACATATTCTTTACTCTTTCAATAAGTTTTTCATTCTGGTTAATGCTTTATTATAATACTAGTAAAATATTACAATAATCAAGTTAAAAAATATATATTTTTAACTATGTTTAAGATAAGTCACTGAAACTAGGCAGATTATTTCTGGGTTTAAAACATAATTTATATTTTATATAAAAGGAATACGCCACTTGGGATTTTTAGGTGTATTTAGTGATTTGTATGTTTTACACACCATGATGGTCAGAAAAAATTTAATTATTTTCATTACATTTCATCTGGCTTTTCTATACTTTACAACGTCTAAATATAGAGAGTTATAAGGAGTTGTTCAAGTGCAAGTAAGGTTTTGATCAAAACATGGTCAAATTCATAATTTTTACATATACAATTTTAAATAAACAAATTTTTAATTATCTCAAATGAAGATAAATTTCAGTAGCCTAGGATCTCCTGAAAATAACAATATCTGTCTCCTATAAATACTCTTATTATATGATGAAGAAAAAAGGTTCTAAAAGTTAGAGGTATAAAACATAGATTTAGGGTCATCTATAGGATATATTGAAATTATGCCACCACTAAATCTAGATCCATATAAGGCCTTGGCCCTGAAAAATTAAAGCTGAAATCATAAATGAATGTTTTAATATGTTTTAAACTCTGATGATGTTTGGGGGAAATGCAGATCTTAAAGAAGTATCTCAGGTGGAGAATCCAGGTTCAGACTGGAATTGACTCCAGTTTTTTGCTCCGACTGCCCGCGGTTTGAGGCACGGCTGCAGCAGAGCCACTCAGGCGGTTGGAACAGAATCTCGGAGTGGAAGTTTTACAGTCTGGAGTCTCAACTGTAGCCAATGCGCATGCGCCAAACACAGCTATTCGATGTTCTTTAAAAGTCAGCCAAAGCGTGTTTTGTTCAAGTCCGCTCTTAATTCAGGTGTTTAAAACAACACACGACCCCATATTTTACTTTTAAAGTAAGTAAGAGCAGCTTCTTCTTTAAGCACAGCGTTGAGGGAACGTTGGCCATTAACGGAAGTAGATAAGCTGCTGGGCTAATGTTTTTAGCTGCGCTAGCGGAGCAGGTTTCGTTACAGTTGCTTCTTCACTCTTTATCACTCTGTCTCACTGTATCCCTTTACCCACTTTGCTCACTCTCTCACTCTTAGGTGTTTCACACACCCCGGACAGGTGGTCCAGTTGGCACAGCTCGCACCAAAACAACCATCGGTCCAAGTGAGTGTGGACAACAGCCAGTCCCCCTACACACACACACACACACACAAAATACACCCCGTCCTACACACACACACACAACAAACACACAATACACCTCCCATGCGCACACACACTACACCCCCCCTACACACACACACGCACACTGCACCCCCCCTACACACACACACACACAATACACTCCGCCCCAGGCACGCACACACTAACTCAACACCCCCCCCCCCCCACTCATCCCCCAAAACTCACCCCCACACACAATACACCCACCATACACACACTACACACACCCCTAGTTACTGTATGCTAGGTGTTACCCACTGTTTCTCAGGCGGGGACACGCTGACACATACTGCTGAGTGCCCCTCTCCCAGAGTTATCTGTAATTTTTCCAATTCTGTAAGTGTTTCATAATCTGGGCTCAGGTGATTCAATGTGTGTGTGAAATTTTCCCATGTTGGTTTGTCTTCATCTCCCTGTTCTCACACTGACCACGCACTCACTGCTCTCTGGCCAGCCAGGACTGTTTGTACCTGCCCGTCTCTACAGCCAGGCTGTGGTCACTGAGCCGGTACTTGGTCAGGATCTGTCTCTCTTGTAGCTCTCTGATGGTCAGGAGACAAGGTTCCAGTCTGTACTCTCTTTTCATTAAACAAAGGCATTCTAGCTTACTGTGAGTCTGAGTTTAGTTCTCCCAGTGTTCTAGATACCTTTTCTTACTGTTATTTATAGGCCGATAGGTGTTGAGATGGGTTTGTTGTACTGTGGTGTGTATTAGGTCCCATTTGAGGTTCAGTGAGTGTCAACTTGTCTGAGGGGACTGTGTTCAAGGGTCAGTTTTTGTCTTTGTAGCACTTTAAAATGTAGAGATTCTTTGAAACTCGACTTTAAGTGCTTCAAGAAATTTAGGGATCATTTTTGAATGTTTCTAATCAGAGGGAATTGGCCTATTTCTGCCCTGCGGTCAGTGGTTGGTGGTTTCCTTTGGACTGTAAGAATAATTATAAAGAATTCAGCATGCAACATTGTTGAGTGTTAGCGTTGAGTACCATACCTCTCTCCCATACATTGCAATGGACTGGATAACCATCTTGTGAAACCTTGTCCTGATTGTGCCAAAAGCTCTGCAGGCTTTTTCCTTTAGGGCACTCACTGTTGTGCTGAAGCTACCTGACATAGTGATGGCAAGGCTGAAGTAAGTGTACTGGAGCGTACGCTGGTACCTGTGTTCCTGACATCTGGGCTTTTTCCGAAAGAGTATAATGTTTGTCTTCATTAGGTTAACTGCCAGGGTTCAAGTGCCCCTCTAGCCCCTGTGCGCTCGGGAACAGCAGCACCAGATCATCTGCGTAGAGCAGGAACTTTACTTTGGTTGAGTAGTTGGAGCACTGCCCTCTGCAGGTCAGTGATGGGCTCTGCTGTTGTTTGTTTGGGTTGGTTGGACAGTTTGAGATATATGTTAATTTGGCTGTGGTCTTATAGAGGAGAGACTACTGTCTGAATGCATTCATGGTGCTGGGGTCCATGTAAGTGATGGCATAATCAACCACACTAGCTCAGAGATTTAAGCATTATTTGAATCTTCCCAGAGAGTTCGCTCTGATCCCACCATTAAGGATGTACAAACCTAGGGCTCGGCAGAGATGCACTAATTCCTAACCAGTTGTATTTATAGTGCTGTCAAGGTTAATTCTGTTCTTGAGGATTTGTATGGGGTACAGGGGGCTTTGGCCAAACACGTGTTTGCCCTGTGGGTCTGCATTATCAGGCTCTGTTTCTGTCGGAGCAATGAAATCTCCACACAGCAACACATTACACTGAAAGTGATTAGTTTCTGTGTGGAGGATGTTTAGGTACTCCTCTCCTTGTCGTAATAGGGGGATTCTATTGGTGGAGTGTAGACAGCACAGAGGTATGTGTCTGTCTCTGATAGGCCAATTTCTTTATGAAGTTTTAGCCAGCAGTGTGATTTTCCTAATTTTACTACTGAAATGAGGTTGTATCACACCAAAATTTTGTTTGTGGTGGACCGTAGTTAATTTAGTTGAGGACACAATAATCTGACAGTACTCTGAGGGGCCGTGGGTAGAAGTATCTTTATGGCACCATGTTCCTGTTAAAACAAGGACATCTACATCCTCTGTGTTCTTTAGGAAATCAGGATCTCTACTTTTCACTCCAAAGACCCTGCAGGATATTCCTGAATGTGGAGTAGGTCTCGTTGATACAGAGTTGTGACATCTGTAAGGGTCTTTGTGAAGGTCTTTACACTGTCCCTGCATAGACGGAGCCCATCGTACATGTCGTGAAGTGTGACACGGGTGATGTGCAAGATGTACATTTGGTCTGTTGATGTACTGTTGATCTCCGCAATGATATTCAAACAGGTTTGAATATAGAGATTTTCATGGACAACAATGGTCAGATTGGTTTTAACTAACAGAAAAGCTACAGTAATTCAGATAAACACCCTGTACAATTGTGATGAACAGAATGAAAGCATGGAATGAATGATGTGAGGCATGTTTTCTTGACTCACCTGGGGCCCATTGTTACCAATTAATCATTAATACAACAGGTATTTAGTATTGTTGTTAACCATGTGCATACCTTCATGGTCACAGTTTATGATCGTCTTCTAACATCTGCTACAGACAGAGGTATGCTGTCTGAAACTGATTTCATAAACATGGCAATGAGTTCAGTGTTCTTTGGTTGCCTTCTTACCCTGAATCGGATCGAACACCTTTTTGATACGGTAGAACAGGACAATCGGAGCATGTTGGAGTTTTGTGAAACAGACGTGAATTTCTAATATTGCAAAGGAATGTTTGGAATACTTGGGAAATGAGAATTGAGTCTGTTTTGAGAGGAAAGTGAAGCTCTACTCAGTATTAGTACAGTGTTCCTCATAAAGTGTTCAGGAAATATATGGCCAAAATTATACATACATCTTATTGTGTATCCATTGCAGATGCAAGCATTGGTTGTGAAAAGCTTGAGTAATCTCCATAGGAGAGCACTGCCACGGTAACAGGATGTATTGGCTACAAAGCCCCCCGTATTAGGCTAAGGGGCAGTGGAAGTGCATTCACTGCAGTGATGGAGGGCCATCCAGTACCTTTGGGATATGTTTGAGTGGCATTTGTGATGCAGAACTAATCAACAAACATCAGTCTCTGATCTCACTAATGCAAATTTTCTGTCTATATGTCTTTATTCATCTTCTTAGACTGGGCTAGGAAATCTTTCATTTTTTGTGCAGTGTTGTATAGCTTTGTATTTCTTCTCAGCTTTGCTAGTCTGGACAGTTGCTGTATGACTTTCATTTCTTTGTCATAGAGTGTCTGATGAGCTGCAGTCATGGCAACAGAAGAAAAGAAACCAGACAGCGAAACAAATAAAAGTCATTCATCATCAGTGCCAGCCACTAAGGTACAACACACAGCACTGTGCAAATGTCACACACCAGCCTTCATCAGTTTCCAATCAAAACTGCCATTAAATATAAGTTATTAATTTTTCAGCATCAGGAAATCAGTGTCAGAAAATGCATTAGGCTGCAGGATATTGGAAAATGATTTTGTTGTTCTGTGATATTAAAAGATACTGGAATTTTCACCAGTTATAGTGTGCTATGACTTCCACGATTACCCATATATGATGATGCATGTCTCCTTTATGGAAAACCAAAAAAGAAACACCTAAAAATCCAAATAGGGAAAAAAATTGAAATATATGAAATGGAATTTGCAAGAAAAACAACAACTGGATTTCTTAGTGACACTGAGCCAACAAATGATAATAATAAAGCACTGTGTTTCCCCCATATTGGAGAAGAATAAATGATACTGGGCAGATATTGTGCAGCAATATATTAACTGCCACAGTGACTTTACAAAAAAGGAAGTGCCTATCTCATGGAGTTTGCAATGTAACGTGTGTTTAGAGTATGAGGGAAGGTAAAGGGTTTGGCCGTATGTAAATTCATTAATTCATATTTCAGTAAATAAGAACATTTTGGAAAAGTCTATTCATTATATGAAACTAATGCTGTTTGAGTAATTTATCAAATTTGAAATTAAATATCCAAATAATCTGTGATTTTCATGAGCTGCAAGTCATACTGATAATTCAGCCATACTGAAGAAATAAGGCTTGATTATGAACTAAAACATTTTCACAATACTAGTAGATCTGACTCTTATTGGATTCTAATTTTTTAATGAATTATTATGCAATTATTATTATGCAACTGTTGCATTAATCTCATGTTTTCAGTTTATACCCGTGTATCTAAAAACTAAAAAAAAAAAAAACATGCTTTTCTTATTAGCCTGTTCCAGTGAAGCCAAACTATACGCTGAAGTTCACACTTGCAGGACACACTAAAGCAATATCCTCTGTCAAATTCAGCTCGAACGGTGAATGGCTGGCCAGCTCATGTAAGAGTTACTTCATTTCTTTTTGTTTTTTCTTTTTTAAGAGTTTATTAGTTAACATGGTATTTTTTCAGCGGCTGACAAACTTATCAAGATATGGGGTGCATATGATGGAAAATTTGAGAAGTCTCTCTCGGGACATAAACTTGTAAGTCTTCGTTTGTCTGATCTTTGTCAGTAAATTTCCTTTAGATTTGAAGCTCATTTGTTACCCGTTTGAATATTTTTGTCTATATTGTGATCTCTTTTGCTGTCCTTAGGGGATATCAGATGTGGCTTGGTCCTCAGACTCAAATCTTTTGGTGTCTGCATCGGATGACAAGACTCTGAAAATTTGGGACATAGGCTCAGTAAGTGCTTGCGTAAACAGAAACCACGGTTTGATGCTGTTGCCATTAATATCACATGGTTTCATTGGTGATAAAAATAGAAATGTGTTGTCAATGTTGCTCATTGAGACATTGCTGTGATTACAAAGTGTAAATCTAATTTTGACAGCAAATAAAGCTCTGCTGAATATGCATTGTTGTACTGAAACAGAAAGTCATGTTTAATCCCATATTTCATGTAAGGGCAAATGCTTGAAGACACTGAAAGGCCACAGCAACTATGTGTTCTGTTGTAACTTCAACCCTCAGTCAAATCTGGTGGTGTCTGGATCAGTAAGTACAGCCTCATACTGAGCTCTGACTTGTGTTTCAGGTCATTCATTTTCCTTTGCTGTAGCTCAGGTAATTTGAGTTTTATCTTTGTGTGTGTGTCAGTTTGATGAGAGTGTGCGGATTTGGGATGTCAAGACTGGCAAGTGTCTGAAGACCCTCCCAGCCCACTCTGACCCTGTATCTGCTGTAAGTGGCAGATAAATGTCTTAATAAAATGATGACTACGCCTCTATTATAAAACCAGTCAGACATATTGCTTGTTCTGTGTGATTTTCTCCAGGTTCACTTCAACAGAGATGGCTCTCTGATTGTGTCCAGTAGCTATGATGGCCTGTGGTAAGACTCTGGTAGAGCTGTTGACTGGGACAATGTTTATAAACTGGTCCTCAGGGACGTTAGGAGGTCCCAATTTTTGCACCCAAAAATGTAGAACCATCTGGGTGTAACAGATGACCAGTTTGAGATCCTCTTCACTGATGGATTTATTGATTTTAATTTTTTTTATTGTTGATGTATGAATTTATGCTTTGTACAAATGGTTACATGTATGATTTACAGTCGAATGTGGGACTCGACTTCCGGACAGTGCCTGAAGACACTTATTGGTATGTGATTGTATTTGTTAATTTGTCTGTTTTTATTCACAATGCTAACTGTTAAAAAGTAAATAAGTAAATAAATGAAAAAGAATATATATATATATTTACATATTTATATATTCATATATATATATATACACACACATATATATATATATATACACACATACATACATACATGCATACATAATTTTGGTTAATTCAAATTCAAAGTTAGCAGCAGAGCAACAAGAGGCATTTTAGCCCGGCCTCCTTTCTTCATGCTCTTTGGGGTTCTGGAGGAGTGACTGCTGGTCATTGTGACATCATTACGAGTGTTTTTTTTTTTTTTGTTGTTTTTTTTTTACATAAAGATAATACCCAAACAGCAGAACATTAGCTGTATCATGGCTGACAGTAACACATCACTGTTGCGGAAGTGGTTAATGGCGTCCTCCAACATAGCTACTCTGGCATTATCACACTGGTTATGACGCTCACCCAGAATTGCTGGTGTGGTGTTAGCATGCTGGGTAACGTTCTCCTCCAAAATTGCCAGCGTGGTCTTTGTGCGTCAGCTATGGCCATGCTCCAGAATTGCTGGTGCCATGTTATCATGAAGGTTACTGACTTCCTCCAACATGGGTCAGCAGCATTAGTATTCAAACTACAACCCTCATCCATAATCAGTAGCACAGCATTAGCATGCTGGCTGCTGGCCTCCTCCAGTATTGCCATTAGTGCTGTTATGGCCCTCGTCCAGAATTGGTAACGTGGTTTTAGCATGCTGGCTACTGGACTTGGCAGCACTGTTGCCCCGACTGACATCACATCACATGAATTACATCCAGTGCTATCCTGAGACTTTTTCTGGGATTTTCTGGCAAGACAGTTTTTTGTAAAGTCATAGAGCATCAAATGAACACACAACCAGCTACCCGACTGTTTTTGCTTTTTTCTGTTGTAAGTTGTGAAGTGGGGCTTCCATGGATCATATGAATCATGACTCTTGTCCTTCCTTCCACACTTGGTCTTTACATTCTGAATCCCTTTTTATTCTAAAAAAAAAATATGGGCTCTAAATTTGACATATGTGCTTTTGCAATAGTTATATAGTTGAGACACAAAATGACAAATATCATTTTATACATGCCAGTCTGTGTAAAATCTTAGGGAGGTAATTGTGTGGGATGATGGCTTTAATACATTTGTTTTCCTGACCTTCAGATGATGATAACCCTCCTGTGTCATTTGTCAAGTTTTCACCCAATGGGAAATACATACTGGCTGCAACACTGGATAAGTGTGTAGCTGCCTTCCCTCAAACCTTCTCTGTCATATAGTTATTCTATATGGTACAAAAATATAGAACAGTAACCTCCTCTTTCTGTTCTTTCTTCTGCAGCACCTTAAAGCTCTGGGACTACAGTAAAGGGAAGGTAGGTTGTTTTTCTACCTTTAAAAATGTACATGCCTGAACAATCCATAGTACTGAATGCTCTGCCTGTATTAGGGGAGCAATTATCCCACTCAAATGACCCATCTATTGATTTAAGTCCTCATCATCTGCATTGGCAGTGTCTGAAGACTTATACTGGACATAAGAATGAGAAGTACTGTGTGTTTGCAAATTTCTCTGTCACTGGAGGAAAGGTATGTAGGCTTCTGAAAGCTTTGGTATCTTTTGGACATGGGAAAGGTAAGTTCCGTTTTAGGGGTATTAACACAAGCCTTCTTGATTCCATCCAGTGGATTGTCTCAGGCTCTGAAGACCACATGGTGTACATCTGGAACCTACAGACCAAAGAAATAGTCCAGAAGTTACAGGGGCATGCAGGTAGGACATTGTATGGGACACCTGCTCATTCATTGTTTCTTCAGAAATGTGGACATATTGTGTTAGGAGTAACTGTATATACTGGCCACATCTTCCACATTGTGGTGAAGATTTGATTGCAGTCAGTGATGAGCTTTAGTGAGGTTAGGATGTTGGATGGATCTCATCTCTTCATGTCCAATTCCCTAAGTCATCCCTGAAGTTGTGGATGGAGCACCATTCCAGAGAATACAGTTCCACTGCTCCACTGCTTGACGCTAGGAGGCGTTATACTCTGGAATTAGGCATGGTACCAGTTGGTTCATGTTTATCTGCTCCTATTTTATTGGCATTGATTCTCTACAGGGCCAGACAAACTGTGCATTTGCACATCTGTGTCAGCAAAGGGTGCAACATAAAGTAGCTGAATGCAATCATTAGAATCATTTTGGTAACTTTAGTGTAGAAGGCAAAATATTATAAAAAAAACCCATTTTATTCAAGTTATTCTGGAGCTTTCATCTTGAAGTGTTCACACTTTGTTAAGACCAGTCAGTCTGATGTTGTATTTCTGCTGTGTACTTTGTTGTCGGTAGATGTGGTGATCGCGACAGCTTGCCATCCTACTGAGAACATCATAGCATCTGCAGCTCTGGAGAATGACAAGACCATCAAACTGTGGAAGAGCGACTGCTAAGGCAGAGGAGTGCATAATAGACTTTTTGCCAGAGACGTCTGGCACCTGAGGAGCGTATGTTGTTTTTCTTTATGATGCTTTGAATAGATTGCTAAATAGTGCAGGGTTAACTGAGAGATGGGCTGGTCCAGTCTACTCAGAATGATCGACAATCTCCCACTGCATTGTTCCCCTTTGTAAGTTATAAGCTATTTTTCTACCGTAAATCTTTACAATCATGAGTTTCAAGCATTCTTTGAGGATACACTATTGGTACTGGCTGAATGAGGCACCAAATCAGGGCTCAGAAGCTTTACGTGAACTGGCTCCAGTACAATGTGTATAGCAAACCGCGGTTTCTGCTGCCATGCTGAGCCATGAGTGTTGTAGAAGAACCTGTGGAGGATTGAAACCTTTTGATTGTCAGCTTTGTTGGTAAATTAGTTGGAATATGTTCAACATGAGGGGCAGGATTATTTTATCCTCCCTGTGGTCTTTAGTAATGAATAGCCAACTGTGTATTAATGAACTGTTCTGTAACTAGGTTCTTGTAGGGATACGTGTTCCCTATGCCTTTACTGTTAGGCCTTGTGCTTTGTAAGCTGTATGCACTTAGTATCATTTTTGTTTGCTTAATTTCTGATTTTTGGATATCAATTAGTGTGTTTACATGAACTCAATAATTTAGGAACTACAGAAATCAAATCAGTAATCCAGTTAATGTGTTTCCATGCACTTGAATAATAGGAAACTCATTATTTGGTTCATGCTGAATTCTCATGGTCTGATCAGTGACGACTGCAGCTCATCGTATGTACAAACGGAGAAAAAATATTAGTATGGAGTATACATGTGCTGAGAAATCTGATTACTGAGCTAAAATCAAACTCTCTTTATCTGATTACTAAATCTGATATCTAGCCCTTACTCCAATCTAAGAAATTGGGCTGAGCAATATATTGATTTATATCATAAATATGAAGGTGTGATGTGGCCTGAGGCAATACAATATATATATATATATATATATATATATATATATATATATATATGAATTATAGACTTTAAGACTATAGACTATAAGTCATTAAGTCTATAGTCTAAAGCTTCTCATCTACAGTGCTCCCCTCCACCCTATCCACATACTCATGTCACAAAGACGACTGTGTATGAAGAAGAAATAAAGATTAAATTTCAATATTTAAATATAGTAAAAAGTCACCACGATTTCATAGGATATGCTAATTTTTCACATCATAAATTGCATCATATATTGCCATTCAGCTAAAATATACCGGGATATGATTTTTTTTTTTGTCCATATCACCCAGCCCTAGTTTACATGACTACTTGAATATTCAGATGTTGAAGAAATACAGTTAATATCAGATAATTGAGTGCATGTAAAAACACTGTTGTGAACAAATGAGATTGTGTTATTTTAAAGTTTTCTGCTTTGTAAACGTAACTGGACAAGATTTTTTATTTGTACTTAGTTTTGGGTTGAAAGACTAAATATCGTACTTTCTATAAAGTAGATTTCATTTGAGTAAATATTAATGTATTTACATGACGATTCTCTTATGTACAGTGTATAGGAGCTTGTAATTAGTTAATCATATATAGAACTATTGAGGACAACACTGTGCAGAATTGAGAATTTAATAGTCCTTTTGAACAATAAACATTGTATGATAGGACAGCACACAATCAATCCACTCTCATTTTAGTAAATAAAAAAAAGAAAAAGAAAAAGAGATTTTCCACAATTTCCAGGTGAAGCCCAATGAAACAATCGTAGCAAAATAACAGGGGATAAAGTTATAATGGCAGCCTCTCCCATAGTCCTGTTCGAAAGGGCAGTGATCCCTCTTTTTATTTTAAAAATCAACATTTACACCGATAAACGTCTGCGACATTCAATAGAATTAAGGAAACGACTGCATTGGAATAAAATGTTAAAATTACAATTGTACAAAAATAGATATTTCTCTTTAAATCTGCTCTTCTCAAATTTTTTGCCAACATTATTACCTGGATTCCCTTAGGGAAAGCACAGCAACTGCCGAATAGCTGCAGCAGGATTTAGCCAGTTTAATAGACCATGTTTGGCTTGTCCTGCCAGGTGTCTTCTCTACTCTTGATTCTGATTAGATTCTTGACCCCAATTTATGTGAGAAGAGGTTTTGTATTATCTATTTGCTGGTGGGTAGTTCAAAGCCCCCCAACAGTTTTAAAATGATTTGATAGTGAGGGGCTTTAGGCAAGACGTTTGGCTAAAAATAACAAACTTGTATTTCACCCTGGGAATATGAGAGAACTGATAAGTTACTGAGTCACTGATGAGTCTTCGTTGTCTTGTGAAGACATGGAAGAAATGTAGCCACACCATTTAGTTGAATATGAGTTGTAGCCTCTGCTTTTAAAGTTAAAATATCTTTTCTGACTTCTCAGAGACTCATCACTGCAATAGTCAGTCCAAATTCCACTTCAGCATCATCACTTTGTCAAAAGAAACACTGTTGAGTGCAGCTTGGCTCAGTCTGCAATTTTTGAGGTTCCTTTGTGGAGTGGCTTTAGCTAAACATCACCACCATTTAAATGTTTGTTCCTTATTGTAATACGTAGAAATCATTGCACAACAGTATTAATATCATTAGAGAAAAAAAAAATCTTTAACCATGTTTTTATGCAATTGCATCAACCTGAGGTCTGGTTATTTTCATCTGACTGACAAACAATGGTTTTCTGAGGAGTGGTCAAAGCTGCACTGTCATGTATCCAACACTAGGGGGCACAATAAGCTCTTTCCAAACCTTACATATCCCTGAGGCCAGACCGTCATCTGGATTCTCTTAACTAATTGCATATTTTCGTAGCACAAAAATGCTGCCTTGCTGGGAATCAATCACATGATATATAAACGGCATTGAAAATCTTTGGAAATGCTCGATACATAATTGAGATGAATTATAGAGGCAAAACAATTGAGAAACCGAACATCTAAATATTTTACACAACTCTTAACAATGGATCATTTATTCTTTCTAGAATAAAACTCGAGTCAGGCCAAGAGCACACCTGCTTCTTATTCATGCTAGACCATTCTGTCATTCATATACCTCTTCCAAAAAGAAAAGTACTTTCTAGCGCAGCCAAACAACACTGCAGTTTCCTCCTTGTGGGGACTGACTTTTGGCAGCCTTGCTAATGTCAACACTGTTTGACAAAAACAAAACAAAACAAAACAAAAAAAAACAGTAAGTGCTGGAAATACAACTATTCCTTTCTCTTGTATTTTGTATCTCATATCGGAAAATTCCAGATACCGAATGGAATTTGCAAATTACATAAGATTAACACTGAATATTGCGTACATACAGTACAGTCCGTAACTGGAAGGCAGTGATGAGGTGTTGAAAGAAGGAGTCACGTGGTACCGAGAGGCGTATAAGAGGTAATGCAGAGTTTTGCATCATTTCATCAACACTATTGACATGAATGTGTAAGAGATGAAACTGTTTGACCATTATGAAAACGACTGAATGCAGAGGTAGGCCTCCAAGAGGCAGAATAACCAAGAAATCATTAAACCTTAGAAGTTCTTATCTTCTAAAGTCCCGTGAACCAGCTTTGTATAACCTCCCAAGCATGAACTCATGCATACCAGCGATGACTCTCTTAATCCGTCTTCCCTATAACTTATTCCATAGTGAACGGTCTTAATGTAATTACTTTGATTCGGAAAAATTCCAAGGGTGAAGCACCGAAGCAGAGCTGCTTGTAGTTCACACGTCTCTTGGACAGTTACTTAAGATGTTTATGGGACTAGATAGATAGAGCAGGCTTCACTGAGATGCATCCTGTCACGGCCTCTCTAGGTGGTCTGTGCATGAGACTGCACATGCGTCATGGTTCTTAAGAGAAGATTCTGTGAAACATTGTCAAGGGTGATCTGAGGCACTCTTCCATTATGTCATTTGGTGTGGCGCCTCGAGCATTTCCATTAGGAAAGTGTCGATGGGTGTGTCTCCAATTAGTTTGAAGAAAAACAGGTGCTCCAGACACTTCAGGCCGATGGACCGCAGAGCAGGCAGCCGGAGTAGCAGTTTGGCAAATCTAGTATGAAAATACACACAGACCTTATTATAAACTTCGAAAGTGTGTGATCGACTTCACAGTATACTGGTTAAGATGGTCTCCGGTCTCTCTTACAGTACAGTTATGTAGAATATAAGGAATTTCAATGTGGTATTCCTCAAGGATCAATACTGAGACTGTTAATGCTTCTAATTCAAGCATACAGTGTAGAAATATATTTTGTCTGTTAGGGCTGGGCAATATATCATAAATATCAATATTGAGATTTCATACAAGATATTGTGTAGAACTGGTTTCTGGAGGGAATATTGCCATTAAAATACTGTAAACTTCACGTTTATCATATTGTATCGTGAATCGTAATTTCTCATGCATATAGAGATATAAAGATAATTAGTCATATTGCCCAGCCCTACTGTCTGTCACTTTATCAAAAATCTACATTATATTTGAGTAACACAAATGACAGCGGTTTCCTAAATGTTTGCATAATGTGTGTATGTACCTCCCAGGCTGGTCTGGATATTTCTGTTTACAGTAAGCCTCCAGCGAAGCATAGACTCTCTCTCTAAGTGCCTCCACCTCTGCTGGGTTAGACAGGCCCTTAGAGTCTAAATGCAAGGGGAAAATTTTAAAACAAGCTATGCCATATTTCAGCAAAGGTTACATTAACACTTGAACTGAATAAAGTAATGAGCTTATTAAAGTCCAAAACATCACTTTTACAGAAAAAGTAGTCTTCTATTGGTCTGTATATCATATAATTTACAATGTTAAGTACAAATACCAGACTCAAATTCTGACGGTGTGTCAACGTGACTGAATTTTTATGTAACATATCTGTATATTATTAGATGTCCCTGTAGATCTGAGAGTAATGCAACATCTTGCGTTCTCCTGAACAATGTTTGTCTGGATGAAAAAGCTGGAGGCTATAAAACAAATCTAATTCAGAACAGAATAAACACTCTTCCAGAAACATTCTTCGTAGCATAAAGGGAAGCGTCTTAAGAAATATTGCAGTATGTCTGTTTTACAGGGTAGATTGTACATTGTAGATTAAAAATATCACCATATATTTTACAGCATTCAATTTTCTTGGACTGACTTCATTAGCAGTAACAGCTTTCCGTGTCCTTGTAATAATGTTTGAGCTACTTTTAAAATGTGCTTAACTTTGGTTGTGTAAATGTGTGTGTGTGCGTGTGTGTGTGTGTGTGCGCGCCTCTGTACCTGGATTGAAAAGAACAATTGCTCGCAGGCATCCAAGCTCAGACTTGTCCATCTGCATGTCTCGCATCTTAGACACCAACTCCGTCAGCACTCTGCACCAATAAAAAGCAACTGATTGTAACCTCCCAGTAGTAACTTTTCCAGTTTGACTGATCTGGAATTTACTTTTTTGCTGAACACATTCATACACGTACTGGGAAATGTCCTGTCCGGAATAACTTTTTGCTGCACAAGCAGGATGACTCATCACTGCTCGATCACATTCAGTTTTCTATATTGACTGAAACAGGACTTAAAACCATTAAGGAATGTAAGACAGATCTGTCGTCACCGCAGCCTGACTGGGCACCCTGTGCTTCATTAGTGAGGACACTGACGGATTTCATATGGCAAGTGAAACATTATGGTGCAGCTACATAAAACTTCCATGTGGCTTAATGTAAAAGTGCAATTAATAATGGAAGAGCTAGTGAGATGGAGAACATTTCTCATTGGAACATCTTAGGAGCGTCAATTTCAAAAACCTCCCTATGTCATCTACAGCATGAACTGCCCTGGTTTCATAGAGGAGCAGAGGATTTTCATGTCCTGAACTGACTCACAGTTCTAACTTTCTAATTTCACTGCAAAATAAAGTTTATAACATTTCTTTGGCTTGAGTCGTGCTCAGATTTTGTAGCTCCTCAACCTCTTGCAAATTTAGCACAACGTCTTGCTTACTTTCATTACCTCAGGCAGTTTTGATTCTGGCATGCTGAAGTAACACTGCCAGCCTTTGTTGGCACTGATGTAATCTGATCAGGAGTGTCTGAACCTTGGAAAATTACAGCATTCATTAATCTGTGTAATGGTGAAGAGCTTTCGGCAAGTTCAGGCTTCCCATTTTCACTTCTAGAACTTAAAAATAAACAAGCCCTAAAGGCCTTTTCTCAGAGTTCCATTTTTACGGACACATCAAGTTCTGAAACCAAACACACATTTTAATGTGTCTTTCACACCAAGAATGAAACGGACAGACTGAGTCACAACATATATATTTTTTAATCCCAATCCCTCCCACAATTTGGAAGTGGCAAAAACTCTCCAGAGAGGCAATGCCTCCCCTGATACATGTGAAGTCAGCCACCGCCTTTTCTTCGAACTGCCGCCATTGCATGCCAGCTTTACTACCACTAACAGACATCTGTGCCAACTGGTATTGAACTGGGTGTGATGTGGGGAGAGAGTGCCATCTACACACCCAGGGAGACCATGGTCAAATTTGCTCTCTCTGATTCTGGCTGCTGATGGCAAACAGAATGACCTGGCATTCAAAGCTGTGATTCTCAGATCATAGTGCTAGAGGCTCCTCTATTTTCTGCAATGTATGAAGTGACCAATCAGAGCTCCACTGTTGTGACTAAAGATGAGTATCAAGGCATTTTTTTTTGCATATGTGCATTGTTTGTGTTTGTTCAAGGCCACAAAGAGCCATGTGCCTGAGCTTCTCTCTCTCTCTAATGAGAACCCATGGAGGAGAAAAATTAGTGAGAGTAAGCTGATGGGGAGCAGAGAAAAAGAGAGTGGAAATAAAAGCTATGGTGTGTCTATGGTGCCCCGTTCACAGAGCAAAAAGGCAAACAATGCATCAGAATTGGTGTGAAGTTTCAACTGCATTAAAAATCACATCACATTCAGAATCAGTGTGAAAAAATCATACCTTTTGTGAGCCGGCCCTTAAGCGGGCATTTTAGATAATTACACTCACAAGAGGTGCTTGAAACTGTTGCTTGAGAGATGCAATAGAAAAAAAATTGGAGCCAAATAGAACCATGTTTGTAATACAAATGTGTATGACCCATGTAAAATTGGTGCATCTTCCACTTTTAAGGTCCTTCAGAGTCACACATGCTGCTTTGTGGTATCAGAAATGGTTCTTCTGTAACATCAGTCAACAAACAACTGTTGTACTTGGTGTCCAGTAGGTGGTGTGTGGGTACAAGTCAGACTTGTCCGTTTCAGGTTGGATTTAGATGCAAAACGTGGAGCTTGTATTCCTAACTAGACATAATTTAGTTGCTTTTGTTTATTCAAGGTTGGATCACAATGTCTGGTCCATTTAACCCACCCCAACCCTAAGAGCTCTTAAGCAGTCCTCACTCATAATACTCAAAATATCCCAGAAATTAGTACATAGAATTGGTAGAATTTCTAGTAGCGACAGACTACTTTGTCAGGAATGCGATGCACACCCGAAAGCTGTAGACACGTACCTGTCAAAGATGGCTCCTACTCCTGCACTGTGAGCACTGTTTCTATGGACATGGAGCCCTGTTGCTAACAATATGCCATCTTTCACACTTATTGAGCGGTGTGAAAAAGACGCGATGAGGAGCTCATTCCACCCTGAGAAAGATAAAGAAACAAAGGTTTTCAGTGGCGTCTCGGAAGAACAAACAAAAAAAAATACAAGAAAGGCAATGTAAAAGGACCATTGAGGATACGCTACAGCAAGCAGATGAGGTTACCATATGAGGTTAACAAGAATTCTTTTGTGTAAAGACAGTAAACAATAGAGCTTCAGAAGAAATGAGGACCGCTTTGTCTGTTTTCCATGTGTCAAACAGGGATCAGGCCTAAATACGCTCCAATGCAGCCAAAGATGATATATTTTTTTCATTTTGAGTCAAATACACAGACAAATGCTGGGACAGTGGGTGTCCTCAGGCTCTGGGCAATGTCAGGCTTGTAGGATCTACACAGCATGTGCACTTGGGAGTACAAATAAACCTTTTATTCTGAATGCAGGCTCCTCATCCGGACTCACGAAATCTATCATTCAGCCTGTACTGTTGACCCAAGGCAAGTCGGGTCCACGGATCCATGCTGTTCACACTGAATTCTAACCGCACCATCTGTGTACCTCAGCAGAAATCCAGATTCATCAGATCAGACTACTATTTCCTGTCTTCAACTGTCGGGTGTTGGTTGGCCAGTGCCCATTACAGCCTCAGCTTTCTGTTGTTGACTGACAGAAGTGGAACCTGTCTTCTGCTTCTTACATCCTCCTCAACACTGGCAGTGTTGTGCATCCAATGACACTCTTGTTTGCTGCAATTGTACAGTGGTTATCTGAGGAGGGTTTCACACTTGCTCCACACCCAGGATTGATTTTGGACTGGTTTTGGGGAGCAGCTCATTCTCACTGGTTTGCTTTCACACAGAAGAATTTCATTTGAGCTGTGGATCGATTGTGCATTTTCAAAATGCCATTTACTAAAGTAGGGCTGCCACTACGGGGCACTATCAATTCATCTATCAGCTATTTGATCAATTAGTTGATTAATCTAAACAACTAATTGCCCTTTAAATGATCAAACTGCGCGTTCTAACTTCGGCAGTTTGAGATACTCAAACCAGCCTGTCTGGCACCAATCGTGCCTCGCTCAAAATCACTGAGATCACATTTTTCCCCCCTATCCTCATGGGTGATGTGAACATTACCCGCAGCTGCATGACCGTATGTACTACCCTGCTGCCACATGATTGTGTGATCAGATTATTGCCTGACTAAGTATATGCACAGGTGCACACAGACAAATGCCATGTTTTGTCCATTTCTCTGTATATATCTGAGCGACTTGAATGAGTCACTGTATAAAAGCAACATTTGTTTGACATACCTGCTCGTAAAAGGATGACTTGGTCGTCTAGAGGGAGGTCAGAAAAGTGTGGTATCCTTTTGGCCCACTCCACTAACGTAAAGAGCTGCTTATCTGCGGCTTGGCAGATGTTTGTGACGGGGTCGTTGGGCTGCAGAGAGCGAGTCAGAGAGAGACAGAGAGACAGAAAGTACAGCTACAGATTAGCAGAGAACGAAAGATGCTGCTCAGTGCTGGAACACTGTGGAAAGACCAAATTGGTGGTATTTGAAAAATCATTTTCCGTCTGGTTTGTACAAAAAAACAGCAATCTGTAATTGTACAATCTGTAATTGTGCTTGTTTTGGTCCGAATTTCTGTCCAGCACTGATTGTACCGAAGCACGCGAACAATAATGAGTGAACATTTTGGAGTGCAGCAGACTGAGTGAACACAGGACAGATATGACAGACAATGTGTATGGAAAAACCTGCAGCTGGAAGCACACAAGCAGAAGAATACTAAACAGGTTGGGGGAAGGCAAGCACCAGAGGACTTCACTTCAACTCCATCCTGCGACACACAGGAAGAACCTTCAAGCATCTACGCTTTCAATAAAGTTTCCGTTTGAAGATTAGACAGATATATCTCTCTGACTGCATTCGAACTGAAAATGTTTGTTCTTTCAGTGACTTGAAACAAAAGGTACGGGACCCATATAGAGCATGTGTCTCTTTGTTAGTCTGTGTGTGCAAACCTGTGACTTTCAGCCTCTACTTGAACAGTTTTTGAGAGTGTTCAAGTAACGAAATTTAACGTAAATTCTGTAAATGTGCAACATTGTCAGCTACTGTTATATACATCATATCTATATCAATCTAGCTATAGATATGCTTTAGTATAAACCCAATGAGTTTTATATGCATAAAAAACAACTAAATTTGGCTCTGAGTGGCTCAGAAGTCTAATGTGGCAGCCAGAGTCTGAGAGAGCAAAATTGGACAAGCTCTCTCTGGGTGGGTAGATGGCGCTCTCTCCCCATATCACACCCAGTGCAATGCTGGTCAGCACAGGCGATAATAAATAAAGTTCTTAATAGAACATTTTACTCCTAAAGGCCTTCACACAGTACAGTTTTCTACACAGAAAAGAAAAGATACCAGGAACAACAAATGATTCAAAATATTGCAGGACATTATTAACGTAATGTTGGGCTGTCGAAGTATGAATCTGCACATACACCATGACACCAGGCCTTCTGGATGTGCAGCAAACCTTTGATCTTGACCTGACCAAGGTGCCTTCACACACGGATTCAATAATTTTCTCCACTCCGAGTCAAAAGCGGGACTCAGTACTGAAGGTTACCTGCTGCCATTCAGACAACAGGCACACTGCCCGTCACACAGGTCGTGAGACTATCATGCAAATAAACTTACTTCTGCTTCATGAAGCTTCTGTGCTGCATCATTAAGAAGTGTTTTTGATCAACTTCTTTCTCTGCCTTCCAAATACCTCATCACCATCTCTCCAACATCCAACAAGTTCCCCATATAACCTACCCAAGCCTCAGCTGGAGCATTCCCACCGATTCGAAATGACCTTCCTGGCACATTCAAATTCACATGTCGTGTAATATCAGAGACATTGCCTCAATCAAATTTCCACCAGGCATCTCGGTAAGATTTCAATCAGGTCGTGAGGAGCTCAAACTCATTAAGGCTGAGTTTCATTCAGCAAGACCTTCCCTACAGCCCAAGGACAGACCTGAGGACCTGCAGCAAAAGCCGACAGCCTAGAAAATCCTCAGATGAGCAAACAGCATGTAGAGCTTCTGCCCCAGTTGTGCTGAAAATCCCATCACAGAGGTGCAAACATGCTGTACAATTGTACAAAAAAAAAAAGACAACACAATGTTTGGACGTAAACAGTTCCAGAGCATTATATTGTCACTGGTCACATGATTGTGTACTACACAAATTAAACGAACCTCCATCACTAAACAAATGAAGGAAACCTGCTGATCTATCTGATCTGCTGCTCTTAGAATGCATGGTGGTCTTCAGTGCCAGAGTGCATTACTGTGTAGCACTGGACAGCCGGTCCACAGGGAGCCACTTCCTGTCAAAGTCCGGCAAGCACATTTCCATCACTTTAAAAATAGCCATTCCCATTTGCTCACATTGCACCTTCACCTCCACAAACTTCAGACATCCAGGAAACAAGGAAGAAAAGAAAATCCACTCAGCCTGCCAGACAGCCGTCCAGTCCAGCAGGTCGAAAGGAAATTTGCATCTTACAAGAAAACCTTCTAGTCAGTCCAGAATGGAAAGGAATGCTGGAGGAGTGAACAATCGGAGTGTGTGTACTCTCTTAAAGATAAAGGTGCTACAAAGGATTCTCTAAGCAATGCCAAAGAAGAATCAACCACTTTTGGTTCTATCATTGTTTGCATAAAGAACTTTTTAAAATTCAGACTGAAAAGGTTTTTTATAGACTTAAAGGTCCTTCACACTCATTTCTATTACACAAAAGGTTTGCATGAAGAACCCTTTAAACGGTGCAAAGAACCTTCATTTGATTAAAAGGTTCTTTACCATTTTAAAGGTTCTTACTTTAATATAGCGCCCTTATTTTTCAGAGTGTATATAGTGAGAATAGGTTCTTTAATGTCAGTTTAACACATGTGTGTATGAAACATTATGGAAACAGAAATTTTCACAATACTGTAAAAAGGTTAAGCTCGGGTACTGAGGAAGGATAAAAGCAAAAAACGCAATAATGAAAACCACATTTGGCACGACCTTCACAGAGGTTTGATGAAACAAATGCAAAGTATGAGCGACTGCATCCCTGCCTGTGTGATACGAGCATTATGTTTTTCTTTAGGAATCTGTGCCGAACAGCAGCACTGTTCCAGCTGAGTCGTTTGTAAGGGATAAAGTATCTAATTGATTGAAAGGTCAAAGTCTTGATGAGAACGGCAGCATTAAGCAGCAGGTGCAGCACAGTGCATGGCCACTTATTGGTCATGAATTAACATTATATAAATCAATATTAACTGAAATATGGTCGTATGCTAGTCTTTGGTTAATTCTCAGCCTCCAGTTTGTAGTAGATCGGATGCCAGCATCTACATTGAGAAAGTAGTGATAAAGCTGCTGGAGTTGTAGCTCTATACAATCTTAGACACTGCAGGAGGAAAGCTCTCAAGATCATTTACATCTGACTTGAACAGTATCTCAATCTCTGATACACAGAGCAAAACCAGCAGGATTCGACTGGGGTCATGCTGCTGGACATCTGCACCTGGAGTCCAAGAGAGCAAAACGGGTGGGAAGATGGGTCTCTCTCACCCAGTGCAATGCTGGTCGGGTGAGAGCCGGAGACCTGACACTTTCCTCTGAGTGCATTGGCTGCCCAGCAATGACAGGTTGGGTAACTGGCACTTCCAGTTTTAAAAAGACTGTAAAATATATGGACAGTGCATCATCTCATCATGAAGCCACCACAGTCTGCTGCTGGGTTTTAAATGTTACTCTGCAATATAATAAGAAGGCGGGATTATCATAAAAAGTGATTGACAGTGCGGGCTGGAACAGACCCAGAAATATGGTCCACGAGGGCAGTCTCAGGCTGTCTGAAGGTGTAGGCAGGACTAATCAAATGAGTAGGCGAGTCTGGCTCTGCCTCTGTACTCTATCGGTCGTGACTCTGGTTGCAAATTCGCCACAATTCTTGTTAAGGCCAGAAAATACACTGATATTTATACTGATATCTGGATTTTACATTTACAAGATTTACCTTTTTAAAATAAATGTTTCAATCTTAAGGAAAACCTTTTTTCGGCTCCCTCGCTCTGATCCGATTTGCACTCCCATGTATGGAGGAGGCCTAAGACTTGTTGTGTATAAAGAAGAAATGAAGATTGAGCTTCAATATGTTTAAATATAGTACAAAAACAGAAGGATGTGATGGGGCGTCTTAATTTTTTCACATTGTATTTCTCGCACCATATATTGTATCATATATTTCCATCCAGCTAAAATATATTGGGATGTGATTCTTTTTTTTCATATCATCCACGGAACCATGTCATCCATCCTTTTTAGTCTTTGGAAGTCCTGACCTGTTCCAACTTGAAATCACTGGAATCAGTTGGTCCATTCAGCAGCATTGAAGAAAGGGCCAATAGAAAAGCTCCAAATTTACTTG
The DNA here is from genome assembly GCA_034509495.1 of Acestrorhynchus altus. Classification (NCBI taxonomy): domain Eukaryota; kingdom Metazoa; phylum Chordata; class Actinopteri; order Characiformes; family Acestrorhynchidae; genus Acestrorhynchus; species Acestrorhynchus altus. Next base: position 15,710,983 of record CM067522.1, on the reverse strand, counting down.
CAATACAGTCTCTTCTATTAACCTGCATTAAAGGGGAAGTTTTTGTCTTTTGAAAATCACCTTTTATTTTCTGGACAGCATCAATATGTTAGTCTTCTTACTCAGGCGGCACTTGAGCCATATTCTTCTTCTGAATCAGTGACTCCAGATACTTGGAATTCCCTGACATTTTCGATTTGGCTTCCCTGGAGGCTGATGATGGTACACAAGCCATTCAGTTCTTTGTACCTTGGTCTTGTCTGCATTGATTTTCAAGCCACTGTTGACAACCGTGCAGCAGTTTATGAGGCCAGTCAGATAGTATTCCTATCATTTCCAGCTTACTTCAAAGATCAGAAACACTTTTTATATGATCTATAGTAGGAGCTGAGAGAAGTCTGAATTCTGTTCTTTGTATTTGTTTGGTGGCCTAAAACGGACATTTCTTGTCATCTTGTCATCATTGCAAAACTTAATATGAAGAGAATGAATATGAAGTGGTGAAATTAGAAATCTCCTGCTGAAATAGTACTATAGCGAGGGAGAGAGAGAGATAGAGAGATAGAGGCTTACAGAGAGGCTTCCAGAGTTGGCTGGAGCACCAGGGCTGCCCTCTACATAGGTTTCGGTTTTGGGCTCCACTGCCAGCTCAGCTTCCAGAATCTTCTCCACTGGCATGTCCTCACTGGAACAGCCGGCCAGCTCCAGTTCAGCCTCACTCTTTTCTCTTGCCCGCTGCCGCTCCTCCTGGACAGCTGGAGATACATTTATACACACACACACACACACGCACGCACGCACACACACACACACACACACACACACACACACACACACACACACACACACACACACATACATAAACATAATCACATATATGATACACATAGACAAGCAATCAAATCCATACATAAACACAAATATATATGTACATATGTGTAATTCCACTACTACAGAAGAGCATTTAAACACACAAGCACACACACAGCTGCTTTCACTTTGCTCCTTGGCTCCACATTTCCACAGTAACAGCACAGTCTGTTTTTAATGGAATAGAGTACATTATTCACAGACATGAGAGAGAGAGTGAGCTAAAACCAACGCTGCCATAATTACACAAGTTCAGGAGGTCAAGCTCAACTTCTCCGCGTGGTTTGCGAGACTATATATTATTTGGCCACAGGCCAATACAAATATGATTCAGTAAATTGAACGGGCCTCCATTTCGCCAATAAAGGCTGTGTAATGGACAATAAAACTGTCCTTTCTACTTTCAGCCAGTTGATTAGTTTGACAGTTATGCCCTGTATGGAAAGGGTCAGTGACGTCGCTGCGTGTGTATATATGTGTGTCTGCATGTGTGTATGTGCATGTCTGTCCACTGTGGCCTGGACAAGGTGGAAAAGAATGCAGTCTACTTTAGGTTTTTGGAACATTTCACTCTCCTCTACTACGACTGTGTGTTACAGGCTTTTTTATGGCTTCTCTTTTCCAGTGTTTGCCTAACGTCTCTGTAGAGTGTCAGTTTTCGTTCGCTTTCAGAAGCCCCAGGGTCTGAAATGAAGACCTCAGTGGCTTTTTGTTCTGTCTGTCCATCGAAATGGGTATCGATCTTTCTCTTAAATTCTGCTGTGTATCTACGCGATAAACAACACAAGCCTAGACAGTCCAGCTATCATAAGACTCTTCTCTTTTCAATCACAAGCGCAGCAAGCACTGAAGGGCTGTCAAATTGAGGCAGTCGCGGTAGAGCTGCACCAGGACTGAAGCATTCAAAGTAGATGCTGCTGTACACTTCAACTGAGAAACGCCAGGCAATTTATCACAACAGACAAACTCTTCAAAGGGTTCTTTAAGAGGTGCCATGTATGAACCATACTTTTGTTTCATAAAGAACCATGTTTATGTGGTTCATAAAGAACCATAATGATTCGTTATGCTTTTTTGATGGAACTCTTACAATCATGTTGTAATAGAGATGTGAGAGAGAGGAGCCCTTAAACTGGTAAACCTTAACAACCCATAATTTAAATTTGTATATCTGCGGCAAAGTTATAAGTAGAGATGCACTGAACAACTGAAAATGGTAAGAGAAGCTGAATAACAACAGAAGAATTCATACAGAATGATGACAATGACATTCTGGATGATGCAATCACACCCAGCGTGGATTGAGGTGCTCGTATTTGCTGTATCAAAGCATTTTTAAGTTTGAGAGAATAACCTAAGAATGGTTGTTCTGTAATTGTTTTTTCTTTGTAAGACAAAAATAAATTCTGGCTATTTAATTCAGCAGTGCCTTCTGCCTTATGTATATCCATTAGTGTTTATGTTGTGTGTTGGTAAAATTCAGGTAAAATGCAAATTTTACCTGAGGTAAGAGCAAATTTCCCAGTGTGCAAGCACAGTGTATCTATACACATGTTTACCTTTTTCAAGAAGCCTTTGCAATATCACTCCTGCAAAGGGCACTACTGTAATAACAATTAATCCTATCAAACCAAGCTCCTTGCCAACAAACCAGTGTCAGGATCCCTTTAACTGGGTTGCCATCTATGGCCGGGAGTCCTGGACAGCATCTGTGGCCTCGCTCTCTCTCTGGGTAGGTAGGATGGTCCTCCATCTCCCCTTTTTCATCTGTCCAGTGACTCTGCATTTGCTATAGTTTGAACAGAACTGATATGGTTGGCACATGCTGGCCACTGCTTGCATCTAGTAATAAGAGAAGTCTGTGCTACTGGGTTGGAATTGGACATTTCTGAATTGGAATAAGTAATTAGGATCTGTAAGTGTTTATTATTGACTTATTGTTAAATCTTGTTAGATCATGTCTTTCCCTAAATCCAACAACAGCACTGAGAAATAACAGTAATGGCCAGTTTTTGCACTGGTCTTAAAGAGTATATTGTGCAGCCATATGGTTTAAATGCAGCTTTAAAGATAATAAATTGGAAAAAGCACCTTCTCTCTTCATGCCCGTGGCCAGACATTTCTGGTAGCGGCAGTACTGGCAGCGGTTGCGCTGTCGCTTGTCAATAGGACAGTCTTTGTTGTCTCGGCAGGTGTAGATCAAGTCTTTCCTCACTGTCCGCTTGAAGAAGCCCTTGCAGCCCTCACAGCTGTACACCCCATAGTGTTTACCTGCAAACATTCAAAAGTCATTTAAAAGTTCTACTGTTCTACTTTACAGGTACTCCCTTTAATTGGCATTATGTGATCAATAATTCAGCACCGTCAAAATCTCACTGCTGTTCGATTCTCGCACCACACTCAGCAAGATGAGCTGCTGCATTGCAAGTAGTGCCAGTGGAAAAATCAGACTCACTTTGTACAGAAGAACATCTGAGGTTTACCCGAGTTTACCAATATTTAAAAGGTTTTTAAACATGAATAAACGAATACAATAAAATAAAAAAGTGTTTTCTTTAACCCAGTGTAGCAAAGATAAAAATGCCCAAGACTTGCTTCTTTAGGTTTTCACTGGACACCTAAGCCTTTTGCACAGTGCAAACAATATCCCTAAATTATCACACAACGATTTTTAAAAGGCCAATATCTTGGATAACACAATTTTGTTGTATTATGCAGTAGTTTTGTGTATATATTTCAAACTAAGCTGCGAAAAACAGCTCTTTTTCATTTGAATGTGTTTGCGATGTGACAAAAGCAACATATTTGCATATATCTGCATATTTAGCCAAAAGCATTTTATCCGAGACTATTAAGTCTCTTATAGAGTTTCTCAGCATGGACTGATTTCTAAATGCAGCCCAAAAAACAGAAAAAAAAAACAACTCTATGGAAGAACAAGAGGTTGGAAAAATGTAGGGTAGTGTAAAAATGAATTATAACCATACAAACATTACAATACTTAAGCTAGTTTATTTATCTGAGATACTTAGGAACTCAATACAGTGTGTGTGTGTGTGTGTGTGTGTGTGTGTGTGTGTGTGTGTGTGTGTGTGTGTGTGTGTGTGTGTGTGTGTGTGTGTGTGTGTGTGTGTTTTAAACATGGATTTTGCACAATGTTAATGATTTCAGTGTAGGTTTGATTTATTGCTGAACTATTGCTTTAACACTGGCATTAACCGTAAACATCTGTTGAGCTGTTTCTGTACGGTCTTATCATTCACTGCTTTCAGCCTCCTAAACCTGTCGTTGTGTGTGGGTTTGTATGCCGTGTCTCACCTGAAGAGCGGTCTCCGCAGATGGCGCAGATGTGTTTGGTGAGAGACAGCGAGGTGCCGGTTGGTTGGGCTGGAACCTTCATGACCCCGTTCAGACCCAGCGGAGGTTTAATGTCTTCTGGGCTGCTGACTGAAATCATGGGGGAGCTGAGCTGTAACACACACACACACAAACACACACACACACACAAATCCATGTGTCAAATTCACACCTTTGTTTATGCAGTGAGGCCCAACAGAGGCCAAACACCCATTTACACTCCGGTAGAAAAATACACACTGTAATCCTCTCACCGGCTCTGATCTCTGCTTGCTAATGTTTGTTGACACAAAAAGCTTCCATAAAAAAAATGTAACCTATATGTGTGAGTGATTACACAATGCCCCACTTATTGATTTTTCCCCCCAAAATATGAAAATGCCAGCCACCATTTACACTGTGTGAACATTTGATGACGGCTGGATCAATAGAAACGACCCAAAATGACTAGTACAATATTTTACATTAATATTTTGTAATAATAATATAATATGTACTATTTTACATTAACACCATAAAGTTTTGGATACAAGATTGTCTATAAAATCATTTTGAATGAATCTCAAAGAAGTGTTTTGATTTTCATGTTTCTAACTCGATACTGGCTGCAATCATGTGCTTATTAATCTGTATCTCTACCCTCCTACAGTAAACGCAGTTAAATCAGAGGTTTGACGCCCCCTTTCCTTCCTTACATACATTCAACTTTGTGACTTACGGATAATGTGTTGTTGCTGATGCTGGACAGCAGCTCATCAACCCAAGAGTGGTTAAGGGCATACAGGTTGCTATGTCAACCAGACCTTGTGACTGTATCTACCCTGTAGCTGTGTCCGCAGAAGGGGAGCTCAGTAAGGGGACTCGGTAGGGGTCTAGGCTTAAAGCAATTGCTACCTAATGTTAATGCTCTTCTCTCCATCGTTCACTCCTGGTCTACTTCAGCTGAACCACTGGACTGGAATGAACAAGTGGAATGACCAACTGGTACACATATCAAAACAGGAAACAACAGCTTATTTTTTACCAGTAAGAAAGCCAAGTATGTCAAACCTGGGGAAACGAGGGGTGGTGTAACTAAAAAATAAGCAGCTACTGGCTCTTCAGCTTGAAAAATAGGGCTGTGTATTGGCAAGAATATGGCAATATGATACAGGTGTCATGATTTGATATATATTGCGATACCATTAACAAGACAATATATTGTGATTTTTTTAAGAGATCTAAATACAAAAACGTTTTGGCTTGTAGCTTGAAAGGACATATATAATATATATTTAAGACATAAAAACACTCCACAGCTTGGAAATCATGTTGAAACTAATGATCTAGTGTTTTTGAGCTGATGCAATGCAATAATTGTGACATTGAAAGCTCATTGTTTGTTGGTTATTTTTTATATTATTATTACTACTATTACATTGAAATTTGAATATAACCCCACCCCCTTGCCCTCAGTGTATGTGTGATTAGCTGTGGTTCTAAAACATTTGGAATCATGTCTGTAGGTTACTCTGATCCAGAGTAATGAAGTGAGAGGACAGTAAAACTGGTAAGACTGGGGAATAATTGCAGGCTTTTTGCTACAGTGTAAAAGTATGTGCCATAAACCAGTCAGTGAAAGCAGAGCTTATTGTTTTCCTCTGCAAGAAAAAAAAATCAGGTTTCATTCTAAGGCAATGTTACTTGATTTAAAACTTTTAATGATGGACCAACAGAAATACCATCCTGTAATATCAACTTACATTAAAGTTAACATTTTGACTTCCAACGTCACCGTTCAAAGCTTTGTAAAGAGTGTGGCTGCATGTCGTGATAAAATACTCCGGCTGTCAGGAGCTGCGTCTAATTTCCCAACTCTAAATACATGCATGGCCACGTGAAGCTAGCTGTTGAAAGTGGCTGCAGCCTCCACACTCCATTCATCTCCAACGGCCCAGAGGCTCAGTCATGCATGAACACCAATGACAGATGAAGCAACGTGGGCACCTGGGAAAGGACATCTCAAACACACACTGAAACACTCAAAAACAACATTTCTTTCTGTTTCCTTTTTGCAGGAACTCCAAACACACTGACTTAACAGGCTCTTTTTGTTAACAGACCAAAACAAAGAATACGGGATTTTCTGCAAACGTGTCCAGCACACGTTCTGTTTGAAAGGAATATCAATCCTGTTGTTGGAACACATGCAGAGGCAAACAGAAAGTGGCTTTAGGGTGTTAAACCTTATTGCATGCAGGCTTTTATCTTGATGAAACACTAAATACACTATATGGACAAAAGTATTGGGACACCCTCTCATTCAATTGTCAATTCAAGGGTATTAAAGAGATTTTATCCTGCTTTTTTTGGAGTAACTGTCTCTACTGGCCAGGGAAGGATTTTTACTAGATACTGGAGCATTGCTATGAGGATTTGATTGCATTGAGTGACTAACGTAAGATAGCGAAGTCAGGATGATCACCATCCTATCTCATCCCCAATTCTCCAAATAATCCTGAAAGTAGTGAATGGAGCATCATCACTCCAGCAAACAGTTTATTTCGCTCGCTCACTCACTCACTCACTCACTCACTCACTCACTCACTCACTCACTCACTCACTCACTTGTTCAGTCACAATCTCACTCATTTGCTCAATCACTCTCTAATTCCTTACCTAACCTCCATACTCACTCCCTTATCCCTCCTTACACTCTAACATGCTTGCATGCATCTTCAATTATTCCCCAACTCCATTACTCACGCACTCCTTCCCTCACATTGTGGTAGAGATTCTGTTTTCTGTTTTTCATTCTGTTTTATTCTTTTACTCACCCTCTTGTTCACACATTGCATTACTCACTTGCTCAATCCCCTTCAATCACTTACTCACATCTCTGCTAAACCTAGGGCTGGGCAATTTGGAATAAAAACCATATCCTGATATATTTTAGCAATATACAATATTTAAAACAATATATGATGTGAAAAAAACTGAGGAACCCCATGAAATCATTCTTCCACATTTTTTAACAAAATTGAAACACTAAAAATTTAAATCTTCAAGTCTTCTTTATACACACCAAGTCTTATGCCCCTGCTATAGTGTGTATGAGAGCACAAATGGGGCGGAGGGGAGGAGCATAGAGGAGGAGAGGCGATCAGGGGGTGGAGCAGAGCGAGGGAGCAGAAAAAAGGTTTCTGCAAGATTGAAACAGAACCTTATTAAAAACTTTAAAACACAATATAAACAATACCGTCTCAGCCCGTAACTCACTAATTCATTTACTCCTGCACTCCTCCAGTCACTCATTCATTCCCTCTTTCACTCCCTCCCTTCCTTCCTCCCTCACTCTACTCACTTTATGGTAGGAATTCTGCTGTCATCACCTATTTGAGCTGTAATGTATACATCACTGCACGCCCACAGAAAGACCACTCAATGTGTTATTACAGAAACAAGACTAATTTTTTTCTGCATTCTTTCCCCTGCATGTACCAAGAAAGCAAAACATACAAACATTCCTAACATCTCTTTGATGTGAGCTTAATATGGTTCCCATCAAATATCAAAGAGGATTTAATACAGAAAAAATAAATCAAGCCCTTCACAAGCAGCCAAATGTACAGCCCTGCAGTGGAGTGGGTAACGGACGCCCCTTCTATATGTGTGTGTAAACAAAGATACAGTAACACTGTCTTCAAATGGTCTTCAGAGCAACATGGTACAAAGACATTTCCTTATTAGCTAAACGAACCCATATATATATATATACACACACACACACACACACACTGATACCTCAACGCACACATATACAGGGGTTGGACAATGAAACTGAAACACCTGTCATTGTAGTGTGGGAGATTTCATGGCTAAATTGGAGCAGCCTGGTGGCCAATCTTCCTTAATTGTACCAGTAAGAGCAGAGTGTGAAGGTTCAATTAGCAGGTAAGAGCACAGTTTTGCTCAAAATATTGCAATGCACACAACATTATGGGGGAAAAACCAGAGTTCAAAAGAGGACAAATTGCTGGTGCACGTCTTGCTGGCGCATCTGTGACCAAGACAGCAAGTCTTTGTGATGTATCAAAGACACGGTATCCAGGGTAATGTCAGCACCACCAAGAAGGACCAACCACATCCAACAGGATTAACTGTGGATACAAGAGGAAGCTGTCTGAAAGGGATGTTCGGGTGCTAACCCGGATTGTATTAAAAAAAATGTCATTCCCAAAGAATTAACACTGTATTGGCTGCAAAAGGAGGCCCTAGTACACCATACTAATAAATTATTGTGGCGTAAAACCAGGTGTTTCAGTTTCATTGTCCAACCCCTGTATATGTATGTTACCTGTTTCCCTGCCTGTTCTGATCCTTCCGCCCTGTTCTGTGTAGCGCTCACTATCCACACACACTTACACATAAAGTATACACACACTGCATCCTCTCTGTCTACTTTGAGTAATCCTGCAACTCAATCTGCATTCAAGGGGACAGTCCGACCCCACATTTAGATGAGTGGATGAGAAGATAATGGGTTTGACTTGAACTACTGCTGCTTCCCCCAAATGAGCAACCACTACATCAACAACAAAACCAGTTTCAGTACTGGTTTAAACAGGCCCTTATTCATGTAGTCACTACCCTACACCAGTGGACGTTCCCAGCATGGGAAGAGAGAATGTTTCAGTCAGCTACAGCAAGATCACACACTGTAATGTGAAACATTTTAAGGTCTGAATAGAACAAAACTGATCACATGGGACCCCCAACCCAGTGGACAAGATGAGATCAGTCACAAGGGACCCCCACCCTGGCCGAGAAAGCGAAAATCTATCAGTGTCCAGTCAGCACAGTGTATGGTTAGCTAGCTGAGGAAAACTATAGCTGGTCAACTAGGAAAGCTTTATGCCTTGTAGCTGACCAGCACTTCAGAATACAGTGCTCTCCCTCACCAAGGTTTGAAAGGCAAATTGTACCAGATCACAATGATTTCTAAGCAAGTTCTGACTTTCAGTTGAAATTGATTTGATACATCATGTTTGCATGGTAATGGAACGTCCCTTAAGATGGCATCAGGGATTGCCCCGAGGGGAAATGACGAGGCCAAGTTGACAGAGATGTTAAAAACAGTACTGAAACAGGCAGCAAGTCTGGCTAAGCAGCCTTCTGCTATTATTCAACAAATTCTTTAGAAACTAGTAATCAGCAAAAATCTACTACTGGAAATTTTATACAGATTTTTATTAGTTATGCATTTTATTAACTGCTCTCTCTAAATGTTGGTTATTATACTATCCAATACTGTTTTTCCTTCGATCCATATATCATTTTTATTTGCTTATGATGCAGAAAACCTGACTATTTTATAAATTTGTAAAATTCGATACAGTATCGCAAAACATAATATCACAATACTCAAGTGTATCAATGTTTTTTACACCCTACTAAAAGGGTATTAAGTCCCCCATCAATTCTACTAACATTACTATTTTATAAATTTGTTAATTTCCGATTTATGTTGAAAGTTTTACAGATATTTTCCTTTTCACATTCACGTATGAATTTGCACTTTTGCATGATTTCATTGTTGGTTTAAATTTTTAGAGTAAAACGTAACATAGTGCATTAAGCTAAACATTTTTATTTAAAATTTCGTTCTGACCATGCAAGCTGATTGGTTGAGATGTGTCTGAACTGTGCTGTTAGCTTGCCACATCAGCATGTTTTCCACAAACACTCTATCACTCCGTGAAACAGGCTTCTGTCTAAAGAATGGCAGCAGTTCCTAATTAATGTAAATGCTCTGAGCAAAAGAGCTTAACAAAACTAAATGGATTACTATAATGGTGCAGATCCGCCTTGGGCCGGGGTCTGCTTCATCACACCCATGCTGTTATTTCACGATAACACACTCCCTCATGTGTTTTGTTACTTTAATAAACCAAGCATTTTTGCAGTTTGTCACCTTTTGATATGATCTGAATCTGGCAGTTATCCTTTCCTTCTGTTAAACTGTTTTTGTCATATAGTCTTTTTGTGCGTCAGTGATATAATCATCTGTTTACATTTTTATTTGTATTGAAAACACCAGAAACCATCTGATAGCACCTACGGAGTGTTTACAATCATAGATTAGAAGACATTTCCAAATACAGTAAGTGAGCTGAATCGTGTGTCATATGATGATATTCCATTCATGGATATTAGGTATTTAAAGAGCAGTTATGTTATTCATCAGCTCCCACTTCTCTTATGAAAAAATAAGTACACGTATTCCCTTTTCTCACAGGCCTTCAACAAATCATGCATTTTATATGAAGCGACTGTCAATGTTGGAGAACACAGTCCATGAGAAAGCCTCGCACATGTCTTCCTGGGGAAAAAAACGGTGCAGTTATTACGCCTATGAAGTGGAGCCATGTGAAAACACCAGGGTGTCTGTGACAGCCGAATGAAAACAGGTACCATTTCCAGCTACTGGACTGAGGCACTGATGAACAAAAGTGACGCTTTGAAGTTTTTATATTCATGTCTAATGCAGTATTCTTTTAAAGAACCCAAAGGAACTATTATCTTAGGAACAGTAGATTTGAACAGAACTTTCTCTGGGACCACAGCCAATGACAGCTGGACTTATTTTAACAGGCTTAAATGCATATTGCATGTACTGTACACACTCACTCCACACCCACAGCTTTATACGAACCGCTTTTGGAGTGCCGACATCCGTCCATTTAGAGTGGATTACGTTCTATAGTTAAACATATAAGACATAACAGACTACGTTTCTATAGAACGCGATACGCTCAAAATCTCTAAACACTGTCTGTATATCGCAATATGGTCCAAATATTTCTTTAAAAGTTGTATAAACATTTATCTTTTCCCAGAGATGAACAATGAAGACTGAGCAGATGCCCTGGAGGTTTGGTCGTCTAAGCTTGACAGTGCTCTTACCGCCCAAATCTTCAGAGCTGCTCAGACAAAGCATCAGTGCTTTTCTCACACTGAAAGCTGCCTCAAGACAATGTGCAAAATAGATTGTGTAATATTACCCTCTTAAAAAAGGCTTAACAGCACATACAATGAAACCAAATGTGTTTCAGCAATCTACAGCAGGTAGAAAGTGTGTGCTTTTGTAGGAACACCAGAGAAAAATTAGGCTAATCTGTTCTAATCCACTTGAAGTAGTGAAAAAACAAGCAGCGTAATTTGATGTAAAGTACATGGTTCAAAGCTCCTTGAGGAACCTTTGGGGGTTTGAAAATGTGGAAGAACCTCTTAAAAGTACTTCAAGTGACCTACAGGAAACCTTCATCCTTTTATTGAAGGTTTCCTGAAGAACCTCCAAATGTTCCTCAAGGAGCTTTTATCAGGTAGACTCCATACCAATCAATGTGACCATAACCTACACCTTTCTTGTCCTCTTTTGTTTATGTGGTTTCGTATTGTCATTATTATGTCACCATTTTCCAACCTCTCATTATCCCTCAGCATTAAACAGTCCTGTTAATGTGCCTGTTAGAGGGACACTGTATGTCCAAATAGTTGTGGACACCCCCATTAATGAATGCATTCAACAACTTTAAGTTGCACCCTCTGCTGAAACACACAGATTTACACACAGCTTGTCGAGTTCATGTAGAGAAGTACTGCCAATAGAATAGGACTCATATAAACATGACATATTAGCCTAGGCCTAGGTGTGGGCTACAGTTGGGATGATGTGTGTGTGTGTGTGTGTGTGTGTGTGTGTGGGGGGGGGGGGGGGGGGTAAACAAACATCCAGGTCTCACTAATGCTCTTCTTGCTGAAATATAAGTAAAATTATAATATAACAATGGCTTGTGTTATATTATTGCTTTATGTTCAGATACATTCATACACACTCTGATTCTAATGAGCTTTTGAATGAATTTTACAAACAGATAATTCATGTTTTTTTAGCTTAAAATGAGCTATTAACTTATTTACAGTATTCCAAACAAAATCTGAAATGTTCATTATTTGTTTGTTGTTATTGTTGTGATGTGTGTATGTATCAGTCATTTATGTGAGTGAATTTTAGCTGGACTACTTGCTCAGAGTTCATGATAGGTCAATGGCCTGCTGGCTAGGCAGAGGAGGTGTTGCTGATTGATATGTACATCATTTCTGTAGCCTACTCAGGATCTTTATGAAATCTTATTCATTAATCTTAGAAAATCAATACCACAGCCTGCAATGTGTGAGCATCAGGTTTAAAGTGTTCATTAAAATTCGATACAGTATCGCAAAACATCATATCACAATACTCAAGTGTATCAATGTTTTTTACACCCTACTAAAAGGGTATTAAGTCCCCCATCAATTCTAGGTTGTTAATCATCCAACATCATGACCTCACTAATGCTTGCTGAATGCCATCAAATCCATACAGCAATGCTCCAAAATCTAGTACAAAGCCTTCCCTATTACTCAAGAGACCATTACTCCAACAAAAGCAGGATAAACTCTTTCTAACACCCTTGAATCCAGAGGAATGAGTTTGAATACTTTTGTCCACATAGTGTATATGTGTGTATATTGGGTAGGGGATTTCCCTGGGTGTTAACCAGTTCCAGTCTGACACACCACATGGTTCAGCTGTAGACTTTTAACAGCTCCCTCATTTCCCATAAGCCTCTGCTCTTCCTAGACGTCCGGCGGGCCCCTGCTAAGCTCTTCCAGCCAGCCAATAAAGCCCACTGTGCCCATGTGGCACTATAAGTACACAGGTGACACAGGCCAGTCACAGATCATGCACGCTGATGGAGCTAATGACGATGAAAGAGGGGTACTAGAGCTTTCACTCACCCCTCCTTCCGTCTGTTTTTGGCTAACTATTAAATCCCAAACGGCAATATGCAGAGGTTTTAATATGCAGACCCCCCTGGATTTAGTGGCCAATTTAGAGCTCTCTGAAAGGAAACCTGTGTTGAGCTGAAAAAAAAAAAAGCCTCTCATTGTTTTCATGCCAGTCGAAACGCGTTTCACTGCGCTAATGGTTTCGTTTTCCTGTCATCCCTGGGAGGCCTCTACTTAATGAGGGAAAGAGTTTTCCGACAAAGTTCTTTACGACAACTGTGTAACAAGCAGTACGTTATATGGTTCGCCTTGTTAGTCTGAAATACGATACAGTACTACGGCAGTGATAAAGCTTCTCCGGTCACATCTGGCACGAGTGCGCTGATAATATTTCACTTCATTTCCAGAGTGCTCCGCAGGTTGCGTAGGCAGAGTCGTAATGTGACACAAGTTCTACACAACTACATATCACTACCAAAGTGAAACACATGCGTTCAATCAATCACAGCATCGAGCGAAAAACTCCAAAGCAAAACTCTAGTGCACACGAATAAAGAGCAGAAGAGAGTGGAACGTTCTGTCACATTTGCGAGGGATTATGAAACAGTGCTTTACCCGAAAACATGAGAAACAACCCACTGCCAGCTGACTTCAAGCCATTTGGCTGGTGGTTTATATATTACACACAATCGAACCAAGCTGTTACACATGACTTATTCATTCTGCCATCGGCAAAACACTTCAACACTGCCATCCAGGAGGATTCTTTTACTCCGTCCAGCAGCCTCTCAATTAGAGTAGCAGACAATTACTATCCCTATTAGCAGTCTACATATATGTGTGTGTGTGTGTGTGTGTGTGTGTGTGTGTGTGTGTGTGTGTGTGTGTGTGTGTGTGTGTGTGTGTGTGTGTGTGTGTGGTTGGCTACAGAGCGACACAAAAGTAAACGTTTCCTGGAAACCAAACAAAGGCCATAATAATAAAACGAATAAAGTGGAATTACATCATTTGGAAACTGCAATATTTCTTGTACGGTGTGTCATAAAAAATCCTTCTCATATTTAAAGCCCTTTCTGTCACTAATCCAATAACACCACACAACTTTACGAGCGCTAGCTTTTTCCATGGCTGAAATATGACACAAAAAGCCAGTTCAAGAGCTGTGTATAATGTATAAAATAAGAGCATATAGACCTAAGAAAGTATGTGGTAGTATTCCAAGACTTGTGAAGCTCTCAGCAGTGTTTATTCGATCATGCGCTGATAAAAGCCTGGTTCCTCCACAAGGTGGAAAGCTCAAATTGAGTTAACTGTTCATATAAACAAGCACAGACAGTTAAAAGTGCACTTTAACACACACGTTACACACCCAAATATTTATGGATGCCCCATTTAATGAAGACAGCAGCTATTTTAAGCTGCACCCACTGCTGAAACAGATGTGCAAATGCACACACCCAGCTTGTCTAGTCCCTGTAGAGACATGATGAACCTATTGGCACCATGTCTAATGCTAGCCATGGGCTAGAGGGGTATAAAGCCCCTAGTATTGAGCTGTGGAGCAGTGGAACTGTGTTTGCTGGAATGATGGTGCTCCATCCAAGACATGCACACCCTCACCTTAAGGCAGAGAATATGGTTTACCTGTGGACTGAGGCTGGGTCCGAAGGCCATGCTGGTGGTGGATGGTCCGGTCATGGAGGGGTGACCCATAGGGGAGCTGATGATGGGAAAGGGCGATGTCAGGCCATTGATGGGCGAGTGAAGCTGACCCGGGGTGGAGCCCATAGAGGACGGGGTGAGCAGGGATGGGTGCAGAGGGTGGGGGCCCATGGCTCGATGGCCTGTTGGAGAGCTGAGAGGAGAGGAGGATAGCTGTCCTGAAGAGTCTGAAGGAGGGGAGAAAAAGAGGGGGAAACAGGCAGAGAACGAGAGAGTGTTTTAGGTACAGACTTTGCACAAAATACATTTTCCAAACATATTGCTATTCCAGAATTCTCTTGGGTATTTAACAAAATTCCTTCACATATGTGATGTATAACTGATTTTCAGCTGTGATCCCCTGTACTTAGAACAGTTGGAATACCTGTTCACTTCAACCTGCTATTGGGTATTTGTATACACTCTCTGCCTTTAAGGAAGCATTCAGCTACTTTAAATCACACCTACTGCTGACACAGCTTGTCTAGTCCCTGTAGAGTGCTGCCAATCAAATATCAAATAAGCAAGGTTTAGAGCCCTTGAGTAAAGCTGGGTGATATACCAACATTATCGATATCAGGATATAAACAGAGCGGGAGATGGGCTGATAATGTTTATATAGATTATGAAAGTTCTGCTCTCGGCTCCTCCTCCACTCTCGTGTTCTTACTCACCATGCTTGGGGCGTAAGACAGAGGTCTGGTATAAAGAAGAAATGATCACATTTTAATGTTTGAATATAGAATATTGAATATTTGTTCACATCATATTGTATGATGGTGCTACATGTACTAATTCTGGGATAGGTTGGGGAGCCAGGGATGAGGCAGGGTGGTAATCATTCCAATTCCCTGACCTCACTACTGAATGCAATCAAATCCTCAGAGCAATGTTCCACATATCTCCTATATTATTATGAAAATATGAATATTAATAAAACTATACAGAGATGAAATGGCAGAAAATTGGAGCATTATGTATAAAACCCGAGAGAAAGATTATAGGAACGAACCTTTTTAGTTTTCAAGTGATCCCTGAAAAGCTTATCTTGGGTCTGTGTGAATGTGTCTATGCCCATCTCCCTTCCTCCTTGCACAGCTGTACAGTACAGAGCATGGTCCTATTGATTTTTCACTATTTGATAACAGTGTGGACTTCAGACAGAACACTGCCTTAACACCTATAGCACCTGTCACGTTCCGATTATTTGCACTGACGAATAAGTTGTTGAGTCCTCAACCAGCACATTTCTCCAGCTTCTCATTACCAACAAGGGAAAAGAACCGAATTAGGAACCACGTGAACTTTGCTTGTACACCTACAGAGTGCAGAGCAAAGCACAAACATAGCTTTGACAGCACGAGGTCAATGTCCAGATATAGCTTCATAATAGCTGTCCCCTCCCCTTATTGTTAAATTGTTTAAAAGAGGGGAGGAAAACATTAGCATGCCGTATGTGATGTGGGATTGCAACACGGGGCCGAGTGACACAACTAGGTTGTGATAACTAGATTAACCATGATAATGTGGTGTGCTTTGAGTCTGGCTTGTTTGCACAGTTTCTAAGATAATGAGTCGGGTTCTTTATATAGCGTATAATTAACCTTATGTGTACTGTAACTGGACTCTGCTTACATAACACCACAGTATATATAAGTATATATGGAGGCATCTGAAGTATGAAACACAGTCGGGGCCTGTACACATTGTTGCTTTATACACTATTAATGTCAGGCTGGATTGCTGCCAGGAGCAGTTCCTGCCAACTGAAAAAGCCCCGCCAACTGTCTTCCAGCCTTTCTGTGAGAAAGTGTGCAAGTCTGCATAGCGTGTTTGAGCACTGCACCCCACACACACACACACACACACACACCCCAGTTATGTGCCAAACATATTTTTCAAGCAGTAAAACAAATCATTTGACTATTTTAATACACAATACGCCCAAATATGTGTAGACCCCCCTCCTAATAAACGCATTCCTCTACTTGAAGTTGCACCAATTGCTGACACAGATGTGCAAAAGTACATACAGCCTGTCTAGTTCCTGTAGAAAAGTACTGCCAATAGAATAGAACTCTGGATCAGATAAACAATAACCTTTTCTCACAATGCCTAATGCCAGATGTGGGCTGGAGAAGTATAAAGCCCCCCAGCATTAAGCTTTAGAGTAGTGGAATGATGGTGCGCCATCAATACTTTTGGGATGAGCTGGGGAGTTTTTTGGATGAGGTGAAGGGGTGATGCTCTTGTTGCTGAATGCAAATAAATCCTTCAATTAAAGATCTAGAAGGGCTTCTTTGGAGAGTAGAGACAGTTACTCCAACAAAAGCAGCAGAAACTCTTTTTAATCCCATTGATTTCAGAAGAAACAATGAGTCCAAATACTTTTGTCCATTAAGTGTATCTCCAAAATGTACAGATGGGAAAAAATGCCTTTACTGGGAAATAATATAAAATATTTTATTTCATTTAATTCTGGAGTATTTGTATTGGTCAATTCAATCCACTGTTAAATAATATACAAAATCAAATGCCAGATTCAAAACATGTTAATGGAGATGTTTGTTCAGGTCTGTTATAAAAAGGAAATTATAACAAAATACAGCACAATCTTTGGAACTCTTTGGACTCTTTGGGATATGAATCCTCCCTCTCGTAGTCTGTGGAGCAGTGGAACATTCTCTGGAATGATGGAGGTTCAACACATACACTCATAGACATCACATGAAACTTTCAATGTGTGAATGTAATGATGATAAATGTGATTACAATATTAGAGTGAAAGTTTATTTGGGGAACCTGAACAATTGATAGGAGGCTCTAGTCCAGCATTTTTGTCACAGCTCAAGAGCAGGACAGGTGTGCCATGAAGATTTTTTATTTATTTATTTATTGTTTATGCAAAGTTTCCGGTTTTTGCCCCCTAGTAATTTAGACATGCCAATTACCCAACCCCCTAAGTTGTCTCCCACATCACGTGACTGCTTTTGGCGCCAGGGGAGAAATCGTCCACATGTTTCCTCCAAGTCATGTGACGGGATGCCTACCACCTCTTTTCGAACTGCTGCCATTTGTATCATTGCCGGGCAGCCATCGCCTTGGAGGAGAAAGTCCGGATGCCCGGTTCTGACACAGTGGACGGCAGACGCCTGAGCCAACAAGCAGCGCACTTACGGTCAGCTGCCGATGGTGAGCAGCATGAACCTGGATTCGAATCTGCGACCCCAGGAACATAGTGGTAGCACCTTAGCCTGCTACGCCACTCGGGGCCCTGCCATGAAGATTTTGCAGAAAATATTTTTATTTTTATTTAAAATGACGGTTAGAGTTAGTGGTGTGCTGGGAGGTTCTTTCTTATTGGGCCTCTATCCTGGATACAAGATGAGGCATGGTTGGGCATTAAGACATACAGGTTCCATATGGCATCATGCAGCATATTTGCCAACAGATGTTGCAGCTGGGCCTGTAGATCCTAGTCCCAGTCCCAGCTGGTTCCAAAACTGCTCGATTGGTGATAAATCTGGTAACCAGACAGGCAAAGGAAATGTTGCAATCTGGAGTAGACATTCCTGGGAAACCCTTGCTGTGGGGTTGAGTATTATCCTACTGAAAAATGTCAGTGGAAGCCCTGCCATGAGAGGAAACTCGTAGATGTAGGATGTCCTGCACATACCACTGAGCTCTTAGTGACCATCTTATCACTACTAGGGGTGACTGACTGTAGTATGCAATGGCTCCCCAGATCATCACACCAGCAGTTGGACCAGTGTGTCGCTCCACAGAAAAGGCAGGGTCGGAGCACTCACCACGAGGCCTCCATACTCATCGCTGAAACAGTCCAGGGCTGTGTCTGAAACTGGAAATAGCTAGCTGACTTCATACCTTGTTACCCACAATGTCACATTAGGTGGGTTAGTGATGAATGTCTCTGAAACCAAATCATGAAAACAACAATATGTGCTGACGTTGCCAAGAAATCGACAGCTCAATGCTGGAGATGAGTGTTTAGATGTGTTATCATTATCCATTAGCATTTTCACCCAATAGCAGCCTCCGATTCAGACATGACCGGGTGCCTTCCTGCCTCAGAATCCTGTAAAAGGCATCATTTCATATGTTTCAGACACAGCCCAGGTTTGCAACTGCTGAGCCACTCAGAGCCAATAAGTGTACCTTTAAGATGAGCTGGAGTGGCAGAACAAATCCTCCAACATCAGTACCTCACCTCATTAATGCTCTTCTGGCTGGATCCAGTCAAACCCTCAGAGTAGTGTTTCAACATCTACTGTAAAGCCTTTCCAGACGAGAATAAACTGTTGCTACAATAATGGAGGAACTTAATCCCCAATTAATACCTTAGATTTCACAAGAACTGTCAGACGAGGAGGTGTCTACACACCTTTCAACACACTACATCACTGTCGGGTCTGGAATCTCTTTAGAGTTCGTTTATATGATAATGTTGTTACACAGACCCCACTGTGATGTTTCGACAGCTTGTCCGCCAGGCTGCACAGTTGCAGGTTATGTATGATGTGTGTTTCTCCCCTTTGCCCGCATCGTGTCCTGACTGTGAGCTCATAGACCTCAGAGCTGTCAGCACTAGTCCAACAGTGTGGAAAGTTTTTAAACTCTTGACTAGTGCAGATCTCTGTGAGTCTGCCTTGGCATCGACCCACTGCTGGCCCCCAGCCAGGTCTTCACTTCGCGCCAGGCATTACAAGTCTTGCGGATACAGGTAGCTCCACACAAGAGTTTGCATTCACACAGATGTCGAAAGTAAACAGTCGCTGTCACACAGAACCGGAGCTCTTCCATATCGTAAACAAGATGTGGAGCAGCTCATTAGCCTCCACACTCTCCATATAAAGCGAGCAGCCTTCGTCCAAACGCTACATTGTGGTGTGTTGATGTGTTAACAAACATAACGAGTAGGCAGGACTGGCCAGTGTGGTGAAATGTTTGGGACAGTCCTAGTAGAATGGTTAAGTGCATGTAACGTAAGACAGATTGAGACCAGCTGACCTATCTATACAGGATGTTTGATTGTAGGTTTGGGGAAAATGTTGACATACAATGTGAGGCTTGGGCTCCTTCTTGAAGGAGTATCTTTTATTTCGATTTTTTAAATCACAGGTTTCTGTGTGTTCCTGTGTGCACTTTTCCTTCCTGGATGTTGGTCTCATCCATTTTCTCCTCCTGGCTGTCTCTCTCTCACACTTTCTCTACCTGGCTGTCCCACTCTCACACTTTCTCTTCCTGGCTGTCTCTCTCTCACACTTTCTCTTCCTGGCTGTCTCTCTCATGCACTTTCTCCTCATGGCTGTCTTGCTCTCACACTTTCTCCTCATGGCTGTCTTGCTCTCACACTTTCCCCTCCTAGCTGCCTCGGTCTCATGATATATTGCAGGGTGCCCCTTCTTATCCACTTTCTCTTTCTTGCTGTCTCTCTCTCACACACTTTCTCCCCCTGACGGTCCTTCTCTTGCACACTCTCTCATCCTGCCTGTATTTACCCCATGCACTTTCTCTTTCTGGCTGTCTCTCATTTGCACACGTTCTCTTTTATATTGTTCTAGCTGGATGCTTCACTTTCATCCCGGTTTTGCTGATGCACTTCCCCCAGAAAAATGATATGGCACACATATCATGATTGGATTTATATATCAATATCATAATGTCTTCAAGTATCGTGAAGCTATATTTGTGCCATATCATCCACCCTTATGTATAGAATTCAGCAGACTTAAAGTGGGCCACGAAATTGAAATGGCCACATGCTGACTGTCCGCACATTCTACAGCCCAAGCTTTCCGCCATGAAGCAGCAAACAATTAAGGTTTGTACAGAAACTGTTTTTGCCTGTGAGGATGCCGAGCTCCCCAGAGACCTTCCTCGTCCACACTACTCATTACCATAATGTCGCACATCAGAACAAAGGCATTAAACCACTTGATAACTGCTGCTCCAATTAGCTTAACACCTCCCTTCACTGTATAAACAATGCAATCCCAACCTCTGTGTACTATAAATATGGCAATGTGAAGCAGTTCACCCACAAACACCTACTGAACTGTAAATAGTGGGCAAACATAACTACACATAAGACTGTATCTCCACCCCACACATACATGAGAGTACTGTATTAGCAACAGTAACACGATAAGCAAGGCTTTAGTGGAGTTCAGCCATAGAAGAAAGTTAGTGTGGATCTGGAGAACGAACATAAAGAGAGATAAGACCTCACCCACAGGTCATTTCCACACTGGTCTTTGGCGTTTTGTCCACAACCAAGCAAAATCATCTTAGACTCTACACAGTAAAACATCAGGACACTCTAGGGCTTGGCAATATGGACAAAAAATATGATTTTGATATATTTTAGCAGTGTGCTGATATACAATATATACAATACAATATATGATGTGAAAAAGATCATGTGAAAAAATTAGGACACTCCATAAAAACTATATTTAAACATTTTCAAACTTATACACACTTATGCCCCCCTCCATAGAGTGTACTTGAGAGCGCCAATTTGAAAAAAAAAAGTTTTCTGTAAGAATTAAACATTGTTTAAAAACTTGGTATAAACATTACTGCATCACAGCCAGTATCTTACCCTGTTCACATCCAAATATAGATAAATGTTGATATATCGCCCAGCCCTACATTATGTATAAAGTAAGTTAAATGTGTAGAAAGGAAATTAGCTATTCAGCATTATAACATATTAACCTTTATAAGATCATTTTTTTGGAGTTTGATATATGCTTATTTTCCTCTGTTTTCCCACAAATCAGTCCCTGAAAATATATGAAAACAAACATGCATATCTCCCCACTCACACACACAGCTGAGACAATGCCTCCACACTGGCTTCAGATCCATCTTTCGTTATCAGGTCCTGGAGGCTATAAGACTGAGTAATGAGAAGGGACACTCATTCAGCCCTGCACATATTATGTACACACACACACACACACACACACACACACACACACACACACACACACACACACACACACACACACACAGTGCAGACAAAACACTGGAGTTTCTACAATCCCACCCACTGAGATCTAATTACACCGCCAATTAGGTCACAAGACAGCACTCTCACTTGCACTCTTCCTGAACGCCTACACACACACACACACACATACACACACACACACACACAAAACCACATTTGGAGAATTAAGCCAATTTAACAACTCTAAAATAACAACCTAACCTTCTTCTATGAAGAAGAATGCTAAAAAAAGAAAGAAGATGAAAAATAAAAGCTAATGGAATCCACAACTGCAAGAAATTTTAAATAGCTCCGCCCCCAGAGCTACAATATTAATGATTTATGACTTTGTGAGGATCTGTTGTTTGCATTTACATTTACATTTGTGGCATTTAGCAGACGCCCTTATCCAGAGCGACTTACAAAAGTGCTTTGCTGTTCACTCAGAATATCCTTAGCTAGTAGACAAGGCTGGAATCTAGAGATTCCTAGAGATTATTTTAGATATACATCACAAAATTAAAAAATACACACATTTTCTCCAGATTTCAACAGAAGTCATTTGTCTAACATGTCATGATATTAATACTGCGCTCTGTTCGTTCAAGACTGGAGTAAAATAAATGATATTGAAAACATATAATCTGGTAAATGTAATGAGAATGAGACAACAGAAGCATTTCCATTTGTATCAAGCAAGTTCATACATGCATGAAACCTTGAACTGTATGTCCTGTAATGTGACTACGGCACATGCACATATTAGGATGATGATGCTGAAATGATCTACTGTCCAGCCCTTATACACACATGTAAGGCAGTGTAGTGTAGATGTCAGACAAGCTAGGTTGTGTTCATCAGTGCGGTATTGTTTGTTTCACCAGCCTGGAGGAGATACAAATTTGATTTGTACACACTGACTCCAAAAGAGGTGGAGACAGTGGTGATTTAGATTAGGGCTGCATATTGGACAAAAAAAGAGGTAATCTTGAGAAATATTTTAAATCTGAACATAAACGTAAATTATGCATATATCTATATAAATGTCCTCTGCATTTAACTCATCCATGCTGGGAAACACACATACACACTATGAATTCACACACTCAGGCGGAGTGAGCACATGTGCGTGGAGCAGTGGGTAGTCCTATCCATGGCAGCCAGGGAGCAGGTTGGGAGTTAAAAGCCTTGCTCCAGGGCATTTCATGCCTTGACAGTTCAGGGAATTAAATCGGCAACCTTCCAGTACCAAGGCTGGTTCTCTAACCCCCACCACTGCCCCTAAGGAACTAGTCAGAAACACTGGCCAAAGCAAAAAAAAAAAAAAAAAGCTCAATAAGCATTAGCATTTCTTTTTCACATCTATATTGACAATTTATTTCATCATGTTGAAACACAGATCACACATCAAATCACAAAAATAAGCCCATCTTCACAAACCACTCTCATCTACAGTAGGGGTACCAGTGCCTGGTGTCCAGAACAATGTGCTGATATCCCTGCTCTAACAGATCTGCTAAACCTAGCAATTAATCATGTTGAATGAGATATGCTTGAGCAGAAAGACCTGTGCAGGAATCTAGCCCTTCAGAGAGTCCACAGTTATTCACACTGACCTTCAACACAAACTCATCTTTTTTACAAATCCACATCAAATGCAAGAAAACCCCTTTGCGATCTTAACTCAGTGGGAGAAATCTGATTCCATCAAAAGGGGCAGTTCTTGAGTTGCTGCACTTCGTCCGACTGAGTATCAGGCCAGGATGTCCCTGAAGTCAAGAGACACTAACCCATCCAGAGTTAATCTCCAACCCACCACCAAATCCACTTAATCCACAGCGCCCTGCAATTATATCACTGCAGATTATCCTGATAAGATTACTTTGATATAAAGTCCAGATAAACTGGACAAACAATTTTTGCAAAGCAATGCTTTGTTCATCACAATGCACAAAACAGCACAGCAGCATTCCTCTTTTTGTCTCTGGATTGCAACAAAAGGAAGGAGTGAGCAATTAATATTCCTCAGTTCCTTCACGAGTAAAGATTTTATTTATGAAAATTTCATTTCTTGAAAAGACAACAACATCTGGAGCGCAAAAATGCTTACACACTTTAAGTATAAAAGGCTGAACTGTCCATGAAGAAATGCTTGGAACAAGCCACAGTGGATCGGTCTCAGTGCTGCCGGCAGATTTTCTAAGCAGTGGCACTGCAGGACCATCAGAAGGAGTCGATGTGCAAATGTGTCACAGGTCATGTTGAGTCTAGACAGTCTAAGTCCAGTTCCTCTTCATATCCTTGCATGACCCACTTCAACCACCACAAGTCATAAACTATTGCCATGCACCTGTTCTGCTGGGACCCCTATTTCTGCAGTCAGTTAGTGAAAGCATCCACAAGCCTCGTATTAACCGGATGTCAGGAGCCACTGTTGTTTCTGAGGTAGGGAACACGTCATGTCCTGAGTCTGTAGTAGTCCTGGACTAGGGTTCCATCTGACCCACAGAGTGGGGTCTTAAAGTCTGATGCCACTTTGTAAATCTGTTCCAAGTAGCTACCACATGTACGACAGAGGAGAACATTCAAGAACCGCCCGTGTTAAAGGCTTTGTACGTAAAGACTCATCCGTTGAAGCTTGTGTTTGGACTCTCAGGACTCTCAGAGCAAAGCAATTTGAAAATATGTAGACTGGGCTTGAAACTATAAACGTCCAGGCTCCACACTATATAGTGGAATGTTGCTACAAATATTTGATTGCATTCAGCCATAAGAGCATCCACTTTAGGAAACATTCTGAAAGGCTTTATTACCTTGTAGTGAATACTTGGCACTGGTCAGTGTGACCTTAGGATCATGTGCAGCAACCCAAGAGCATTTTTTTTTCTATTAAAGCTTTTCTATGGAGATTACACATTTTGTGTGTGTGTGTGTGTGTGTGTGTGTATGCAGTGTATTTAATATAACATTTAGGTGAGTATGGAAATATGCCACAAAGCTACTCTAATAAGTACAAGATCCTTGAGGTTCTTCAATTGAAAACTGTGGAGAAACCTATTAAGGTGCTTCCAAGAACCTTGTCCATTTCCTGAAGGTTCCTTCAAGCACCTTAAAAGTGAAGAAATCCACAGTTTCAAACTGAGGTTCCTCAAGGATCTTGTACTTTTTACAGTGTATAGTGTCATGATTCAATGTGATCTCTCCAGAGCTGCTAGGACCAACACGTCTGAGAGAAATTAGCCAGTGAGCTGAAAGAGATGTACAGAACTTTCTGGAATGATGAGTCACAGAGAGCTGAGCAAACACAGGCATGCATATGCATGGCTGGCCCTAGGAAGCAAGCAGGGGGAGTGTTAATATGGCTGTTTTGGCCATTGCAGTAATTCCTGCAACATCCTCTGAACAAAGGACACAGACAAAAAAAAAACAACAACAAGAGGCTGGAGCTTCAGGAGAATTAATATAGAAAAAAAAATAGATCCTCAAAATATAAAAATTTATAATCAAGCCATAAATATGATTTGACATCAGCTAGAGATTAAAATCTGGGATTTGTCCCGGTCTGTTTGACAGTGGCCTGTCATCTGCAGACCCCTCTTCATCCTCTCTGTCTCCCTACTTTATACCGGCACAGTGGATATCCTGACATGCTTTCTCTGTGGATCCCTGCGGTGAGATTGCAGGCTGCCCCATTTTTAGAGCACTAACACATACATAGAGACACACATACACATATTCAGAGAGAGGGAGGGATACAGAGACACAGACAGAGAGATACACAAACACGACGCTGGCACCATTGGTGGATGAGCTGGGAGGCTGTCTCAGTGCTTAAATAATACAAGTCTGATCGGCAGAACTGAGCAGCAAAACAACAAACAACAAAGTGTAACTACTTCATCATACTGGACAGCTGAATTTCAGTATGGATTCACCCAGAATGGCATCTTCTCCTTCAGTGAGGAGGCACACTGTTGTCTTGGTGGAGAATAAACTGTCTGGAGGCACCTTCCTTGGCCAGTGCCAAGATGAACGTTGTCAGGTGTCAAATGCCCAGAAGGCCTGGTGTCATAATGTGGGGTTGAATTTCATACAGTGTCAATTTTGGTCTTCATTATAGACATTTTAGCAGTTAATGAGGTCCTGCAACCAGTGATTCTAGCTTTTCTCAACACAAAATCCACTTTTCCAACAGGACTACGTTTGTCCATGGCCAATCACATCGCCAGACCTATCCCTGATTAAAAATGTGTGGGATGCTATTGGACGCACTATCAACACTCCACCCCTGACGCACAATCTTCAAGAAATGAGTGAGAATAATCCATCCCATGCAGCATACAATGCACCCAGCAGAAGGTGCAGATGCGTGGAATAACAGGTACCTATTCCAGCCAGCATCACACTAGATGTGATGAGGGGAAGCCAACTGCGACTCTGGCTGTTGATGGCAAGCAGCATGATCCAGGATTCCAACCAGCGATCCTCGGCCACAGTGATGGGGCATTTCACCACTGAGCCACTCGGGGCCATAATATGACTTACTAGACTGATATGTTTTAATAATCTAGCCTACATTAATAAAACAAACCTTTTACAGAAGGTTTAATAATGTAACATATCCAATCCTACTGGCCTTCCTGATGATTGTGTTATCAGTTGATTTTATTTTTAGGGGTCAGGAAAATAAGTCGTGAGTGTCAATGAAAGACCAAATCAGACTGGACCAGGATATTCCTAATAAATGGGTGAGTTTACTAAAGATATATGTCATAGAATTGATCAATTTTCCCCACAATGCAATATTCTGAACAAAATTCGAATGACTAAAAAACAGATGACCACACTGTTGCCTCATTATCAGACCACAGCTGGGAGGCAGGTGGCCTGAGGCTGGGAGTGCACCATGTGACATTGAACATGCTGGTGTGTCATGCTGAACCTGTTGGTGAAGGTCAAGTTAACTGCAGCCTTTGGTCTTCAAACAAAGCAATTGGGGTTGATGGCACAATTGCTATAATGCAGCTAATATTGCCATCCCCACCACACACCGACCCCGATTTCACATCAGGATGTATCACAATGGATTATTCCTCATCCAGTCCTTTACAGCGGTGCCAGAACTAATCCGCCAAACCTTATACTCACATTTGTCAACGGGGGAGGTTTTGTAAACAGATATGTAAGGGTAGCACTATAATGGCGAGTCAGAAATGACAAAATATGACAGAATTGTTCATGTGTCTGAGCCAGAAAGTGACTCAAAAAGCTCAACAATGCTTGAGGAACTGTCTGCTGATGATAAAACGCTGTGATTGATAGCTCACATCCCTTCAGCTCCTCCAACTCCTCTCTTCATGGACCTGACAATGCTAAAGGCCTTGGCTTGTTTCTGTTTAATGAAACCTGCCAAACTGTAATTTCAGTCATTTCTCAAATTTGGTCCTGCCCTTCAGTGTTTTGTTCTTCATTACCATGGTCAAGAGGGCTTAAAATAGAGAGCTCCAAGCCTCGTATGGTTTTGCATCAGATGGTAAAGCAAACAGCACTTGATTTGCTATGCAAGTGTGAAAGGAAATGCCAACTAATTATGCCAACATTCGCAGGGAAGAAGAAGTGGTTTACCTCTCAGGCATCTGTCACTTGAATTCCACCAACACATACCATATGTGAGCTTCGCTGGGTTAGGTTCAGCCTTGCACAGCTCTTCAGACTGTTTTATAGAGACGGCGACTGCAATCATCAGGAAAAAATTAGCTCAACGCAAAGCAACACGATCCTATTGGCTGCCTGGGCCGTCCGCTCTATTTGAGGTCAGCCCAGACATTCCAATGGATAATCTTTTCCATTCCTCAACCCTCTCTCTCTCTTTCTCTCTCTCTCAAGGAAACTACAGGACCATAACACAACGACTGCTTTGTACTGTCTCCATGCTAGCTTTTCCTTGCATTCATGCAACACACTTCCAGCTAACTGATTAATCAGCTTCACATCGGGAAGAAAGAATCCGTGGAGAGAGAATAAGAGCTTCACACAAATAGTGAGACTCAATCCTCAATCGACTGAAGACTGGAATTTTTCTCAGCCTATTCTAGCAAGTCTATTTTCTATAGCAAGCTAGTAATATAACACGGCTGAATTAGTGCCCTGGCCACATCATAGTAGGGACGGGAGTTCAGACAAGTTGAGCTATGTTTGCCCTCTGGAGGTTCGCCCACTTTTCCCAGCGTCCCTGGCTTTGTTCTGCTTCTCCTTCCCTCAGAACTTGCAACAAAAGGCTGTAATTGTGGTGGGCGCTAACCAGAGAGAAACAGAGATAATGTGGCATTCTCTCACACTTCAAATGCGGTCGCTAGCTGGGATTTACCGGAACATATTGGGAATTAGACCAGATCCAGAAATGACAGACTTTTCGAGAAGGAGGGTTGACTGTCATTTCACTGTAAACCACATGTTTCTTCGTACATGGACCACACAATTTATATAGTTTGCTAAAACTACCTTGAAATGACCATGATGTGCAAAAAGAAGCACACTGCCAAAGCATTACAAACCAAGACCATGCAAACATAAATATAATTTAAATATAAC
This sequence comes from Acestrorhynchus altus, assembly GCA_034509495.1. Taxonomy (NCBI): domain Eukaryota; kingdom Metazoa; phylum Chordata; class Actinopteri; order Characiformes; family Acestrorhynchidae; genus Acestrorhynchus; species Acestrorhynchus altus. The sequence continues at coordinate 15,682,653 of CM067522.1, read as the reverse complement.
ATTGTAGGGTTGCGCGATATTGCGTGATTTTATGGTTCTGAATCACCACTGTCCCCAGTAAAAGTGTGTTTTAAAGGGCCCATATCATGGAACAAAAACCTAATTTATTCAACCTACTGCCTGTTCATTCATAGTGACATTATAAGGAATGTTCCACGCTAAAGTGAGACAGGTACAGGCCAGGCAATCAGGTGCAATCTGTACTCATCCTTAAAGTCATAGTAACAAAAACAGCCTGATAAACTCAAAAGGAAAACAGAAAGTTAGAAAATGGGCATGTAAAAAAGTGATGCCACAGCCATCCATAACTGGTAGTCTCACAGAACACACCTGGCCTTCCCCTCACTGGGTGGGGAGAGTCTGTTAGTTGAGGTAACAGAGGAAGAACTGTAAGTCAGTCTACACCTCAATGAGGGTTCAGCTATTCAATGATAGTCCAACGTTCAAAAATATGTAATTGACTGGCTTAGTGTGACACAGAAAATACATGGCAGCCATTATCCTCCCAAAGGCTGGTTGCATTGTGCGATTGGGGGTTTCCAAATTAGTGAGTGGAAATGATATTTTTCAGTTTTTGTCATTAATCCAATGCACTTGGGTAATCAGATATTGGGGAAACTCTGGGTTTACATGAGCCAGGCAATAACCCGAATCCCTGTTTGTTTGTCTTGCGGATTCATTCTGTATGTTCATCTCTTATAGAGAGACAGGCGCACCTCATCAGGAAGAGTGCAGACTGAGAAATCCGAGAGGACTCAGATAAAGAGTATACTGAGAGATTACTGAGTGAAAATCCACCTCTTTAGAAATCCGATTTCTTAACTGGATTTCTAGACCTTATCTAAGAAATTGGACTATTGCTTTTTACATGACCACATCTGAATACTCGGAAAACTACAGAAATCAGGTTAAGATTGAATTTTTAAATATGTAAACACACTAATTAACTAAAATTGGTCAATTTTGGTTGATCAGACACAAACATATTATCGTATTTTCGAGACTATAACCCGCTACTTTTTTTCCACGCTTTAAACCATGAGGATTATAATGAGGTGCAGCTTTTTCTTCTTATATATCATATTTTCCAGGTTTTTTTTAAAAAACTTTGCGGATGCGGCTTATATTCCAGAAAATACGGTAATTATGTCTTTTTTAATTAGCCAATCCAAGATGCAAAATTAGGCCTGTAATGATAAATACGTCATCAATGTATTATACAAAAGATGAGAAAATTGTTTGTGCTGATGCTAATCTTGCGCACTATGCTTTTTTGTGAGGAGAGCACATTAACATGAATGCTGGTTTTGTTTACAGACAGCGGTTTTATTCTATGTTTTTGTTTATAATGTTCCAGTTCCTGAACGTGCTTACATATTCTTAACGTAAGAATAATACAGGATATTGAGCCTTAATGATAAACATGTCGTTTTCTGCTGTTTTTTCGAAAGCTACAGTAAGATCTCATCCACACTCAAACAACTACAAATAACATCAATAGGAGGCTTCCATTAAAGAAGAGACAGAGAGAGAGAAAAAGAGATCCTGGGCTTTGTTGAAACATGTTTGTGATGGAAAATATTCAACACGGTGAAATTGTTCTTTGTGTTCTCATACCTGCAAAGATCTGACACAACACGCTATCTCACGCCGCGAACGCACACTTCCACTACACTGCGGGAGTCATCTCTGTCAGTGATTTATGAGGACAGGTACGGTAATTGTTATAACATGCAACGTGTCCTCTTGAGGAAAGAAGGGGGTATAAATCTTAACTGTTTTTTGACATGGCCAATTACCGGTGATGTTTTCTTTAAAAGGAGTTCAGATGGGATGTCAAAATTAAAGCAAGCAAAAATGCACAGTGTACTGTAAAGCAGATGTGCAATGAATAGGCCTAAAGGAACAACTCTACTCAGTGTGCATGTTATTAACCTTCTATACATACACTATACGTCCAAATTCTGTGGACACCCCTTCTAATGAATGCATTTATCTACTTTAGACCTGGGCCATATATCCATATTTATATTGATATCAGGATATGAACTGTGCGCTGTGGACCGAGGCGACATTGTTTACATCGAGTTTTAAAGTTTTAAACATAAAATTATGTTCCCTCACTCTGCTCCACCCGCTGCTCTCAGCTCCTCTCAACTCTGCCCCCACTTGCATTCTCCCATACACACCACAGATGGGGCATTAAACAATGTAGGAAGTGTTTGTATGTATGACGAAGAAATTAGGAATTTTTTAAGCTGTGTTTAAGTGTAGACATAACAGATTTCATGGGGTGTTCTAATTTTTTCACACTGTAATTGTCATGCTATGTCATCTTAATGCATATCGTATATTACCATTCAGCTAAATATATATGGATATGATTTTTTCTGTGCATATCGCCCAGCCCTACTTTAATTGGCACTTTTATCACTTTAATCCATTTTAATTGCTGACACAGATGTGCAAATGCACACACAAACTTGTCTTGTCCCTGCCAAGAGAAATACTGCCAATAGAGCAGATAAATATGAACCTATTGTTCATGCTTAAAGCCAGGTGTGGCCTAGAGGGGAATAAAGCCCCCCAGCATTGAAGACAGAAAAGTGGATCTGTGTATACTGGAATGAGGTTCCTCCATGCAATACTTTAGGGATGAGTTGAGGAGTTGGAGATCAAGTGAATGCAATCAAATTTTCCAAAATCTAATAGAAGTCTGCCCTGGACAGTAGAGACAGTAGAGCGAGTGTCCCAATTTTGTCCATATGGTGTATTGCTCATGGTCCCATTGCACAATGTCTCTATGCCCCTAGTTACTGACCATCAACTACTAACATTCTGCACTGCTTGCTGCTGATGCTGTTGCATCTGTGCTTTGTTGTTACTCCTTGTTGACCAAGCTCACTGCTTCCACACACACTGAAGACTTTACCTTCCTCGTTCCTTATCTCCAGCTGTTCCAGCACCTAGACAAATATGTGTCTGAATGTTTAGAGTGTGTGATTTAGAATGTGTGTTATACCTGTGGATATCCGGCGCTGGTGCAGATGGCACACGCCCGTGAAGCAGGAGCAGCCAGTGGGTGAGCTGCCCCGCAGGCAAGGCGGTGCTGCAGAACATGGGGTTTTCAGGAGCCCTGGGTGTGTGACACAAGAGGAAGCGAGTAAGAATCACACACTTCCAAGCAAAGTCAATTATGTACATTTGTCCAAAACTGCTGCAGCATTAGTCTCAGCATCAGAACCTCTGCTCACAGAGGCACACAGATGAACCAGCTGATAAATATATTAAGAAGATGAGGACAGCGGTTGTCAGTTACACTCTGGACACCTCTGGATGAGATGTCCTAGAAGCAGCACATATACATCAGTTTAATCAGCCCAAACATTAGCTACTAAATGAGATATAGATATCAGCTTTGCTTCATATGGGTGTGTTTTTGTTGTGGCACATTTCTGACAATCATCTACACCTACATTCATAAGACCATGGCACACCGTTTGTGTCACAAATGAATTACAAATCCAAAAAGCTGACACATCAGTCATCTAGTCATCTAGATGCATCACTAATTGGTCGAATAAGTTGATACTGTCCTGCAAATAAAATAATAAGTTTCTTTTTCACCTTCCAAAAGATCACATGTACTGTGAAAGTTAATATCACTTTAACATGTACTGGCATCCAAGCAATTACACAATTAAACTGTATTTGATCTCTAAAGGCATTTAAGTCTTGTAAACACTAGACATTTACATACATATATGGACAAAAGAATGGACACCTCATTCATCGATTCGTCTGAAATCAAGGGTGGTAGAAGGAGTTTAGACTGTACTGTGCAGGGAAGGCCTTCTACGGTGTTATGGAGCATCGATAGGACTGCTGTGAGGATCTAATTGCATTCAGCAACAAGAGCCTTAGCAAGGTCAGGATTCTGGATGATCACCCCACTCCACCCCCCCACCATCCCCAACTCATACCAGACATTGGATGGAGCATCATCATTCCAGAGTCCACAGCTCCACTGCTCCACAGCTCAATAGTGGGGGGCTTTATACCACTATAGCCCACACCTGGCATTAGACTTGGTGCAAATAGATTTACGTTCATCTGCCCCAGAGTCCTATACTATAGGTCTGTGTGCAATTGCACCTTTGTGTCAGCGATGGGTGCAACTTCAACTAACCAAATGAGCCTAAGTTTTGGTGGACAGTGATAAAAACAGACTGCATGTCAGAGACTGCAGCCTGCTTGAGATGGTTGTGAACAGCATTCAGAACAACAAAGATGGTGAAAAACATTCTTTGGAACATTCTGAAGAATCTAAAACTCGTCTATTAGATGGAAATGATCTCTAAATATCTGTAAAAGCCCATGAACATTTTAGAAACCTTTATTTATAAGGGTGCACAGGTCATGATGGGACCAAAATCGGGACTGAAAAAGGCCTTTCGTGTGAATGTGTGTGGCCGTACAGATGTTAAAACATCCCTGATTTATACGGAAAAGTATGAGCTCGCATTATTTGTAAGCTAATAAAAAAACAAGCACCCCTACTTTATCTCCCCTTTAAAAATGAACACTCAATCACATCATGACTTCTTTAACTGCAGAGCCTGTTCTGCATCCACAGACTCAACCCACCCCCAACACATACACACATACACTCACAATGAGACAGATCTGGAGGCTCCCTTTATGAGACTTCAGGATGCTTGGCCCCCTTTAAAGCCCTCATTTACAAGACTTTCACTAGAGGCCACACTAAGAACAGAATCCCTCTTTTCCAGCTTCCCCATCTCGTTTCCAAGGCAATCAAACTCAAGGTCAAAGATCAACACTGCAATTCAATACATCAGGAACGTCATAAAAATCTGTTCTTCAAGGGCTCTTGATTAGGGCCTTTAGAACGCAGCCTGGGGGACGGACCTACAGCAACGGCGACCATTGTTGCCTGGGTCATGTGATTGCAAAGCAACATCTAATGCCCCCTTCAAAGGTTTATAAGAAATGAGGAAAGTGAGGGCTCAGCAGCACTTCTCTTTAACAAGATACTTTCCTCCTGCTGATTAATTAGATCAATATGCAGAGCTTTCAGGTTGGTGCCAAAAGAGAAAAGTTTTTTGTCATGATTTAAATCACTTTTAACAATGAAGGCTCCTAAATGATTATTGGCTGGCAAATACAGTCCTGGGCAATATGGCAATATTTTATCATAGACATCATTTTAATTATGATACACTGTACTTTTCTGAGCATATCCTGCTTAATGAACACTGGCCAACTTCACATTTCAGTACTTTTTAACCGATTATTATCATATTACTGTATTACACTGGATCGAACAAGCTCAATGTAGCTGAATCACTACTGTACATTCCTACAGCCCTACTTTATGAGCTTAACTCCAGTCTGTGTATTCCGTTTCTTCGTCTAAACCTCCATCAGACAAATGATCATCTTAAATGGATATATGGTCAGAAATGGTCAGGGAATGTTTCGCATGGCTTGGCTTTCCCACACAAGGCTGTGTTCTGCATGGTGGATAAAAACAGAGCAGCTCTCATGACACGGTAATTGAAATTGTTTGGAGCATTAGCTAGAACAAAAAGCTCCAATCCATAACCTCAAATCAGTCGGTGCCAAGGCTATCCTGGAGCACAATCCCATTTATCAGAAATCTGATCCTTCACCCAGCTGATGACAGCAAACACACACACACACACACACACACGCGCTCATAAAGACAAAAAGAGAGAGACAAAAAGAGAGAGAGAGAGAGAGAGAGAGAGAGAGAGAGAGAGAAACAGACTAAACTCCAGCAGCTTCCACAGATTCTTAAAATAGTTGTGGAATTCCACTCAGCCCCCTAACCATACCTTCACACACACACACACACACACACACACACACACACACACACACACACACACACACACACACACACACAGTATACATAGAGCAAGAAGAATATTAAGAAAGATGGAGAATGAGTAGATTATGCACTGTTCTAAAGTGTTCTCCTTATTCTTTAAGTCCCAGAACAAACAGCCCCATTAACATTGTTCTAGAATGCTTTCCACCAGAGCAGTACGAATGAGGAGAATATTCTGGAACACCCACACCCATCTAAAATGTTCTCTTTGTTCCCACAGTTCCAGAACATAATCCCTATCCATACTGTTCTGCAATGTTTTTCTTATTCATACCATTCTAGAACATTATAGTCTCAATGTTCTATTTAGTCACAACATTCTGGAACATAATCTCTATTTACGCTGATCTAGAAAGTTCTTGTCATGCACACTGTTCTAGAAAGTTCTTATTACGATGTTCTAGAATGTAATCTCCACAGTTTTGTCTCTCCATTTACACTGTTCTAGAATGTTTTCCTTAGTCACGCTGTTCTACAATGTTTTTTTTTCTTATTCACGCCATTCTAGAATGTAAGTAGAGTGAATGTAATGCACACTAATTTCCCTTAGTCATCACGTTCTAGAATGCATTCTCTATTCATACTTTTCTCCTCGTTCCTGAATGCTCTCCCTTGTTCTACAATGTTTAGCTCCAGAAAGTATGAATGAGGAGAACATTCTAGAAACTCCACATTGGTCTAGAATGTTTCCCCACCTACAGAAAACATTACAAAGCCAGACCAATCAGGATATGAATCCTGTCCTCAGAGACAACTGGAGGGTTTACTGAGCGGAAAGGCAATCAGGATTGCGTCTTTCACTCTGTCTCGCTTGATATACAATGTCCTGATATTTTGGGATATTTTATACTATTTGCAGGAGAATTCCGCAAATCACAGGAGAGGTGGGATGTCTGTGACAGAGGCTGAATACAGAGTAGTCAGTCTGTGGCCTGGACGTCTTCCATCAGTCTGAGAAAGCTGCCATTCTTTTGTCAACTTCTATTTTAATGATATTTAATTCTGGATTAGGAAGTGAAGAACATCATATCCTGGATAAAGGACGAATAGCCTCCCTGAAACTGGACTGTGTGTAATGAGCTCCATTACCTCATATGAGTTTGCCACCCCATTCCAGACTTCCAGCTATTTTTTAAACATTCAATTAAATTCTACAACAGCTGCCAACTCTACAGAGTGAGTGCCTACAGTATTGCGTTGATGTACTCTGACCTGTAGAGAACCAAAACAGCTTCTTCTTCTATGGCTTAGCTCCAAACTACTCTGTTTGGCAGCACTATACTGAAGACTGTAGTAGGGCAGTAGAGGATAAGAGGTTATGTGGGGTTGAGAGGAACTCCTGACCTTGAGTTCAACTTCATGGCCACAGCTCATTCCTTTCACTTTCCCAGTCGGTGTTACTCCATTGAGCTACCCCCTCCCCTTCTTCTTCTGCTGGAATCTCCAAACGCACACCTCACACACGCACACACACGCACACACACCCCCTCCACTATAACAACCCAATAACTCCCCGGATAACCAATTAAACGGAATATTTCCACACAATATCTCATAACCATAATGTTACTTTCCTTCACCCCCGCTTCGTAATTCATCACCAAAAAACAGGTTCGAGTTTTCCAAATTAACCAAAATAATTCTTCCTCTTCTTATAATTAATGTCCACTATTGTGGGTGTGCCAAGTGCTCCTTCAATTTATTCCCAATCTTGTCCACATACTTTCCGAATGAAATCAGCCTACAACTTCCTTCTCAGTTAAATGTTGGAGGAATATGGAGTGCACAGTTTTCACTTCCATGCCAGCCCAGATATACAGTCGGGATAAAGCTACAGGGTGGAAATGACACAGTGTGTGGTGAGCATTAATGTATGGAGGGAGAAAGAGAGGGGATTATGTGCTAAATTACCAGTGTTTAAAAAAAAAGATATATATATATAATCTGGAAAATGGCAGGATTGACACTCTTGGAGTGTATGGATGGCATTTTCCCCCTCAGAGTTGGATGTATGGAGAGATTAATGGAGGGGAGATGAGAGATGAAGTCTGGTGGTAATAAACACTCTGTACAGTTCCTTTCACAGGGAAACAAAGAATGAACCCCCCCCCCATACATACTTTACAGATTTCTTTTTCTAAAGTTCTGACATTCTGATTTTCAGCCATCAGTTCAGAACGATAAAAACCCTCTTTGTACTCCCTCCCTCTCGCTCCTTCAACATAATTGGATTTGTGTGATCTTGCTTACTGAAATTCTGCAGATAATTAACTCATAATGCTTAATGCTGTTTAGAAGTGCAGTATCCGATTGGCCAATGACTTCCATCGCCAGCGCATTTCCCACTGCTGTAGCCCAGCTGGCACATGACCGACCGCTGACCATGGTTGAAAATACATTGCAACAATGTTTAATGTTAAACATAACGTTGCTTGTTAATTGATCAATAAAACAAATAAATCAATGTTGTTATCAATGTTTGTTATCAAATCGAGAATGACATTAAGACAACATTAAAACAGCATCAATGTTGAATGGACGTTGATTCAACTATGACCATGATGTTGATTCTACACTGAATAAATCATTTATGATCATTACCACCCTCTGCACTGTCCACGGTGGTTGGTAATGCCTTCTAGGATGCATTCTAGGTGAACCCTTACCTTCACCCTAATCCTAATCCTAAACCAACCCTTAATCCTTAATTTACCCATAACGAACAGGCTAACACAGTAATACTGTAAAAATACAGAATCACATTTGGATGTGGACCAAACCAACACCACCAATACTCTCGAGAGGTGGAATCTTTCATTTGTGGTGAGAAAGTGATCTGACCTTGATCCAACCCACGTATAAAGTGTACTCTGAACGTTTGAGCTAAAAGGCTCCTGTAGAAAGGAATGCTTTGTATACTTCCCAGATAATTACTGTAATTACTAAGATTATGAACAAATGCCATCTCTTCTGTTTGTTTCTGCTTTATGTTAAAGTGCACAGAATTATGAACTAGTCTGGAACGTGAAACCTTCTTGCTGTCTTCACTTTCTTGCTCTCAGACAGGTCAGATTGATAACAGTGAAAACGTTCTCGGAAAAGAAAACTCTCCAAGTTTAAAAACTCGTCAACTGATTTAGACAAGAACAAACAAACTGTAGGTGTGAAAACCTTAGGTGTTCGACATTACAAGCACTCCCAAGTTTCTTTTGGCTGTCACGTTGAATCACTAATCAAAGTGAACCCCTTATCACAACATCTGCAGCTGTTTGTTTCTTTGCAGTTACATCATATTGTTTGCCAAAGGCAGGCAAACACTGATCAAAACAAATTTTATGATGTTTTTCTTCTTTTTCTTGTGTTTTTTTTTTATAGTCTTTTTATATTTGCTTCAAAACAATCACTAATTATAGATACAAATTCAACTGTCTGATCTGAGATTAGAACTACAAATAGATTGGATTAATGGATTCCTCGTGTTAATCAGATAAACAGAACAAAATAGAAATATTTTTGGGGGAATAATTACAACCAATTTCTCACACACTCCACCACAATGAGAACAAACCTACAAAAACAACCACATAGACACATGCACAGTTCACACACACACACACATCATTTATTCTAGTCAGGACATGTAATGGAGTTCCAGCCCACTGCATTAATTACAGTATGTTTACACACGCCTAACCACACAGGAGTGGAATCAAAGTGAGCGGCTGTAACAGGTAAACAGCCCCCCTGTGCAGAATGTACGCACATGCACACACACATACACACACACACAACGCTCCAGTATCCTGTTCCTCGCCTTCTCATTGTTCTCCTATGACTTCCTGCTGAGCTGTATCATACGCACACTCCCTAGTATAAACAACACTCGAGACACAGAAACGGTGTCAGTCATTTGGCAAAACAATCCTTGCAATATTAGCATCTAGGACAGCCGCACGTGACTAACACACACACTACAAGAAGTGCAGTGACGGGGACGTAATTTACTCACTGACTGCAATGGTATTTTAAAGGAACAGTTCAGTGAAGTTCAATCAAATTTGATATGATTGCTAAAAAAACACTGCATTCACACTCTCGCCAACTTCATCCTGCTAACTACAGAGTGCAGTTCCTGCAGAAACTGTAAGTGTCACTGTATCTCAGGAGTGTTGCTTACTGAGATGTTGCATGGTACAGCGGTCAGTTGCAAAGGTACTATCAAGTGATTGGTAAGGTGTCCCTAGACAGTTTTGAAGGTGTTGCTATGTTATAGGTATTGGTTTGATAAGGTGTTGTTACGTGGTTGCTAAGGTGTTGCTAGGTGCCTGACAAGGTGTTGCTAGGAGGTTGTGAACATGTTGCTATGGTATAGGTTTTGGTTGCTAATGCGTTGCTAGGTGATTGTAAAGGTGTGGCTAAACAGTTTAGAAAGTGTTGCTATAGTAAGGTATTGGTTTGCTAGGGTCTTGCTAAGTGGATGCTAAGATATTGCTAGGTACTTGCTAAGGTGTTGCTAGGTGCTTATTAAAAGGTGTTGCTAGACCGTTTCGAGGGTGTTGCTATGGTTAGGTATGGGTTGCTAGGTGTATGCCAAGATGTTACTAACATGTTGCTATGAAATAAGCATCCCGTTTTTTAAGCCAGGCCTTCTGTCCCTGCTGATGTCACGCCACGCAAATTAAACCCAGAGCTATTCTCTGACTTTGTTTCTGAGATTCTCGGGCAAGAAGTTATTTTTGTGTAAAGTCACACACTTTCAAAAGAACACACAACCAGCTACCAGACTGTTTTCACTGCATTTTTAATTTCACTGGTGTTGCTCTTTAAGTTTCAGGCCTGGTTTTTGTTGTAGTCTACTTCACTTACCCTACATAAAAAGAACACGACGATTAATCAAAACATATGAATGATTCTAGCCTAAAAATGTGGGCTATTATTAAAGCAGAACTGTTGCGATCTGAAAAACGCGCTCTTTCAGCTTCAGTATAAAAACGATTCATTGTTCAGTCAATATTCTGAAATCCATAGCAATCTTCAACACATTTGATGCCTTGGAAAGTGCTCGGAGCAGCAGAAAGAGAAGGTCAAAAGGCTCGGTCATAGCCTAACATGCTTTAAAGTGCAGCCCTGGTGAACACTACCCCAGAGACACCTCAATCAGGCTAAAAGGAAACATACCCACATAAAGGAACTCCATGGAATGTATAGCACAATTCAGCGGCATGTCTTATCTTTCCAGTCCAAGACAAAGAATAACAATCTGCAACACTCTTCTCACCAAAAAACCAATGAAAGAAAAGAGAGTAAAAGAAGCATGCATGCCAGAACCTGAGGCCATATGGGAATGGAGGCGAAGCAATGCGTTAAAGAGGATATTGTACTTTTTCTTGTATGCTCTGGGGTCCACTTATGACATTTGTGTGGTGTTGTGTATCGCTTTCCAGTCTCTTCTTTATCGCTTAGAATTAAATAGACTGATTTTGTTACTGTGCCTTTGAGACAGAATATGTTCATTAGTGCAGTGCAGTGGGTAAACCACACTGCTTTCCCATGGCAGACTGGGGTTCGATTCTAGACGTGCATACCACAATGCACCAACAACAATCTTTGAACAATACTCAACTAGGGTTGGGTGGTATAATGGTTATTCTGTACGTCACTTTAATTAAAAACGATGACGGTATTTCAGAACGATAACAAATCCGATGTTTCTCTGTGGTGTGTATATCTTGCACACAACCAAAGGAGCCAAGTTTATTGACACATCACATTACACAGATGTAAGGGTGAGTGAAAAACGTAGAGCCACAGGGTGGGAGTCCTTTTGAAGCTCACTGCCTGCTGATAAAAAAAAAGAGCAAGCAGAGCTGGTTGAACCAGTCTACTAACTAAATGTGCAAGAAAACAGTCCCAGCAGAGAGAAAACACCTCAAACGAGCACTTCGATCTAAAAATGTAACCCCCCCCCTCTGTCCCCACATGCGTCCCCTGCACATGGTGTGCTTGTTAAACTAACATTAGCTAGTTAATTTACAACATTTACGTGATACAGATCACGGATGACAACAGCTGTTAAGTTGTTCTTGTGAACATTCACCCAACTTTGTGCTCTCAGGTATGAACATCCATCAATGACTGTATATTAAAAACCTGAACACTAGGTATTCTGAAGCTGAATACCTTCAGAAAAATGTGGCAATTTTTCCAATTGAAATAAACGGGAATCCGAGGAGCTAACCATCATACTGTAACCAGCCAGTAGAGGAGCTAGACCTGTGGTGGCTTTACGATGATGCGCTGTCCATCTTTGATATACAGTCATTGGAAAATAACACAGGATGAGGTGTAATGGAAGCTAGGGGTGGGTAAAAATGCATCATGATTTAACAATATTTTACCCAAAAATGATCACAATTTAAATAAAATATTGTGATGTTACCCACCTTTAATGGAAGCTACATAAACCATCTGCACTCCTTGCTATACTTTCAGTAATACTCCCATGAACTGCTGTAATATTTGGAGACAGCTTTTGAATAGGGCTGGACAATATATCAATATTTATAATCAATATTGGGATATAAACATAGGGTGATATGGGCTGAATCAAACATTGAACATTTTTAAATAAGATTCCATTTCAAGTCACTGTTTGTAAGTCCCCATTTTGGAGACAAATATCACTGGATGAATATATAGAAGTGCGGAGAGCCAGTACATTCAGAATTCTTAACATTTACCCACTAAAACAGGGCTCTTTAATACAGGATACGAGTATGAGAACCCACGATCAGACAGCCATTTCTATCCTTTTTGGTCTTTAATAGCGGGTGTGGACGTATGCAGCAAATCCTTCAATGGAAAGATAGATGAAAGAGTTTTCTTATGAAAGAAAGTGTGTGTGTTGTGGGTGTAGAACAGGACTTTTCCTCTCGTAAATCCACCCACTGAAGGATCTGCTTTAATGAAAGGTCAGGAAAGTTTGCTAATTAGCTAAATGGAGGTTTTTGTTTGCGGTGTGGGACCACTTCGTTCAGAACGGCCCAAGTGTCTGCATTCACACCCTGCTATTAATTAACCAGCGGACCAGTGTGTTAGCCTTTAGGAAAACGCACACAAAACACACATACACCCTGTTCGCAATGTATGTTGCGTCAAAATCATGACATATACATCAAAGGAATGCACTTCAGGCGCAAGGAAAGAAATCGTTTTTCTCATGAGCGCAGCTGCACAGTCTCCTCTATGCCTGTCACATCAATCATCAGAGATTGTCAAGACAGACTAGATGAAGGAAAAGTGTTTCTCTTTATCTTTTACTCATTTCCGTACAGCATTAAATAATGGAAGACAACTAGACTATAAATACCAACATGGCATCGGAAAATGACTTCATTTTAATGTGATTGTTTTTAACCAGAACAACAGGGATGAAAATTTAATGGATCTCCAAAACACACTACAACAATTCTGACACATTCATCAGGAATCAGTAATAAGGTTATTATTCACAGTTCATTTACAACAATCACTGTAATGTGAAATTACCACAATGGACCATAAATGGGCTACAAATGGTGCTTCATAATTAAAAACAGTAAAAGTGAGTCATTCCATATTCAGGCTGTTAAGAGGGCCAGACCGATCACAGTAGAAATCTATAAAGTTGTGACATTGCTGCATCACAGTTTCATATTATACTGTATAATAATATTATAAGGCAGGGTTTCTCAACTTGTAAGCCAGGAACCACCAGTGGGCTGTGAAGCACTCTTTAGTGGTCTGCTGGTCCATCCACAGGGGGAGGCAATAGTCCATTATGGTCAAGTAACAGCACTCTAAATCTCTATAAATAAAAATTGAGATCAATTGTGTTTAAGCTATAAACATTATAATCAGTACTAGAAATGTACAATTAATACCATATCGCAGAAGTAATGCAAGGAGAAATAAATTTCATCAGTTTGAGACTGCGCAGCTGCCTGATGCAAACCATCACAGAGAAGTACAGAGATTGTTCTCACTATTAATGCAACTTCATTCATAATGCCCACTGTCTGTCAAAGATTGGAGTAATATAAATGACACGGTGCAGAAATAGTCTGCTTCAGGTCGATAAACACATTTTACTTTTATATGAAGGAGCAAAATATTATATATTATAAAATTTGACTTATATGACTGCATGTCTTGTGATGTGAATGATGCACATGCCCGCATAGCAAAGGCAAAGCTGAAATGGAGAGGACAATGTTATTCATTTATTTATTAAAATATTAATATTAAAATCTTGAGTATCAGCTAACAACAATATAAACTATATGCTCAGTATTGGGACACCTGCAAGGCTTAAAACGAGTTTTTTCACTCTTCACTGAAGATCTGAATGGAAGTGTTGGGCTGCATACAGGCCCTGAGGCTTGGAGACCCCAGTATAGTGTACATATCCCGTACTATTAACATATAAATATATATTTTCATTTATACAGTATAATGACCAATAGACAAAATCCATACTAGTAGAAAAATTCTGTGTATTGGTCATGTGTTCTTAATTACACAAAACACATTCATTTGCTTTATACAGAACTGGACAGACACATTATGTTGTAAGGTTGTCCTGTAAAGGTTGAAGAGTTTTGACTGGTACAGATTTTTACTTTGCACAAGGCAATAACCTCACAGTATCATTGGAATTTGGTAAGGAGGAAGACTCTGCTGCAAAGTTGTTTTATGGCTTCCACAATGAAATTGGAGAATGAAATACGGGGTTTTATTTGAGACAGATCAAGTTTGGTATTGTTTATGGCTTAACAGCACTATTTTAGAAGGTCACAATTTTGCACAAGTCTACTTAACATAAAACTGGTGTTTTTCTGAGTCTGTACACAGAGCTCTGTACACTCTCAGCAATCAGGCAATAAGTAAACATGGTTATATAAAGCATTTTTTTAAGGGAATCCTCCAAGAAATGGACTCTCAGAAAAAAAGCAGGGTTTTTAAACAGCATTTTCATGAAACACATTAACATAAACCAACTGGAAGATGAGTAGCATACTTTCCATACTTCTGTGTGCTGACAGTTGTATTTGTATTGCTCAACATTCCCCTAAAAAAGTTTATCAGGAGGGCCATCTTGTCTGTGTAGTTTCTAAAATGGAATGTTCTCGACATGAGATGTTGACAGACAGAGCTACTGTTGCACCTTTACGTGAAAAACACACTTTACTTGGCTGTTCTAGTAGCCTGTACAGATATTATCACTTATTTTCAAAGCAGTCTGAAGTCTTCCCGATTCTTCTGCCAGTAAAGACTGATTCAGCAAAGTGTACATGGTGTGCTACGGTGAATAGCTAAGAGAGCACTGATTTAATATTTAAGCAAGATTGTGACTGGTCCAAAAATCTGCATGGTTAGTAACACCCTCCTTGGCAAATTTGTAGCCATCTTTTTGATGTCTTTTTATAGATCCTGTAGCCATGTTGTCTTTCAGTTCTAATTTGGGGGGTTTTCACTCATATGCACATGCATATGGCTTTTTGATTAATGTTTAGGGGACTATAAGGGCTAACCTTAGCCCATTTGAGGTGAGTTTTGAATCATCCTGTTGTACAAAACATCCTCTTTTGCTTTGAGAAGTTCTTCTGCAGTCAAACAAGCTTCTAATTTGCCTAAGAATCCAGCAGATCTCCTTGTTTTCTTGACCTCTTCCTTTTAGCTACCATTTCTTAATTCCATGACAAACCAAGGAAACAGCTTCTAGTGTGCATCAATTTTATCAATCTGTATCAATTTTAATGTTAAGAGTGCTAGGCAGCTGCTTAGAGGAGCCCATGGCTGCTGACTGGTGGGACAAGAATTGAGGGGTCTGAGTATTTATAAAGTTCTGAAATGTGCATCTCTTGGCTTATGATAACAGTAATTAGGAACAAACTGAACAAATGAAAGGTCTGAAACTGAAAGTGGAGAGCTCAAATCACTTGCATAAACATTTATATGATGCTTCTTTTGTAAATTAATCTTCTACTAATTTAACAGTATACATTAACATTATATATGTATATGAGGGGTATCTAAACATTACTATCTGTTTAACTTTCAGGGTGAATGGACCATTAGGATTGGTCCAATCTACTGATGTTAGGTCAACAAACATTAAACATTATGAATGTCATTGCATTTATCTTATCTTAAGAACAAATTTAGAGACAGACTCAAGATCATGTTATGACAGCAACAATATAGGCTATTTGTGCGTTTCAGCACTTCAATATCAATATAAGACTAGACGGAACCTTCTTAGAAACCTCTCGGCCCTTCTTTAATCAAATCCTTTTGTTCCGTGAACTGTAACTGTAGAGATCACACCTGTTCACACTTCACATGAACAGTAGTTCGAGGGCCCCATTGCTGCATTTACAAATTTGTCGGTGTGTATAATTTGATGCTCTCATGGGAGAAGGAACTCCAGGCTTTAAGGGCATCAAAATCTCCAGGAGATCTTATCTTGACATCTAACTGCACTGGTTTCGGCCAGTAACATGGCCTGCAGTACAGGCCAAACATGTGCGTGGGTGGACCAGGAGGAGGGGTACTTTAACACATAATGCAGAATATTTAGGCTCGTGTTTCAGACACAGTAAGCCTGTTCTTAAACTGAAAAAAATTATTGTGATGCCGAATTCCCACTGACTGTAATGTAACCTGAGGCAAGCTTTAATATCACTGATGAAAAATTAGATGTGGTTTAACTGAACCAAAGGGCTGAGCACTATATCATAAATATTGATATAATGCAAACCATTACGTATAAGATTAAAAAAACACCATTTTGAAATATCGTATCTGTTACACCAGTTACCATTTGTGTGTGATATAATTCTAAAAGAGAACAAGTATGGGTCATTTGTGTGGATATGGTTTCCAGAAGGAGGGCAAGTTACGCCATAGAAGGATCACACTTAAAGGAAATGCACGATTTCAATTCATTCCAATTCATTCAGTGAATTCAGTTTCTTACTTTCCGCGATCTCTCTGGTCCGTTCGCACAATGGAAAAAAGTCTGGTGTTCATACTCAGCCTTGGTGCTGTAAATGGTAAAAACACTGAAATGTCTTGACCTGACTATTCCAGTAGGAAGGGACAGGGCCGGCATGTGGAAGAAAACGCATTGTACGTGCAAATAGAGATGACAGCCGAAGAGGAAAAGGTCAGACCATCAAGTACTTCCTTTTAAGTACTTAAGTACTTTTTAAGTAACGAGTGTGTATACAAATGGGGCGGAGCATCGGAAGCAGCACAGAGGGATGTGGATGTGGAGTTGTTGAATTCAAACAGCTACAGTCATTTTCTACAATCATGCACATTTCCATTAAAGGAGCAGCATAACAACTTTATGTCACCAAAACAACATAATCCAGTGCAGTTTGCTGAAGCACACCACTACGAGTTGATCATATTAGCATATTGAATTGTTTTAGGTCATACTGACCAGCCCTGCTTTGAAAAATGCTTCTTTCGAAAAAATTCTTAAGGAACCCGAGGGGGTTCTTCTATGACATTCTTCAAAGAACCCTTTTTAGCACCTTTTGGTTTAAAGAGCAGAGCATCATATTTAATATTATAATCATATTATACATGTAATACATATTATTCACCTTTTATTCTTAATGATCAATGAAAGGAAAAAGATTTCATTCCAGGTTATTTTGGAGCATTTCTATTGGTCCAATCATCAATATGTATAGAAAGTAAAGAACAACTGCTAGATTCACATTATGTCATAAAGTGCAACATTGAGATACAAGGGTTTTTTCCGACTCTGATGATATATTATGTCCAAACTTCTAGATACTGATTTCAAACTCCAGAGCAGTAGTGTACAGTAGTTACTGAATAATTTAAAGCAGTTACTACATACTACTTCTTAAGATTAATATCAGAATAATAGGCATCCATGGGTGATGCTTCTTCTGCCAGAATTACAAACACCAATCACCAAAAATGTCTCCTGAACCAAACCTAACAATTACGAACAACCATCTGCTAACATGCTCAAAAAGGCTTGAAATGAAGCTCTGTGACCAACACATCCGCTCGTCCAAAGGTCAAGGTTACATCTTAAAAATCAACAGAGAGTATAACCTCGTAAGTTTGCACCTGGTAATTAGACAGCTGCCCCTTTCATTAACGACTCTCAAATATAGACGCAGACATAAACACATTAGGCAATTACACTGGCCATGACCCAACGCACTCCAGACAAAGCACAGAGCAGAGCCAGGACGGTAAAGACAGAAGCCTCTTCAGAGTGGCCGCATGCACACACACACACACACACACACACACACGCGCACACACACACACACGACAGGGTGTTTACTCTGACATAAAGTCAGATGGAGCAGATGAGCGGCGGCGTGGTACATTCTGTCGGCCTGTCTCAAAGCCAGGCTCCAAATGCCAAATCCATTAGCTCAAAGTGAATTACAGAGCGGAGATCAGATATGAATAATCCCCTTTACAGCACCAGTGGAAATGGGAAAAGACCAGCCAGAACACGGCCCTTTTAATTCTTTGAATGCTTTTAACGTTACAGTCTTCAACTGAGAGCTCAAAGTCACACAGGGTTGTGAAGGTGCTGGGTGAAGTAGGCCGCTGTTCATACCGGTATATCTAAACTGGACACATAGCAACACAGTGGTCCTGATAAACAGCAGCAGCTAAATGCAGAATGTGCATTACTTTGACAGAAGTTCATAATACAAAAAAAACACTTACACAAGAAACTTACACCAAACAGTTATAACATTAAAACCACTCGCCTATAAATATGTATGTCTTCTCTGAGCCACAAAACAGCTCTGACCATTTGAGGTCAGGTCTCCACATGACTTTCAGCAGTATGTTCTGCACACTTAAAAAAATAAAGGTGCTTCAAAGGGTTCTTTGAACCATGCCACTTTTCCAGAAAGAAGCTTGTATATAGGGCTGGGCAGTATGAAAAAAAAAAAACATCATATCCTGATATATTTCAGCTGAATGGTGATACACGATACAATATATGATGTGAAAAATCAGAAATAAATTTTGATTCCCAACAGAACCATTTGCATTTTTGACTATATTTAAACATTGAAATGTTTAAACATTGAAATGTGATCTTTAGTTCTTCTTCATACAGAGGAAGGGATGGAGCAGAGTAGAGGAGGAGCTGAGAGCAGGTGTTAGAGCAGACTGAGGGGACAGAAAAAAGGTTTTCTGCACAATTGAATGTTGAAGATGTTATTTAAAAACTCCACTCAGCCCATATAACACTCTGTTTATATATAGATATCAATATGTCACCCAGCTATACATGTATATAATAAACAAACCTGCTCCTTTCTGGAACTAAAAGAAATTCTTCTATGGTATCACTCAAAGAATCATCTGATGCACCTTCAGTTTCCAGTGTTTACAGTAACTCTTCTGCAGGATCAGACCAGATGGGCTAGTCTTCAATCCCCACTTGCATCAATGAGTTCTTGAACTTACCACCCTTTCACCTTTTGGTAAGTACTAACTGATATTTTGCCAAATTATTATGGCTGACCCAGTCGTCTAATAATTTGGCTCTTGTCAAATTACCGATTCAGAAAGTCTATTGTCTATTTTTTTTCTGCTTCAATCACATTAAGTTCAAGAAGGAATTGTTCTCTTACTGCCTAATATGTCCTAAAAGGTAAATATTAATCAGTCTCAGGATGTTAAAATGTTCAGTGTTCAAAAACAATTAGAAAAAAAATAGAAAAGAGACACATTTGAGTTATTTATGCAATGGTGGAAAAAGTGGTAAAATGAATAAAAACTTGCAGAAAAAAATGTGTTCAGTGTTTGTTATTCAGCCTTCAGCCATATGTTTGAAGTTGTTCTGGTTGGATTTCAGCCAAACATTTATAATCTGGAGCATCCCTAATAATAACTGTCTGACAATATATCATATTATACTATTACAGTATACAGTATTTCCCCTGCTGATCTTTTTTTCCCTCTCATTATCATCATCATCATTATCATCATCATTATTATTATTATTATTATTATTATTATTATTATTATTATTTTTATAAGCTTAAGTTGATGAAAACGTGGTTTATTAGTGCAACAAACACATTTACTATAAAATAAAATTTTTGTATTTAGATAACCATCATTTGTCATACTATGGTAAATCTAAGACTGGTATATTGCTGCAGCCCCCTCTAAAGGAATACATTTTATCCATGTAAATGCTGCACACATTTTCTGGAACAGAACATAAAAATAACATCAAAAGCTATGACGCAATACAAGAAGCACATAAACTTCCTTACATAATACCATTATATATTTGGAAAAGACCATATTGGATTGTGTCTATACCATCCAGCACTATGAACACAAGCAGTTCAGCAATGCAAACACTCGCCCATCGCTTTGTCAAAGACCTAAGAGTGTACAACAGTCCATAGTGCAAGGGGCAACTTCAGTGTTATCAATGAATCAGTGCATACAGTTGCACAGAGCAAATCATTAACAAAAAGGCTTTTCAGCATATCGTAGATAACCTCTTCAGTGCCTTCTGTGGCCTGTTGCATTACATTCAAAAGGCCTGCAGTCTTGAAGTGCAGGTTCTTGAGCAGCAACTGTTTGTGCAGAGTGAAAAAAGAGATCGAGCTCCTACCCTCACCCAAATGTGCATGGGTATGTGTGTGTGTGTGTGTCTGCGTGTGTGTGTGCAAGGTGTCACTTTAAACCAACTTTCTCAAGTGCAGTTTGGCCCGTCTGCACGGCCATGTCTAGGAGGAGCCCACGCGGCCTTTGATACGGAGCCAGACAGTGGCTGGAGGGGTGTCTGAGAGACACTGTCACTTTAAGCAATTAACTTTCCCTTTAAAGGCTCCCTAATAAAACTGACAGCTGCAGAAATTCACAAAAGGACCAATCACCTCCTCAGAAACACAAAACTGCAGTGCCGTAAACCAAGCTGGTCCTCTTTTATTGGGGTGGTCCTGAACACTTCCAAGCCTACAATGAGAGCCTATACTTCCCATGTGACGCCCATGGACTTGGAACTCAGTGAAGAATGTTTCCCACTCAGAACAGCCAGTGATATAAGGATATATTACGACCTTGTGAAATAAACAGAGATGGCATATTGGTACTGGGATGATATCAGCAGAAAATGCTGGATCAGATAAAAGGAGGGAGACAGGGAGAATCCAGTGCAATCATGTAACAAATGTAGCTGGAAACAGCACATACTTACACTGGGTTTCTTCCAGTGTAGCGTTTGAGCGGTTTGAGCATAATAAGTGCTAAAATTAAAGCAAGCTTATTTTAATGTTGGGAATTTATTAAGGACCAAATATCAGCTTGGTGTCACATCCTTGCTATTTTACATGGAAAATACATTATGCTTTACATTGTGTGAATAGTTAATGATGGAATTGATCAGAATGGAATCCTTTTAGATTAGCATTCATTTAGGATAATCTACTTCTATGTGTTTCTAAATTTAAAAACAAATAAAAATGAAAGGCTTTCTCATAATAGTAAAGCTGACTCTAGCCCCACTTGATGTCCACAGAGACCAATGACATATATTTTTTAACAAACTGTCTGTTATTAAACATAATAAATGATACATCTACATCACCAAAGTCAAAATAAACATGGCCTGAATATAAAGCACCAAAAAAGACACCAAATTCTGCAATCCAACCAGATAGTATTTGCCAAAACTGAAACTACTGATACTAAGTGACAGTGTAACCAAGCAATCTGATACTGACTTATAATACTATATACTGTGTTACAGCCGGAACCATCAGAGAACCAGGGGATGTTGTCCTATTCTCCAGCAGCCTCGTAAATACTTTGCAGTGAGGACCTCTGTGAAATGTGATGATGTGATCATTTCTGGACCAAAGTAACAAACATGAAAGAAGAACATGTAAAAATATACCCCAAATGTTACCCCAAACACAGTGTAATTGGCTGTGTGGAACTGGCTCGTTAAGTTTGGAGCTGGAGATATGAGGTTAATGTAGCTTCAAGTGAGTTTTATAGGTAGCTAGCTAACATTAATGTCAATAGAAAATATTTTTGTGTCATAGCTGTACAAGCTAGCTAAAGAAGTAATGTTAAAATCTTTAGACTGAAACGTGTGTTTGTTGACTATCACACTTGGTCGCTACATGTGAGACAAAGGATAAATGGTGTAAATAATGGTTTTTAATGAACATTTCTGGTATGAAAACATTATTGATTGATTTATTTATTTATTACATTGTTAATTAGTTAGTTAGTTTAATCTGCTGGTTAGTTAGTTTAATCAGCAGTATTAGCAAGTTACTAAGCAACAACATATGATGTGAGAGCTATTAAAAAATAATAAATAAATAAATAAATATGTGTGTGTGTGTGTGTGTGTGAACAATAACAACAATAATGAAATCAATATATATATCAATATATATTTTGTATTAAATTATACATTTTTAAAGTCAATGTGTCTCAGACTAGCTAACGTCAACACAACATTAATGTTTATAGACTTCTATTGTATCATAGCTGTAAAAGCTGTCTAAAGTTAACTAATGTTAAAGAAGCAAATTTTAGACAGAAATGTGTGTTTGTTGATGATCAATTTTGCTCGATACATATTAAATATAATATAAACAGCTGTATGATCAAGTTACTAAGGAACAACATATGACACGGGAGCTAAAAAAAACTTATTTATTGATTTATTTATTATTATTAATTTAATTAAAAAGCAATGTATATACAATATTTTATTGTTAATAATTATAGTAATAATATTTTAAATTTTTTATACAATTTAATGAGAAATCTTAAAGTCAGTGTGTCTCAGACAAGTTAACGTCAACAGGTAACTTTAACGTTAATAGACTATAAACGTTATCTAAAGAATTAATGTTAAAAAAAAGTGAATTTTAGACAGAAACGTGTTTGTTGATCAATCATGCTCGATACATGTGAGGTAAAGGATAAATAGTGCAAACATGGAGGTTTTAATGAACGTTTCTGGTAATAAAACCTTATTTATTTATTTATTTAGTTAATTAATTAGTGACTTATTTAGTTAATTAAATCTGTAGGTTAATGTAAACAGCGGTTTCGCCACGTTACTAAGCAACGACATATGACACGTGAGCTATATTAAATAACGAATGCTTTATTTACATTATTATTTATTAATATTATTTTTGTTGTTGTTGTTTTTATTATTGTTATTATTTATAATAATAAAATAATTATAAAATGACATTTTTTAAAGTCAACGTGTCTCAGAGAAGTCAACGTCAGCACGCACCGTTAACGTGAACGCACACCGCCGCGATACAAGACAAGCTGTCAGGCTGCTCAGCACTTCTGAAACACACTCCGGACTCCTCGCCGGACCTGAACGTTACCGTCCGGATCAGGGGAAGCACACTGCCAGACTCTAACTCACCTAGAGACAAGAAAGGTTTGGTTTCCATGTTAGCTCATGCCAGCCCGCGGTCCGAGCAGGTGAACAGTACAGTCCTCTCCAGCAGGAACGAGCGCGAGCCGTGAAATCCGCTGTCAAAGCGCGCTTACTAACGGGACTGAAGTCTCCACTTCACTCAGCTCCATCAGGTCTGCTCACAGCGCGCGCAGTCCGGCCCACCGCCGAGCCGAGGGGCTGGGGCCCAGCGGAGGGGGAGCTCCGAGCAGCGACCGCGCATGCGCCGTCTCCTACAGCTACAGCACATTAGAACTCAAAACCATTCATGTGTGTAAAGAGCACAGGTGATGGCAATGACTGGTGATGGTAAAGAGCTAAATGTCACTTCATATGTCAGGAATTCTGTTGGAAATTAATCTTTGAGGAATTATGTGTAATGATTAGATTGACAGTGGCTGTATGTTGTTCAAAATACTTGACAGTTATGCCTAAAAAAATGAATATATCATAATATTATTTTAATTGTTTATGTATGTATCCGTATTATATTATACTTTATTGGTTAATTTATTTTGAATTTTAAACACTGTGCAAAAACAAGAGGAAACAGACCCTCCCTTTTCATTTTCCTCTATAACCTAATATCTGGTTTAGTGATGTCATTAACCCCACTCCTCTCGCTGATCAGTCAGAGTCTGCATGCAGGTTGAGCATGTACACATGGCCAGAGCAGTAAACATGCACTGCAAGCTCCTTTGGCATTTAAACTGGGATTTAATTTCGATGGAAACAAGAGATTTTTAGTTGTATTCTGAGCTTCATTACTCACTGAAAAACAATCAGATATCTAGCACCATCGGTCAGTCTTGTAGTTTATAATATGTGTATCATGTCTGTAGGTTACTCTGTCCCTGAGTTACAAAGCTTAGCATGAAACTGCCCACAAAGTGCAGCTCTTGGGTTCTGAGAGTTAAGATGCAAGCATTACTGATACAGGCCTTCAGTTAGGTCTAGCAGCATAATTCAACCCTTAAAAGGGGTGGATCCCTTTTGATCAGTTTTGTTGAAACAGCCCACACCCAGAGGGGCCTACCAGGATTTTTCCCAGTTCTCCTGATGGCCAGACCATCCCTGATCTTCACAGACCAGCATTGCCAATAGAATGAGATACTTGAGCCTAAGGACATTGACACATGACCTGTGGTAAGAATTGCTTAGATGGATCAGGGAGCAGTGGAACGGCATTGTTCCATTACAGCTAAGGATGGGGTCCTTGTAGTACCTTGTAGTACAAAAAAGTGCTGGTGTCTGTAAACATATATGGTATGTAAATGGAGAAGTGCTGTGTTTTAAATGTGTTCATGACTATTAAATCACTGAAATCTGTTTTTGCAGATTATTATTTACTAATTACTAAATTAAAAAATTAAGTAAAAAAAATTCTTGGTCTTTAAAATATGGATATTACATCTTGTATAATGCTGCCTTTTTCTGCGAGTGGCAGTTGTTCATGTTTTTTTTTTTTGTCTTATCTTTTTCCATATGTTACTGAAAGATACTGAACACTTCTCTGTTTATTGCACTGTATATTTGTCACTGTCACAAGAAAGGCATTATAAAGGGATCAGTCCTGATCAGGACATTCTCCTTAGTAAATACATCAGGAGCCTTATGTGTCTCCATACCACAATTTCTGCTCTAAGTACCTTTTCATATTTCATAGTTACAGAATTTTGAATTCCTAAGATGAAAAACTAACAATAAACTTAACAACAAGCCTAGAGTTTAAGATCGCAGAAAGAACGGTGAGAGTTTGATTTCTGTGAGGGTCTATGTAAAGTCACGCAAAACAATGGAAAATAAACAAAAGGTATGCTGAGGTAAGCATTGTTGTACACATTGTTTTGACGAAAAATGCAAGTGCAGCAAAGCATCAAAGCCCAGTTTCCCAAAAGCTGCTTGGAGTTATTCTTAACTGGCAGAGCAACTGTTTAGTGAGATGTCCCACAACAGTTTTGCACAGTATTGTAAAATTAGCCATTTTTACAATCCAAAGGGTTATCGACAATGTGCTCATCCCATCTCTTGCTTGTCCTACATGTAGTATACAGTCAAGATGTTTTGTAAAATGTCATTCATAGAATTACAGAGAGGACCCCACATTTATTATTTAAAATGTCTAGAACAAGGTTACAAAGAAATTGGAGGAGCCCGTCTTTTCATAAACCACAGACATTAGTTTGGTTTGCACTTGTTTGTAGATGTGAGTGGTTCACCATGGCGAGATCCAAAGAGCTCTCTGAGGCCTTCAGAAAGAAGACTGAAGATGCAGACTGGGAGTCTGGGAAGTCGATTTTAGGACAATTACAAATCAGCTGTTCTACTGTCTGCAAAACCATTTATAAGTCAAATAGCCAACAAAATGGCCAGGTCAGGCCATCCAAGCAAGTTCTGCCCAAGAGTAGAAGGAGTGTCCAACAATCCTAGAATGTCTTTACAGGTTTTAAAGGTAGCTCTTGGTAAAATATATGGCCCCCTGCATTGAATGTTGATGTGATTTCTCCCAGAGTAGAAGTACACACGAGATAATGCAGATCGAGGAATGTTAAATGCCCACACAACTTCGGAAATGGAATGTCCCATCCATCTGCCACAAACCACCACACCTCGCTCAAACTGTTCATAACTTCCCATGACTTTTTGCACAGCAGTGTATTATCTCCATCTCATTATTATTGAAATGAAGACAAATTGTCCAAATATGTTATATATACTAAGAGGAAGAACCTAAATCGTATGACAGCAGGTCAAAGCCCTGAAAGAGGCCTGCCCAAGACTGCAGATGTTTATTTATTTATTTATATATTTTGTGCTGAGTGCTTGAGCATATAGCTGCAGTACATACTGCATGAAATTCATAATTAATGAATGCTTGCTGCATATCAAAGATCAAAAACAGTCTTCAGCATTATGCAGGGAACGTTTAAAGGATGTGCCATAAGTGAATTTAAATAAGATGTTCAGTGAATGTGCTGATATTGCATGTGAGTGGGCACTGGGGAGGGGTGGCGTGCTTAAATTCAATTTGCATTTTATATTGGATGCAATAAAGAATTCTAAAATGTATTATTCAGGCCAGAGAGTAGCGGTTGGTTTAGTAGCCAGTGGGATGTAAATTTGCCTTTTTGATAATCATTATAATGAAGTATTTATTGCTGTCTGGATGCTCCAGCTGCATGCTATGAACAGATTGAACCAGAATGGCTTGAGAGAACAAGAGATAGAGGAACAGGCAGACAGAAAGAGTGAAAGAGAGAGAGAGAGAGAGAGAGAGAGAGAGAGAGAGAAACTTGAAACCCACAAGACTGTCTCCTTGCAGAATATCAATGAGCCTAGGGATATGTCTCGCTACGGCACACGCTTTCTTATGCACTGTCACATGCTCTCCTCACACAGTTACATGTGCTCCTTAACAATGTGTGCACTATAAAACGGAGAGGAGCAATTAGCTCCACTCAAGCTGCCATTATCGTATTAATAGCCCTGTCATATCTTCAGGAAATTAGGTCAGGATCTTCTTGTACTCTCCTCGCATGCTTAGGATGCAGACGGCCTTCATGCGCTTCTGCGGTTGAGGAATCACTTGACATTGAGAGAATCTGAACTGTGCTACAGCAACTATGCGGCAAGTGGAGTTTTGGGGGAGTTTGGGTGGATGCATAAAAGCTCTTTTACTGTGGGTTTCCCTTAATAACTTTTGCATGGATGTTTTTTTTAACTTGACCTGTTTTGTAAATGAGTTGCATAAGTGAAGTCAAGCCTATTTACTTATCTTTATATTTAAAGAGCAACAACAGCAGCCTTGAGCCCCGCCTGTTTCTCTCCACTTCTGAATTCTATGTAATCATGAGCAGGACATTTTGCAGATAGATGCTACTCAAACAACATAACAATAAATTAGATAAGAGTTAATCAGGGTTTTGTACAAGGGGCGACAGTGCCACCTACAGACCTCATGCAACATCGCTACCACAGTGTTGGCATGCCAGCTACAAGCCTCGTCCAATGTTGCTACCGCAGTTTCAGCATGTTGACTACAGGCCTCATCCAACATCGCTACCCCTGTGTTGGCATGCTGACTACAGGCCTCCTCCAACATTGCTACAGCAGTATTGGCATACTGGCTATGGGCCTCATCCAACATCGCTACCCATGTGTTGGCATGCCAACTACAGGCCTCCTCCAACATTGCTACAACAGTGTCAGTATGCTGGCCACAGGCCTCATCCAACATTGTTACCTCAGTGATACCATGCAGGCTACAGGTCTCGTCCAACAACACTTCCGCAGCATCAGCATGCTGGCCTTCATCCTTATTCATCATTGTTAGTTCATCTTTAGCACTGTATTTAAACTAGGCCCCCTGTCCACCCTGACATCATGTCACATGACTTACACCTAACACTTACTTACATGAGTCCTTTCAAAGATTTGCTGGCAAATCAACTTTATTTTTGTATGAAATCATACACTAATAATAGAACACACAAGCAGCTTTTTGCTACACCGTTCTGTGAATTCTGCTGATTTTGCTCTTTAATAGTGTCCTGATATATGGATATTATTCTCCCTTTTTAACACAAACCATACTCTTAACATCAAAGGTAGACTTTTTGGAGTGATGCCATTTTTGATTCTCTAAAAAAGTGGATCAATAAGCATCCACTTTTGAAAAGTGTCTGAAGTTTAAAGAACATCAACATGATCTAAACATTCTTTACCAGTTGAAGAAGTCTCCTAGAACCAAACATAGGCCTACAAGTCAGGAGTGTGTGTCACTGCATTCGTGAAAATACTCTAAATATGCAAAAAATTGCCCCAACGCCTTAATAACACTTGTTCAAACAAAGACCACACAGGCGAGGATCAAACCCAACTGTAATATAAGAGGTTGCTAAAGTTTTTTTGTATGTGTATTTAATGTACATATGTCTTCAGAGATCCACAGCATCAGGCAGCTCACTGTGGCCAAGCATGGCTGGGAAAACGAATGAGAAGAGAGTCAGAGGTTACAACAACAGCCTGCGAGGCTCAGAGCCCAGCCTCACTTTTCAAACGACGTCCTCTGAGGAGAACGCCCCACCATGAGTGACTCCAAGGCACACTAAAATCAGACATCAAGGTTCAGCCCATTTCAATATGATGTGCTTCCTCAGATCACAGTTGTGTGGACTATTTCTAATCTACGGAAGTCATAATTAAGTCAGAAATTTCTTTACTTAGTTGTGATTTATAGAGCACATTGATACATCCTCATTATTGAGATTAATGGTGACTCTGAACCCAAGCCCAGTACATAAACCAGTCTCATATCTCATTGGCTCTTGGTACTGTGCTTTTCAGATCAATTATATATACGATCTTTGCTCTGACTGGCCACCCTTGTGTGAATGGGTGGGGCTAAACTGACATAGGCTGAAGGTAGAGACCGATATACAGTAAGTTCAAATTTAGTTTTTTTGTGACATCACAAAAACATTCCATTCGATTCAAAACAGACTGTATACACTTGGAAATGAATGAGAACTTTTCATTAAAAATCATGCACATTTAGCTTTTCTATGATTGGGTTCTTTAAAAAGTCTTTGTTTCTTTTTGCCAAAATGTAAATGTTCTTCTATGGCATGAACGTTCCAGATTCCAGAGACCAGTACAGTTTACTGCTCTGAAAATGACAGAAAAGCTCAGTTTCATAAGGAAATGTGATATGTAATGTAGGTTTTTAATTCAGAGTGTCGAATTATTTATATTCCATTCTTCACAAAAGGTTCGCACAATATACGGGGCAGCTGAGACCTTTCAAAATGATACGAAACCGCTAAAATTAATGTGTCAATGTGCTGGTCTACCCTGCGTGAAATCAGAGCTGAGTTTGCTTAGTTGATGTTCACATTCCTCAGCAGGGATCAGGAACCACAAACGGCCCTAAGGTCAACCTTCTGTTAACTCATACACTGTGGGGGGCAGCAAGGGGGAGAGGCAAGAGAAATGGAGAGTACAGACAAACAGCTTCATGTTGACTTTGACTTTTCATAATACATGGATAAAGACAGTGTGAGCGGTCGTTATTTACACTATGTCAAAATGTTATGATGAATGGATCAATAGAAATGCTCCAGATCCAGACCAGATCCAGAGTGGTGGGCAGCCCCTGTCCATGCCACACGGGGAGCAGCTGGGGAGTGAAGTGTCTTGCTCAAGCACACTTCTGTTATATCCTGCCAGTTCAGGGAATCAAACCTTCTAGTCACAAGGCTGGTTCCCTACTCACCAGGCCATGGCTGCCCATACGCATATATATACCTAGTATATATTTTGAGAGAGATCCGGGGTAGGGTATATTTTGTGTCAGGGTGTATTTTTGTTATGTGAAGGATGTTGGGAGTGGGGGTCAATAAGAAAAAGTGTTTTCTTTGTCACAAATGTAGTCAATGAGTCGTAATGATGTCACTACTAGTGCATCTCAAAAAAATTGTATATTGTGAAAAAGGTCTTTGATAATTTCATTCAAAAGTCTATCATATTTTATATTTATTACATTTAAAGTCAAGATTTTTTTGTTTTGAAGCCGATACTGTATGTAGTCATCTTTTTAAATTTGAATTAAGATGTTCTAATTTTTTGAGATTCTGGATTTCTGGTTTTCGTGAGCTATAAGCCAAAATTCTTCTTCTTTTGGTTGCTCCCTTTAGGGAGCATCTACCTCCATCTTGCCCTATCCCCTGCCTCCTCTACTGTTACAAGCTACTGTATAAGCCAAACTTATCAACTGTAAAACATAAAAGGCTTAAAATGTTACTTTACGTGTAATGAATATAAAATAGGACGGTTTACTTTTTTGACTGAAATGAGCTTTGAATGAAATGAGCTTTGTAACAATAGTCAAAATGTTTTGTGATGCAGTACTATAACTGCTAACAAACAGCCGAATGTCCTTTTATGAGCATGTTGCTGCCTGAATCGCCACACATTTGCCTTAAACTGGTGTTGTGCTGGTTATTATTCTCAAATAGATATTCTTAGGTGTTTTTTTTAAACAGGCTGTTATCTCTAAATATGCTACAATAACAGTGTTATTATCCTATTTATTAGTTCTTTAGCCTCATAGCTGGTTGATTTATAATGCAATGTATAATGTAATAATATCAAAATAATATAATAAGACTGTACATTTAACTTTTAACGGAACAATTTACATAAATACATATATTTTCACATAAATACATAAATTCCACTCCATTTTAACTTTTTGCTGAACACTAAGGACAAAATCTCTCACAGATGTAATTTTACTCTTTGTGACACTGTGATCAAACAGTAAGCAAGATGTCCATCAAAGCCAATGTCCAGCAGGTGATAAAGCAGAGCTCAGATCCCGGCCGCAGGGCAGCGTGTTCACAACAGACAAATTGAGATATGGCTTTCTGACTGATCTCTCAGGGATCAACGCCAAGTGCAGGGGCTCAGGGGCTGTGATTTAGTGGGTTTAACTCGCTTTCCCTCTCCCTCTCTGCTGGTCAGCCACCATGGAGGAAAGAGAGGGGCAATCAGCCCCACCATAAATCTCCACACTTCCTTCTACTTCAAGGGAATGCCCCCCAGTGCACAGCTCATTAAACCTGTTTTCCACTGGACACACACACACACACACACACACACACACACACACTCAATGTGGACCTATTTTCAAATAGTCTTTTGTTTCCATGGGAAAATGTTTGGATATCTGAAAGCCATTATATCCACACACATTTTTATGAGCTTATTTAACTTGTTTTAATTTGTCTTAAAATGTTTTCTTGTGAACATGTTTCGTTTTATTGCCCATTATTAATAAATGTTTAAAATGTGCAAAAATGTCTTTTTTATAAAATTTTAAAGATTATTAACCTTTTTTCGACTTGTTTTAAAATACAACAAAATACATTTTATTGCTGGTGTGCAAAATCCCTACTCAAAACAATTCTGGAGGCAGCTCTGCCTCTGAGGCAGAGCAAATGCAATGGGTTCAGAGAATAACCGATTAAAATTACCAATAGGCAAAACTTTAGATATGTTTATCTGTTCCTCAGAGCTCTATATGTAGATGAAATGTATACAATTTAGCAACTAAACCCTTCGTGCAATACAACCACATATTCAGCTCCGTGGAGTAGATACATTTTTTAAAGCTCAGTCTACTGGTTAATTTAAACAATTGGATTTGTTCTGCCTCAGAGGCAGAGCTGCCTTCGGAATCATTTTGAGTAGTGATTTTTCAGACGAGCAAAATAAAAAAAAAAATCTAATTTAAATGTTTATTCAATTTTAGTTCACTTTCACAAGATAAAATGTCTTAAAACAAGTAGAAAAAGTTTAATAAAATAATATTTATAGAATATCAAAGCCATACATTTTATATATTTATATTATATTTGATATGGTTTCACTTCATTTGTATCACTTTCATTGGAAAATGCCTGCTTTAGTGTACTTTTCTTCTCTTTATTCTTTAGCAGTGTGAGGTTGAATATGAGTGTCTAGGATGGAATCTGCTGCAGTCGTAGGGGGCCAAGCACTACAGCATTTGCCACAGAGCAGCAAAGTGTAACGAGTGTGTGTAACGACGAACTGAAGAGTGCCTGACTTCTCCACAGCCCCGGATAGCTGGCACACACTCTCCATGTTTGCATCTCCATCGCTTAATCCAGATGGTCAACTCCCTGTGAACTCCCTGGGCTAACTGCACCGAGCAGCATGAGTGTTACTTCACTGCTGCCCTATCAGACACTGAGAGACTGAGAGAGACCGGCGGTGAGGAGACAAGAGGGTGCAAACTTGAAAATACACACACACACACACACACACACACACACACACACACACACACACAACACATAAAACCACAGGGTCAGCACTGACCACAAACTCTTGATGACATCTGTTTTTCATTAACATCTCTCTCTCTCTCTCTCTCTCTCTCTCTCTCTCTCTCTCTCTCTCTCTCTCTCTGACACAGACACAGGCTATACATTCATAATAACAGTCTGCTTCTGCTCAAAGAGCTGTCAGCAGCCAAGACTTTCTCAGGATGTCAACACACACACACACACACACACACACACACACACACACACACACACACACACACACACACACACACACACAGAGAGAGAGAGAGAGAGAGAGAGAGAGAGGAAGTGAAAGCATAAAGCAGAGTGTAGAATTAGAAAACAGTGGAGAAAAAGTGAGGAAATGATGGTGGGGGAATATTAAAAGGGGAGAAAAGTGTAGAGAGGGCCATTCAAGTAAATTTAGAGAGTCTGTGAAAGTGAAAAAAGACAGAAAGAATTGGGAGACGTAGAAGCGCTTGGAAAGCAAAGGAAAAGTATAAAGAGACAAAAGATGGAGAGTTCAGCGAGAGAGAGAGGGTAATAGAGAGAAGTGAGAGACACTTTTGAGAGAGCGAGAGAGAAAGAGGGAGAGTGGGAGGTAAACAAAAGGGTGCCATATATGGATTTGGGTGCTCAATGCACCTGGCTCCTGATGTTAGACCCAAGGAGTCACTGGAGTGTAGAACGATCTGCCTTTAAGTGGACAGAGTGAGACAAAGTGAGTGGCTTACACCAGCACTACTGTCTCAGCTTGTCTCACACACTTCAGCTGTTGGAATTGTTCGTTCAGTGTTTACTGGCTTAAACGAGTTTATCTGTATTACATTAGACACTTGCATTGTTTATAACACATTAAGGCTTAGTGTTAAGTTATTGCTAGTGTTTAATGATAATATTCAAATGTTAATAGACATGTACATGACTAATTACAATGAATTAATGAAGGAAATACATGTAATAAAGAAATTATTTATTAAGAAGTTATATGTTTTATATATGATTGTTATTGAACAATAGAAAAAAATATTTAATTATAATTAATAACAGATAAATAAAGAGTTGTAATTATGTTTATTTTCAGTTAGGGCTGGGCAGTATGGACAAAAATGTATATAATATCTGGCAGTATTATGTTTTTGCATTACATAGTTTTTGTCAAAAAGAGAAAAAGAAAAAAAAGAAAAAAGAAGAAAAAAAAACGATATTATATAGGTGTGAGGTTTATTCTAAAGTAAAACATTTGATTTTCATCATGTATATATTGAAGGATTTGAGTGTAATTGAGTGACCCAAACAAACAAATAAATAAATAAATATATATTTATTTATATATCGATCAAACATAACATTATAGTCACCTCTTTGTTTACTCTGCTGTCATTTTCTAAGCTCCTCCTGATCATACAGGGTATTTGTAATTCTATAATTACACACTGTGGTTCATGTTTCTCACTTTATTATCCTTCTTTCACCTGATCTTGGTCAGGACCCACTGGACCACCACCCGAGCAGGTATAGTATGTACTGTAATGTGGGAGGGTGGAGTTATTCTCAGCTCTGCAGTGTCTGTGACATGTGGTAGTGTGTTAGTGGTCCTCTGGTATGTGAGGATCAAACACCGCAGTGCTGCTGGGTGTTTTAAACGCATCCTCTGGGCAGTGCCCACAGGTGCTGTTGTCTATAATTTCTGGTTGGTGGACCTTTATTACAAACAAATCTGGTAGCAAATTTTTTTTTTTGCTAGTGGTAGCAACTAGTTTTTTGACAAATTGTCTCCACTTGTTGAGTTACAAGTGATAAATAGTGTTAATGTATATATTTATGTATTAAAGTTTACAAATCACCAGCAAAAAATAGTACTACTAAGGGTTTGACTCTGAATTTAATATTTACTTATTAATCTCCTGCATTGTTTCTCTGCAGCTGCTGTGTATCATGTTGTAGCTTCTGGAACAATAGGTGAGAACTTAGCGTGCATGGATTTAGAGGTTAATGTCTTACTTGTCAGCATTTAATTGCTGCATATGATGGCTTAATATCATGATTATAAACTTTCTGTGGACTATCTTCTCTCTCACTTTAGTTTAAAGACATCTGAGCCTTGTAGCGGCTCCTGCAGTGCTTTTTCTGCCTGTTGTTCCTCACAGGCTCCTTTGGAGGACCCCTCAGCCGAGATCCTGCCATTTTGTAATACTTTGGAGAGAGCACAGTCAGACGAACTTCACCCAGGAGTAGGTCAGAGTCAGGTCAGTTCATAGGCACCCTGCCATCAGGCCAAAGGATACCTGCCTCTCACCTTCTATTACTGTGTATATGGGTGTTCCTGTGCTACACTCTGATTCATCTACAGCGCCCCACCACAGTTACGCTCTTGACAACAGCCTGCTCTGCAACCTGGAGTGCACTTGGCACTGTTGTTATCTGACTGTCTGCCTGTATGGCTTTAAAAATGGGACAAATTGGGAAAAAAAATTATAAATGTATCTACCTGTCTGTTTGTCTGACTGTCTGTCTGTCTGTCTGTCTGTCTGTCTGTCTGTGGCTTCATGACATGTCTATTTAATTACCATGTTAGAATAATACAAAACCTATGTGCCATAACTGTCACATACCATCTTTTCCATCTCCCCAGAATTATTTATGTTAAATTAAGCAAATAGAATTACATTTATGCAGTGTATCGTGCAGTACTAATGCAGTGATAATGCAGTAATCATGCAATAAAAGGTAATTTTATTAGAGAAAATGTGACTTCTTTCCAGTTCTAAAGTAAAATGTCGTGCATCATTGGTTCTTTTGGTTTACTAAACTTTAGAACTGGGCTAA
This sequence comes from Acestrorhynchus altus, assembly GCA_034509495.1. Lineage (NCBI taxonomy): Eukaryota > Metazoa > Chordata > Actinopteri > Characiformes > Acestrorhynchidae > Acestrorhynchus > Acestrorhynchus altus. The sequence goes on along the minus strand of CM067522.1, from coordinate 15,647,477 downwards.
GTAATTACTGAAAAGAACTGAAAGTGTTTGACAGGAAATTTCCATAATAAATACTGATCTTTAATTAACTTTAATTGCTACTAAAGTTGAATTAAACTTGAATTTGAATTAAAAGTTGAATTAAATTAAAGTTGAATTAAACTACAGAACATAATGCAGAATTTATACGCTTTAAAGAAGAAAAACTGAAATGTCTAGTGTAAATCACACAAATAGGAGTGTGATGAAAAATAAACAGAGGGATATCAGCACCTAAATGGCTTTTGCTCCAGTCACTAATGGGTTTTATGAAGGACGAAGGAAACGGGATAGCGCTATTGCATTTCCAGAGTTTTTGTCATTGCTATTTTCATTCAATTGTCTCAGCATTTGAGAGCATTTTCAGAACCCACAGAGGTATCAAGTGTTTTCAGGGTTTAAAGAAAGAGGCAGATTTTCTTTCATAGATCACAGAGGACTGAAAAACGAAGTTTAAAAGAACAATAAAAGTGTGGGTGACAGTTTGCATGTGATGCTCCTGCAGTTGGTGGAGCATGTGCGCTGCCTGAGGGGGAATAAAGGTAGAGAGAGAAAAAAACTGAGATGCCCTTTGGAGAATAAGGGCTCTACTTTCTCCAACAACCTCTGTTATATCCTCTAGAGATAAAGTGAGGTGCTACCGAGGCTTTCTTTTTCCAGAAATGCTGTAGGCACTGTGAATTGGTTTGCCCCTCGATTTTTCTTTATCTGCCTCTCTCTCTCTCTCTCTCTCTCTCTCTCTCTCTCTGTCTCTCTCTCTCTCTCTCTCTCTCTCTCTCTCTCTCTCTCTCTCTCTCTCTCTCTCTCTCTCTCTCTCTGTCTCTCTCTCTCTCTCTCTCTCTCTCTCTCTCTCTCTCTCTCTCTCTCTCTCTCCGTCTCACTCTGGGCTCATATGAATTTTTCCCTGTGATAAATGATCAGAGGCACAGACCGTGTGGTTGTGGCTTTGCCAGAAATCCCCCGGGATGAAGAACAAAGTCACCCCTAAAAAACAGAAAAATGCTGCACCTGCACCTAAATTGTGCAGACTGGCTATTTCGGACACTTTTGTGTCTCCGTCTTTCTGTCTCCATCATTAATCAGCAGGTTATAAAATATAAATGACAAATAATGAAATGATGGCCCTTAGGCAGTATTAACCATGTGACAGTGACCACGTGCCACACTAGGCCTCCTGTACATGAGCTGAATATGAAAACCCTGGAAGTTTTGACCACTGATAATGTGTGCTGAGGTCAACATATACTGCTCACTCTTCCTAAAAAATATACTTGATGGAACGACCATCATTCAAACAATTGTGTATTGTTAAATGTTCAGTTAAAATGTAATACTGCATACATAGGAAATTTGTCCTCTGCATTTAACTCTTCCGCAGTGAAACACACACACACACACACACACATACACACACACACGTGAACTCACATGCTAGGGGGCAGTGAGCACATTTGCCTGGAGCGGTAGGCGGCCCTATCCACCTATCCGGGGAGCAGTTAAGCAGAGTTAAGTGCTTTGTTCAGGGGCACTTCAGTCACATCCTGTCAGTTCAGGGAATTGAACCAGCAACCTTCCAATCACAAGGCTGGTTCCTAACCACCAGGCCAGGGCTGCCCCCAAGTTAGTTTCATTGCTTCTCAGTTTAATTGTTGACACTTTAGTACAGTTTCTACACTGTAAATAAAAACGAGTTAGTCGGAAGTAGTGGTCAGTAACTCAGGAATAAAGAAATGAATGGCATAAAAAATAAGTAACCATCAAATAGTTTAATTATCATCCTTAAGAGGTGCAGAAATCATAGACCACTTTGGCTCCCTAAAGAACTATGTGTAAGAAAGTGTGAAGTGTGAGTGTGAAGAACCCCTTTAAAGGTCTGTAAATATAGAACCTAAGAATAAGAACTTGTCAGTCTGCCAATTGGTATTAACTACAACTTAATTTTTAAATATTTGGTTAAATTCAATAATTGACATCCATAAAAAGATAAGAGACAAGATTAGATAATCCTTTGTAAGTCTGGCAGTGCACACACACACACTATATATATATATATATATATATATATATATATATATATATATATATATATATATATATATATATATATATATATATATACACACACCAATAAGCCATTACATTAAGACCACCTCCTTGTTTCTACACTCACTGTCCATTTTATCAGCTCCTTTTTCCATACAGGAACACTTTGTATTTCAATCAATTCTGTCTGTTGTCAATCTGTTTCTCTGTAAACTTTGTTAGCCCCCTTTTGCCTTAATCTTCAACAGTCCAAATCCAACAGGACCACCATTGTTGGGCCATTTTCAGCACTGCAGTGTCACTGACATGGTAGTGGTTGTGTGTTAGTGTGTGCTGTGCTGATATGAGTGGATCAGACACAGCAGTGCTCCTGGAGTGTTTAAACTCCTCAGTGTCAGGCTGGACTGAGAATAGTCCACCAACCCGAAATATCCAGGCAACAGCGTCCTGTGAGCACTGATGAAAGACTAGACAATGACCAACACAAACTGTGCAGCAACAGATGAGCTTCTGTCTCTGACTTTACAACGACAAGGTGAACCAACAAATGAGGAGTGTCTAATAGAACGGACAGTGAGTGGACACAGTGTTTAAACACCCCAGCAGCATTGCTGTGTCTGATCCACACTAACACCCCACCACCATGTCACGTGCTAAGAATGACTTAACCTTCATTCCTATCCCAAAACAACCAGTGTTTACCAGTGTAAATCAGAGACACTGGCTACATCTCTCCAAACTGATTTCACCTTTGTAAACTGAACCGTGTTCAACTGTGTGTTCAGTGTTTCTTTTGTAGATCAGGAAAGTAGGATAGCTTTTAGTGTCAAAGCCTTGCATTATCCCATCTGGCATAAGTCATTCCTCACTCTTCCTTCCATATGGCGCGCTGTCACTTCATGACAAGCTGAATACAGCTTGATGAGCCAGGCTGCTTGCTGTGCTTATGAACTCCATACCCTGGCATGCTTAACTAGTCTGCTACTTTAATTCAATTTAATAAGCCAGTCTTCTTTTTCTCCATCATTAAATATTTCAGAATGAACTAATATTAGTCTTGTTGGATTGTGTTTGACAGTGGGGGTTGCTGTAGATCCCTCATCAGCTGCTGCATTTCTCTAGCATCGTGTGGGATACAAATGAATCCATATGACTCTTCTATCCTTGTTTCAGATCTAGGGTTAGACAGTGATTACTTATGGGCAACATAACAGAAATTCAGGTGGGACTTTCCAGGCCTGTGGTCCCTGAAGTCGAGAAAAAATGGTTCTCTCAACTAGAGCAATATGAACACTGAGAGAGCACTAATGTGCCATTTCTTCTTCCTCTAATAACTCTCTCAACACATCCATTCTCCTGGCCTTACACGTCATTATTTTCACTGAAGAGTGGAACAAAATAACACTGGTGTGCAACCTGGAGCTAAAAGAACCACCCTTTCTTGTCAGATTCCACACTGAATGTTCAACAAATTAGTAATTTTCTTATTCTTACAATTAATAATGATATTGATAAAGGGTTACTGTGTATATGATGTATGTTCAGTACTATTGTGTACTACTGTGTAAATGGAAATCATACTGCACATACAGTGTGTATGTGCAGTATGTTTTCCATTTGACTTCCCCATGATCTCCAGACACTGTATGGATGTATTTCAGTCTCACCAGAAACACACCTGACAAACAGATTAGATAAACAAACAGGCCTGTAACTGTAACAAAATGTATAATTTTGTGCAGCAAAACTAAAAATCTCCTTCAGTTCAGGGTTCAGTTAAGGTTAGGTTAGGTTAAGGATTTGGTTATGGTTAAGGTTAGGTTTAGAGCCTGGGTTAGTTTTAGTTTAGTTAAGGATAGGGAAGGGTTAGGTTAGGTTTAGGTTATGGTTAAGGTAAGGTTTATGGTTAAAGTTAAGTTTATGTTAGGGTAAGGGTTAGGTTAGGCTAGGTTTAGGTTATGGTTATGGTAAGGGTTAGGGTTTGAGTAAGGGTTAAGTTAAGTCTAGGTTATGTTTAGGGTAAGAGTTAGGTTAGTTTAAGGTTAGAGTTAGTGTAAGAGTCAGGTTAAGTTTAGGTCAGGGTAAGTTTCAGTTATGGTTAAGTTTAGGGTGAGGATTATGTTTAGGTTGAGGTTTAGGCTCAGGTAATAAAGTATACTGGTTGCTTTATCATTCGTGAACATAGTACAAATAGTACAAATCTGAAATGGCCTTTTTTTCACGCCTGTTTTTCTCTTTCTCTTTTTTTAATGATTATATAAGTAAACATCTTAACATGCTGACTTCTTAACTAACTTGAACAATACACATGTCTAAAGTGAGTAGATTATAGATTGTTTTGTTCCAGTACAGACTGTAGAGACACCACACATTGGGGCAACTGACCCAGTGTCCTGACATAACATAAAACCGTGTGTATGTGTGTGTGTGTGTGTGGGGGTGGGGGGGTGGGGGGGTGAGTGAACAAGAGCAGCGGGTACATATTAGATTGGTGACTGAAATAGCTACATGCCCAGTCCAATGACACATTGATTTAATCCCAAGTTTGTGCATTCAGGCGCTAATTGGACTGATATGATCTGACAGTCTGGCTGCAACATTGACTGCAAAACTGTTGCTGATATATGGTATAGACCCCAGATAATTCAATAGATGTAGTTTTCGAACACTTGCCAGTTATGCGCTCATTAGATTGCAACAGTTCTCCAAAGTGACATATAAAGCATAGGGGTGGTCCATCAAAGGTCATTTTTCATGAGTGATGAATTTTCATGCATCACTTTTAGCACAGGTTTTGAAACCAGTCTTAAATTTAATGATGATATGATGGGACACCCGAGAACATGATTACATTCAGAATCAAAATGTGCTACATTGCAGTTTATAGTGAAATGTCATGCCAACGCTTGTGAGTGAGCTATCTTGGCAAATCTTGTGTGTCAATGGGAAGTGAAAGTGCTAACCTCAGCAACATTTTCACCTACAGACCAGAAGTAACACATTATCACTTTTGTTTGATTTCATTCATTTAATCATTTTACAATACAGTCATTACAGATGTTAAATCATCCGGGGTTAGATTATGGTTTAGGTGACATTAAGGTTGTGGTTAAGGTTAGGGTATGGGTTTGGTGAACTTTAGGTTAACATTAAGGTTAGATTTAAAGTCTGGGTTAGGTTTAGTTTACTTTAGTTTACAGATAAGAGTTAGGTTAGCATAGGCTAGGTTAAGTTAAGTAAGGTTAGGTTAAGTTTAGGTTATGGTTAATGTTAGATTTATAGTCTGGGTTAGGTTTAGTTTAGATTAGGTTAAATTGAATGGTTAAGGTTAGGGTTAAGGTTAAAGCTCAGGTTAGTTTTAGGATTTGTGCTCATATCAGCATTGGTTTGAATTAAGATGCATCTGTTTAATGGAAATAATGGAAATGTTCATATCATGTCATGAAGTAATTTATCTGCATCAACATATTTACTTCAGTCTATTACAATGTTTCACTGCTGCTATTTCACTGATATTTAGTTTATATATAACTGTTTATATAATGCTTATTTAATATAATATTAAACCATAACACATACAGTGGAAAACATTAAGCAACAGATCTCCCACATAACCCAGAAAGCTGCCCTGTTGCTGACTGTCCTTTGCCCTTCAATATAGCGTAATGGATGTTATGAAACATACAAAAGACAACAGCTTGAAAAAATATGATTTTGATGCCAGCCCCCATTCTGTTTTGACATATCTTCTAATCTAATGGGAAAACCTATAAAAGGATGAGTTGTCATCCCTAGGGAGGAGTAGGTCACTGGAGCCACCGTGTCACTCCTGGCCTGTGGGTGAAAATGTTGCTGAGGGCAGCACTTCCACTTCCCATTGACACACCAGATTGCCAAGACAGCTCACTCATGAGTGTTGGCATGACATTTCACTCTAAACAGCAATGAGATTATGTTCCCTGATATAACGGGAAAGCCAAATATTTTAAGAGTGGTTTCAAAATCTGTGTTAAAAGTGGTGCATGAGAATTCATCACTCATGAAATGACCTTTGACAGACCACCCCTACACTTAATATGTCACTTTGAATATCATCATAGCTGGGAAGTGTTTGAAAACTAAATCTATTGAATTATCTGGGGTCTATACCATATATCAGCAACAGTCCTATTAGCACCTGAATACACTAACATCCCTACCCTAACCCTAACCACAACCCAAACTTAGCCTAACTTAACCCTTATCCTAACCTTAATGTAACCTAACTTTTACCATAAACCTAACATGTGATCATGTAAAGTGTGTAACTACTGCTCTGCAGAATATTTTAAATAATTAAAAATGAAATAACTTCATCAATCAAAAGTGATGTGAATGTTTATTTTAAAGTCACTTTAAAAGGATTTCCAGAGATACCTTTATTTTTAGTGGTCAAAGCTATTAGGACAGCATTAAATGTGGGTCTGGACACACACATGCACACACACAAAGAGATGACCTGATGCCAAAGCTTGGATTTCCATTCAATTGCTAATGCCCAGTGTCTTCACACAATTACTTCACAAGGCAGCGAAAGCTCCAGCAATTCTAACATCATTGCTTTCTTAAATTCTCATGCCGGCTGGGAAATAATCCATGACATTTCAGCAACATACATTGTGCCATTGTGTCTCTTATTTTTATCCTCTCTTCTATATCCAGCTCTGAAAAGCTGATCTCATCTCCCTCTGCACAAGACTAGACCAAAGGCAAAGGCAAAGGCAGTCTGAAGTCATTCGTCGTCATTCATGCACAGAACGACAGAGCTTGGATGAGACACAAAGACAATATGTGGAGGAAAAAACCCTCTTTTATGGGAAATAAGTGCACGGTAAAGTGACAAATGGCACATTACCTCATACGTGATTTCCAGTTATGAACAAATAGAACTGGAGGTGAGTATGACACACAGGAGTGAGAAAAGATGCATCTAGTTCATAAAATAGATATTTACCTTTACGCCTCTATCTGTATTATGTGTTAATTATGTGTGGCAGACGATGATGTCCATCAGATTTGTTTATCATATGTTTTTTTAAAGGGAAAAACAGGCTACAAAGAGTTATTTGAGTGATGCAGTAGATAAAAATAAAATTAAAATATCTAACTAAAATAGAGGCCCCAATGGCAACAGTTAGCCACTTACTGGGAACCAGCGCACTGGACATTAGTGGCAAACTTGTTTAAAGTTGTTAGCCAGTAAGAGATATTGTAAAATAGTAATTCATGTAGCAAACAGTAAATGGTGTTGGTAAGACTATAAAATGCCATGCAGCCCACTTTGTACTTGACTTCATTATCATCAGTTTATTAAAGGATAGTTACATGCCATTGTTTACTTATTTAAATAGGAAGAACAGTGGTTCTGGGTCAAATTAGGATAGTATTTTAGGAAAACCAGCCTAAATTTGTAATATATTTGAATGATCTTTTAATGGGAGGATGATTTAATGCAAGTGAAGGCGGCAATGCTAAGGACACATTTTAGTTGACCTCTTTATAGCCTAATTTCAGAGAACTGTTCATAGGCGAATACACTTACACTGCAAATGAGATAGTTGGTAATATCTGAGCTGCAGACAGCAGTGATAGCATTCCAGTTTTTTGCCGGATCAATGTTGGATCAACATTCAACCATGGTTAAGGTTAAAGTCAAGCTTTGAGTAAGAGTTAGGTTACATTTAGGTTATGGTTATGGTTAGGGGTAGAGTGAAGGTTAGGGTAACGTAAGGTAAAGTTTATTTTAAGGTTTAGATTAGGTTAAGTTTAGGTTAAGGTGTATGTATATGAATTCATTGATAATGAATTCAAGAAGGTTCATTATCTTCTTTATGGAACCAAAGTGGTTCTTCTAGACATTGCTCAAAAAATGACTTCATGTAAAATTCATTTCCCACTTGCATGCTTCAGTCGCCCAAGGGTCCTGTCTGTGAATACTTACATTATGTTGTCATATCTCCAAACCCAGCATTTCCTAAGATGTTTTCAAGCCCAAAGAGAATTATGACTCACTCCCTTCTTCTGAAGGGATGTTGTCACGCCTCTGGACAACCGGCTTGCTGATGGCACTACCAAATGCCATCCTTCTTGTGTCACTTGCAGAATCGCACAGCAGTTCCCTCTCTTTGATAGAAATGTGTACACACCACAGAAACCAGACATTAGCGTTGATCCCATATAATTTCCTAACTTATTAACTTCCTGCATCAACAGCCGCAGGATTAATCCAAAACAGAAGACAAATGGCCTTAGTGAGGCGTGAGCATGGCAGGATGAAGCTAAAAGCCTGGATTAGCTAATCTTAGTCCATAAATAATCATCATGATCAGTGTGCTGCATTCAAAAAGTCCTTCCCAGCCTCATAAAAGAAATATGGAACAGTGAATTAATGGCCTTATCATTCATGTATTTAGGGCTCATCAGAGTAGTCTCTCAGATGAAGTACTTGTGTAAAGTTTCGGATAAAAATGTGTGCGAAGAAAAGGTAGGTCGAGAAGGTTAACAGGCATGGAAGGTCACTGGAAGCCATCAGTGGTGCAAGGTTTCTCCTCACAGTACATTACCTTCCATTATATGTGCTTTTATTTTACATGTCCATATTTGACATTGCGTGTGGTCTACTTTACCAAAAACAGCCAAAACGACTGACAACAGGGTGTATTCTCATCGCATGGGTTGGGTCCACTTGTCTGCTTAAACCCATCATTGTATCTGAACAGGGCTGGACTGGCAACTTAAATCAGTCCTGTATTTGCATACAGACCAGCCCAGTTTCGGTGAATGGCGATTTGGATAGGGGGTTGGGGTGTCCCTTTTTAATCGATTTCGCTTTGTCAACTAGCTGGGGTGGTGGCCCACACCCATAGTGGTTCTCCTGATGGCCAGTCCACTCCTTATCTGAACTGTTCAGGATGGTTTCTGAAGAACCTTTATTGGATGATTCTTTACAGAAGGTTCAAATAAAGAAGTATGAGAATGCACAAGTCAGCTCTAAAAAGACGTAAAACCTGCATTGAAGCTCTTGCTGGAAGATCTCAGTGGTGCAAACAGCTTTCTGTTGTTGATCTCAGCTATAACTCAGCATATTATATTGTCTTTCTTTGGTGGAAAATATTTTTTTCTTTCTCCTGCCCACAAACTTCTTAGGAAAAGCATCTGTCTGTGACTTTAGTCCTACACTAAACAGAAATATCTCTCAGAGGCAACGTTAGACAGAATTATGGTGCATTATTTCTGCTCATACTTTCCTGTGAGCTGTCACTTTAATGGGCCTAAATAGTTTTCCTTTGGGTTTTTGCAAGGTTCATAGATAGGATTGAGTGGAGAGGCAGAAAATTCACACATATTTGAATGTCTGCTCAAAGTTTAAGAAAAATTTTCATCCAGCAGCTAAACCTCAACGATAAATACTTCATAATGGCATCTTCATATTTATGTGCCTAAAAAACAGTTTAGGAAAGTTAAAGTGGAATATAATGCTCTGTATTCATAGTTTCTATCACTATTCATGACATATGGCTCTTGGAAAAAACGTTTGTTGACCAATCTTGTTCCTGGAGATCTATGACACTGAACATTTCACACACCTGTCCAACACACCTGAAGCCCTGAAGGTTATCATTTCTGTAACCAAGGGGCTGAAGAAGGCTGCATGTGCAGACTGATTTTATTTGAGACATTCCTTTTCTCATCAGGACTGGCAGGTGTCAAGAAACAAGTAGTTATGGGTCTTACTGTGCCAAGGCTTCCGAGCATGTATCGAAAAATCCAGAATCCAGTCTTTAATGAAGCGCATTTTGAGGCTTTAAGGGTGAGTGACATCACTGGTGACATCTGAACATTCAACACTGAACGTAAAGCTTCAACTTTCAAGCTTCATCTGCAGACAAGCTTCAATTAGATGCTGATGTTTCTTTTTCCAGCACGTGCCCACCTGCTCACAGTGGTACAGATGAGCTGAAGGCCACTATCAAAGCACCATTGGTTTAAATAACATCTCCACGCTTCCATGCCATGATGGTTTAAATAACCATCCATTGAGGGATCGAGGTAGCATCTGCAGTGTTGTGGACTCTGAGATGGTCTGTTGTTGTGAAGAGAGAGCTGAGCCAAAATGCAAGGCTCAATCTACGTTCTAACCCTTACCTATGCTGCTGATCCTCCATGCCCAGAGAAGTCAGTTGAGGTGGTTTGGTCATCTGGTTCGGAGGAATCTTGGACACCTCCCTTATGGTGTCAGGCTTGTCTGATCGAATGGAGGTCCCAGGGAAGATTATTTCCCTCTGCTGGCCTGGGAATACCTTGGAATCCTCCCGGAATAGCTGGAAGAGGTGGCAGGGGAGAAGGAGGTCTAGATGGTTGGATGGATGAATGAAAGGTTTGTAAGGAAATCAGAAGTGGTTCTTCAATGGCATTGCACCAAAGGACTCTTTTTAAAATATGTATTTTAAGAATGTACTATGAGTAATGTGGTGCTTGCCTCAAGCTACTTGTTGCCATGGTGCTGTTGCCTGTGGTTTATATGTATATTTCAGAGATGGAATGAAGGATGTGGTTGATTATGGTGTGCAGAGATTTTGGACCAGACATCAGCTGGTAACTTTCAAAATGTGTCATTTTCATATAAAATAGAATGGAACCGTGTTTTCGGCTTCTTATTTTCCAATTGTCAGCTCCAAATGATGGGTTTGTCCCTTCATGAAAATTCAAAAGGGCAAATATCTAACCTTCTATTACCAGAATCCATGTTGATGGATAGTTTTCACTGCGGTAAGCATGTGTTTATTCCAAGTATCTACCAACCCTGTGTTTTTGTATTACCACAATAAGTGACTTATAATTTCAGGGACTTGCTGCACAATACTTGTGCAGTGGTAAGCTCAAAAATAGAGCTCTTTTCTTAATAATGATCACCAAATGTAAAGAAAATGGGACCTAGCTGACATATTTTAATGATCCTTTATAAGAGCCTTCCATTACTGAATGTCTTGTACGCTTGCCTATACTGTATGTGGTTGACCACTGTATGGCTCACACAGTCACTGTGGTTGGTGCAGTCATGTATAATGGCTTCATGGAATGCAGGAGAGGGGCCTGGTGTATTGTACGGATCTCAGTGTCTCGAATGAGTAACCCAATACAGAGATCAGGATTACTAAACAGAATGGATGCCTGACTTCGGCCTGATCCTTTGCCTTAACAGGCTCTCAAAAATGCAACATCAACTGTAAAGCACTTTGCATTCACTCAATCAATCATCCAGCTCAGCAGTGTGGAATGCGCCAGTGGTAGTCAATGAAGAGCCTCTGAAGGGAAAATAATACTCTTTTCATCGCCAACATATTAATGACACGAAGAAAGTAATTAAATGCTCGTCTTTTGTTCTTAAAATAAACATGTCGCTTTTTAAACTGAGAGCCCAGTGCTATGTAGCATAGAAATGTGCTTCAAAACAAGGTTTTTAATTTTGTCTTAAAATGAGGGTCCTTGAAGGGTTCTTCTGTAAAGAAAATGCTTCTATATACAACAATGAACACTCAAAGACTTTTCACAAGGTTTCTGGATGCAAAGGGTTCTTTGCATCTTGTAAGAGTTCTTCAGATTGATGGAGAATGTTATAGAACTTTGTTGATCCCTGATGTTTATTGATGTTATATAGGGTTTCATGTAGAACCTTTTTTGGAAAGGGTTTTATATGCACTCTACTGTTACAAGCTACATCGTAAAAAGAAATGTTCTCTAAGGGTTTTTAGTATAGAAAGTGGTTCTATGTAGAAGCATGAATATTCAAAGAACCCCTTTCACGATCAAGGGGTTATTGCGTTGGGAGAGGGTTCTTCAGATCAGTCTTCATCAGTCTGAAGAACCCTTACAAGATGGAAAGCCCCCTTATTCATGCAAAGGATTCATTGACTGTTCATGGTTGTATAAAGAACCATTTTCTTTACTAAAGAATCCTTGAACAGTACTCACTTTTAAGTGTCTAGAACCCTTTTTCATGCAGTATATAACCATTTTCAGAAAGGCTCTACTGTATATAAAACTCAATATAGCATTCTCCATCAATCTAAACAACACTTGAAGAACCCATACTTAATTTTTTAGAACCCTTTTTGATGGTGTATATATAACCCTTTTAAAAGAGGTTCTATATAGAAATGTATACAGCACTATTTCCATCTGAAGAACCCTTTCATGATGAGTTTAGGCACTCACGACTGGGTCACCTTTCTACCAGTTGTCTTGGAGCATATTTGGTGGGGACTGACCACTGCATACCAGGAACATCCAACAAGACCTGACCCAGTCAGCTTTCCATCATAGTTTGGTCCTTGTGGCTCAGGTCCTTGCCCATTTTGTCCTGCACACATCAACTTTAAGACTGTTGCCTAGTACATCTTTATATCCACCCCTTGGCAGATGCCACTGAAGATGAAGATAATATTCATGTCATGTTAAGTTTGGTGTTAGCACCCTCATTGTGGAAACCAGGGCAGAACCAACACACAGGTGACCAATGGGACCAAACTGATGATGGCAGGGTGGAAGGAGGGCAAAACAAATGCAGAAACACAGACACAGGGAGAACACACCAGACTCTTTAAAGACAATGACCTGAGCAGGGATTGAACCCCTGCCTCCCTTGGTAGATGGTGGTTTCATAAAATAATGTTTAAAATTCATATATTTATATTTTGACTCATTAATCACCCTGTAATTCAAATTATTCAGAGCCATTCACGACAAACATATCATTTATGGAACAACTGTTTACCTCAGGATGCAACAGTGGTGTTTTTTCAAGAATTCCAGATCCAGAACTCTGTATTTGATGTGGGTGAGTATGAAATTATGCCCAACCGCAGAGCTTCTAATTTCAAATTTCCAATATCTCATCTGTATTGGTTAGTTGAATGTTCTGGCTCCAATTCACAGGGAACATAAAGTTGAGCATAGTTCAACAAAACAAATATTCTGCTCACTCTCTTCACTATTCACTATTATGTCCTTTGAAATCCAGTGTATATTATTTTTTCTTACTATCCATTTTTTATCACACTGACATTGATTTAACAAGAGAACATTGCGAGTCAACAGAAGAGCCTGAAGAGAGGTGTGAGGAAGGTGAATGTAAGTAAGTCGATATCAGCCGCAGTATTTTAAGAAGGCCTTGGAAAAAGCTAAAGTGCAAACAGAGAAAAGAGTTGTTTCTTGATACATATTCAAAGACTGATGCACTCTGACAGCTCCTGTCTCTTGTCTGCATGTGTGTCTGCCCTGGGGAGCTGATTAGCTCCCACCATGTTTCCCCATCTTCCTTTGCTGTGACTGAACTATCCTTGTGTATGAGCTGGCCTCTCGTCAGGGTAGCACAGTCACAGAGGTCTAAATACACACATACATATGAACATCTCTGGATGAGTAGACGATGTTCTCCTAAATCACAATGATACCAGTGCGATGCTGGTCAGCACAGGCATCTGTTGGCCCCTGTATCGGAGTTGAGGAGCCACCATTGAGTGCACCGGCTGCCCAGCAATGATACAATGATGGCAGAATGAATAGAGCTGGTGGCTGGATTCACATGTATCGGAGGAGGCATGTCCTTGGCTTCATCCTCCTAGTGTTGGGAGCATCGTATGTGATAGGGGGAGAGTGCAAACAGGGTTGGGCACTTCCGTATACTGTGAGGGGAAAAATACAATTTAAATTTACTAAGGTTTTAGAACTCCCAATATGGGTTCTGGTTTACAATCAACCACAATATTATGACCATCTCCACACAGGAGCAATATGTAGTTCTATAGTTCTATAATCTGCATACCTTGTTTACCTTCTTTCACTCTTTTCTTCAGTGTTCAGGACCCCACAGGACCAACGCAGAGCATTTATACGCAGGTATTATGTGGCCGGTGGGTCATTCTCAGCTCTGCAGTGACACTGACATGGTAGTGGTGTGTGGTACGGCTGTGTTTAATCCATTCCTACCAGCGCAGCACACATTTACACACCACCACCATGTCAGTGTCACTGCGCTGTTCTAAAATGTCTAAGATGGTTTGACATGCCTTACATTTCAAAATGAATCTGTTCACCGAAATACGTGGATCAGATTCAGTGAGAGGCACATTTTGACCAAAACATTAATGATGATTCATCATTAATAGCTGTTTATTACTAATACAAACAAACAAGCAAACAAACAAGAATACATTACTGTAGCTTGCATTCTGTTCTAGTACTTTAATTTTATGGCATTTCTTATTGATATTTGGTTAGAATTTGTAAAATACAAATTACATATGTCTGTATTTCTGTACTTTCCAACTTCTTACATGTGACTAAACTGACAGTTAAGAAAAATGCACAAATTTTGATCAGAACTCAGACAAAGGGAGATTTGCTACACCATATAGACAAATTCGTATTAGTATATACTATAAAGTATTGGGACACACCTCTGAATCTCTTCATCATTGAATTCAGGTTTCATTCTGTCTCATTACCACAGGTCTGTAACATGTATTTATGTATAACATCAATTCCAGCATAGTACTGAAAACGAAGGTCACCACTGCAATGTCAGTTGGTGAACTTTCTTCCTTTCTAGATATTCCATGATCAACTATGTGTGGTATTGTTGAAAAGGGGAAGTGTTTAAGAACCACAGACCACATTACAGAGCAGAGTTGCTGAGGCGAGTCACCAACACTCTGCTGACTCAATAACTGCAGACTTTTGTGTAAAGTTCTCGCTTCATTCTGAGCAGTTTTGAAATACTGAGCCTTAAAGTATTTATAGTGACATTGACATATATGGAGATAAAAACTTTTTTGCCGAAGTCTAGGTGACATTAACATGTTAACTCTGATTGTTTTTTTTGGGCTGATCTGATGTCACCTGGGTCAGATTTAATCCCGCCCCACCGATGAACTCTACAGGGAAAACTTCTTGAAAAATGTCTCTTCAGAAATGAGCAACATTGTTTTTTCTCTTCACAGTAAATTCATCAAAATGATTAATAATAGTTAGAAGGGAATCATGGAAATGAGTAGACAGTGGTATGGCCCTAGTTTTTATAGCTAGAAGCCTGCTTACTTAACTTTTTAGAACCCTAGAAAAATGTTATGGAATGTTTTCATAGTTTGACGTACTTTTATTCACCAAAAATTGTAAAAAGTATTTACAGGTGACAGTCACAAAGATATTGTTCTTTTCAGATCATTGACAACTCAAATTTGTCTTCTTTACAGATGCAAAAATGAATTTAATATTTGTATGAATTTGACCATGTTTTGATTTACTAGCACCTTTTTAAATGATAAGAACTAAATAAATCTTTATACCTCATTTTGGCAATTGACCATCCAGAGTGTTTTTGAGTTTAAAATAGGATAGGATAGAACTTCATTGATCCCTTGGGAGCATTCCCTCAGGGAAATTAAGGAATTGTAAACATTTCTGATGAATTATTTGTAATGATTACATTGACAAGGATATTCATAATTATAATAAGTTCATTCTTGACTGTAGTTCAAATAAAATGAAATAAATAATACTGAATATTGTCAGTATTAGTCCTTCTCAGGAGCTTTATTCTAAAATGTGAACACTCTCTGAGCAAAGAGAGTAAACAGCCCCTCCGTTCTCATTTTCTCCATAACCCAATATCTTCACACATACTGTATGGTTGTGTGTAAGTAAAGGTGGGATTTAAATTCTCCAGATTTAATTGTAGTTAGGCCTGCAACCCGTCAGTAGTTCACTAACTTCAGGTGTGGTATCTCCAGGTTAGCCAGTTCATTGCTGCTGGGCAATCTCTATAGCCATATGTCTTTACACACATCTGTTTCCTCCATAACTCTTTGTGATTCTTCACTTTTATTACTGCACTCATTTTATTTGTTATATTGAAAATATTGTCCCATGTGTGTAATGGATGATCTTCCTGAAGACACATTGCTGCTGGTTAGATCTTATGTGGCTTTGATGGTTTGCCAAAACAGCTAGTTTGCCTGCGTATTTCATACGGCCTTTCGCTACCTTGTCAGCATGCAGCCTCAGCACTTTCTCTCGCCTCATTTCGGTATGAATTACGAGCAGAGCTTAAAGATGAAATGAGCCACTTGTCATGAAGAGGATGAGGGATGTATGGGGGGTCTCTGCCTCGAAACAACTGCTTTTCTCTGTGGGCTTTGGCCTTAAAACTAATCAAGACAAAACACTTCATGCTGTTTGACTCTCATTATGATTTTATTCCTTTGTATTCAGGAACAGATTATCATGCTTGACTTTTAAATGTTATCACAGTATTCACCCATGTAAGACATGTCCTCTCTCAGGGCCTGTGAGGAGGAATGTTAGGGGATATCTACAACTAAGTGCCTTATTCTGGGACAGAGGTCTGAACCCAGAGAGAGAGAAATGCTGCCACCTTCTGTGTGCAGAATGAGAATAGACAGACTCAGAACTCCTAATAAGGATGTTTTTCAGCTGGGCTAAATTGAGATTTAGGATGTGGAAAAGTCCGACTCTTGTCATGTGATGATTCTTGATTTTGAGATTCTTGATCTGTTTGGCTATGCAACAACTACCAATACAAAGGCCTGTGTATATATTCTTTTGGTATTTCTATGTAGCACAGTATATAAAATTATATTTTGTGCAAATGCAAGCATATGGAATGAAATAGTTCTAATATCTTGTCCACATTTTTGTTCCAAACATAGTGTGCCTCTCAGTTGCATACAGTTTTTCAGTATGTAGTATGTAGCATAGATCAGTGATTCTCAACCCAGGTCCTAGAGGCACCCCTAGCCTATTTTAGGGCTTTCCCTGTTCCCACCACACCTAATTAACCAGCTCTTCAAAGTTGCAGGGAGGGTGTTAAAGCTATGTGAAGGGCAGGGGTGCCTCTAGGGCTAGAGTTTAGACACACTGACATAGATAAACCACAATGCTTATTATAACCAGTTGTTTTTTCAGTGTGGCTCTTATACAATACAGTGTGAAATGGAAAGGGTGGAGCTACTCACGTTTGTAAAAATTGAAAAAATGCCGAATAACAATGCAAGTAGTATGATAACAGTGTCAGAAGAACTTTGTCACTTGCTGACAATTGCAGAACAGTAACAAAGTATACAGAGAAACAGATGGTCTACAGTCTGTATTCACAGAACCGTGCTCCTGTATGGTAAGAGGGGCTGATAAAATGAACAATGAGTGCAGAATCATGTTATTGTTGATCTTAAATAGTTATAATATCTCTTATATAGTTGGTGTATATCTAACACAGAAATCCTGCTCTGTGCTTCTAGAATATTAAAGAAATACAGTTATTTTAGAAGAATCCTTACCTTTTCTCAATACGCCTGCTTTTCTGCATCTACTTTTCCATTATGTGTTAATGCTCTACACTGTTACACTCTTAATAAAAGGTTTCTTTTCCTTTTATAATTTTCCCTTCTTTTTCCTTCTCTTGTAACCTAATATAATAAATACTTTTAACTGTCTCTGTTGTGAATCAGTTTGTAGAGTCTGTACATGCTTTTTTTTTACATTCAGGTTCCCCATCAGGTGCACCTCTCTCTATCCAGGGTCCACAACAGACAGCATAGCATTGCCATATAGTGCTTTGTGTTTTGTTTATATATACAGTGGGAAAAATAAGTATTTGATACACCTTTTACTTTATATATTTATATTTATATTTATATATATCATAAAAAGATCAGGCAAATGGTTCATTTCCTCCTGAAAAGGTTCATTCATGTAGCCTTCATTAGTGGAAGTATCATCATGTTCCTTCATTGTAATTTGTAGTTACTGAAAATGTCACACTGTTCAGTAAAAAGAATATTTCTTTACCTAATTTTATGACTTGATGCAGTTATTGGAAGAAGTCATGAACACAAACACTAATCAGTTAAACAGTAACAAAGGAATTTGATGTGCAAATTGAATTGTCAGTCAAAATTTGTAATTTTAGTGAATTTGATTTTCTAAAAGGCTGGACAGCTAGATCATTCAAATTATCCATTAGGCCTTTGAAGCCCCTACACATCTCACATGTGTGAATGTGAGTTAATAATGGACTTTAATGAATGTATCGTTTGGTATTAGCTAACTGACTCGATATTTAGAAGCTAAAAGAAGAGTATGAAATGAAATACAGAGTGACTGGGTTAACTGATATAGCTGAGCGTGTAGTGGAATGTAGCCTTAAGCATCCTTTTTGGGGAAAGCCTTCAAATTTCAGCATCAAATTTGTATGAAATGCCCAGCCGTACGCCTTAAGATGTTTGGTGTCTTCAGATGTGAAAAAGCTATGAAATGTCACCGTAAACATGATGAAGTGCCTGAAAGGGGAAAAAAAATGACACAGGTTTTCCCTCTTACTAATAACAATGAACTACTTTCTCTGGATTATTTCCTCAAAGATAACAATTTAAGAAATTATTTTCCAAGAAATAAAGGCAAAATGAATCACTCTGGCCTGTAGATGTCACCAATACCATTCACCAATCTCTCCTCAAGCCCATTGTCTGATGTTCAGGAGGTGAATTCTGAGATTGGAATGGTTCCAATGGAAATTGACCACAAAGACAAGGTTTCAGTGCTCAACCAACAGTGTTTTATCAGACTGCCATTTGTAAAGTGTTTCAGAACAGAGCAGACTGCTTCACATATCATATCTCCATCATTCACCCTGTGTGAGTGGGTAATGTACTTACAGTGCTCAGTGTAAAGTACACCCCTAGAGATTTGTCCAAAAACCTTTAGTTTCCTTCCAAAATCAACATTTTTTAATATGTTTTTGTCCCAATTGTCCTGCAAGCACATGACTCCTCTGATACACGAAAAGTCAGCCACCAAACCTTTTCAAACTGCCACCATTGTGTCATTGCTTGGTTGCCAATGCACTCGGAGGAAAGCGCTGGGTCCCCTAACAGACACTTCTGCCAGCCAGCATTGCACTGGGTGCGATGGAGTGGAGAGAGAGCACCATCTACCCAACCAGAGAGAGCAGGGCCAATTTTGCTCTTTCAGACTCAGGCTGTCCGTGGACCCAGGAATCTAAATTGTTTGTGTATTCGGTGATATACACTTTTCAAACAAGGTGTAGAACTTTTTCCCACCTATATTAAAATAATTATCTTGACCAAATTATCCTGAGATATTTATCTAGAGAAAATGATCCAGAGACAATAAAAAACTCAAGTCATTTTGTAGCCAGGAGGTTGTTTTTTTCACCCATTAGATAAATGAGAAAAACCAGTTTCCCCTCACATCCTTTTGGGGTCTCCAGTAATTAGTGACTAAATATTAAAGCAGTTGAATGCTTTTTGTTCCCCACAAATCCAAGCATCTTAAATATTCTAAAAATAGAAATGACCTTAAATTTCATAAATGATCTTCACAGTCATTTAGGCTGCACTGTCAACAGGCAATCACATTTGACACATCTTCCATTCAGAAACAGATTGTTGAAAATATGAACATGCTCCATTGATTGTGCA
The DNA here is from genome assembly GCA_034509495.1 of Acestrorhynchus altus. NCBI lineage: Eukaryota > Metazoa > Chordata > Actinopteri > Characiformes > Acestrorhynchidae > Acestrorhynchus > Acestrorhynchus altus. The sequence goes on along the minus strand of CM067522.1, from coordinate 15,627,858 downwards.
ACATATGTGCCTGTTGGGACTCTCTGTACCAAATGAGAAATCTGGAACCCGGCGTGAGACAGTATGTGTTGTATTATGGTACATGACCGTGTCCATCCATTGCTGTATTCCACAGATATGAGCAGACAGGACCTCTCGCTTTTGAGCTCAAGTTCAGAAATGCTGTGCTAACATCACAGCTGTAGCCACACAAACGCAAGACTAACTGTCAGTGAACAAAGTGCCTGTAATGAAGTTGTGTGCCATGAAGAGGCACTGTTGCACAGGTCTGAGTCGCAGCAGTGTATCCTCACTCCTGGCAGCTCCTCTGTGTGGCAGTGACGGGATGTGGCACATCCGCTGGTCAGTACTATGCCCAGCGCAACTGAGAGGAGACAAAAATTGGATGTTATCAGCCAGTCAGGCATAAAATCATAAAATCAACTCAAACATAATTGTCCACAGGTTTAAAGCTCTGTTCTATTTCACAGAGCTCATGAGCTACATTTTATGATGTTTTTCAATGCAGGTCCCCTTATGGTCATGTTTCATGGAAACACAGGCTATGGGTGGGATGCCTGAATAGGCAGATATTGTATACACACAGCACTTCATTTGGAACTCAATCAGGAAGTTATGTACACTGTCATTTATGTGGCAGCAGTGCATACAATACCTGTAGATTCCAGCCAGAAGGACTAAAGTAGATGGGTAACTGCCATTTCCAAATTGGGGAGGACAGTTGAGTTAAAATACAAAATAGAGCTCCTTTGCTGAATAGCACTGGAGTGCAGTGTACATTTAAAACAATCCCTTATACGCTGTATTGTTGTCCTAATGCTTAGTCTTCACAAGACCACCCAACTGCTTCTGAGTAACTTTAATTATTGCCATTGTACAATTCTGTGCACATGTTTTAGGTACTTAATCACATTATTTCAACTCCTCTCTCGGATCGACTTTCTGTAGAAATGTTACTTGTGTTCATTCTTAATATTAGTGCTTTACTGAGGTAATAAACACTCACTGTCCAGGTAAGGAGGTTTTAATTCTCATTTACATGAGACCTAGCTGTATTTGTAAAGTACGTAAGCAAATACCAGAGGGAGTGTGTTATTGAGAAATAACAGCCTCCCTTTCAGCCTTCCATTTATTTCATCACAACTGTGATAATCTGTTATTTATGGTTACACACAAGTGTCCTATTGCTTTTATACAACAATTCACTGGTGTCAAACATCATGTTTGTGTTTTAAGGTTAACATTTCCTACAGCCACGTTATAGTTCCGTAACTAGCAGCTTGCTGTTATGTCACAATAAGGAACTACACTCATTCACTGCACAGCCAGCAGCTCCTTCTCCACTTCTGCAGCTCCTTACACAGACCCACACATTAAATTCTGCTCACTTACAGCACAGCCGACAGCTCCTCCTCTACCTCCTTACTCACGCCAACACATTAATCTCCACTCACTCACTACACAGCCAGCAGCTCCTTCTCCAGCTCCTTACTCACACCAACACATTAAACTCTATTTCCCAATCACTGTTTTTCTTGTCTGTTTTTTTTTTTTTATTGTCAATTCTTTTTGTGATCTCAACCCTGGTAAGAGGGCAGCGTCACATGACTGGTTAACCTTGTTATCATGAGTATTTTTATTTATTTTTTTTTTTATCTTCTGACCTTGTGAAGCAGTAAAACTGCTGCCTTCAAATGCATGTGCAAAACACCTGAACAGATGGATGTCTAGGCTGGTCTGAGTAGGATACTGGCTAAGAGTAGGGTCATGTGTCCAGTGTGCAGGCCTTGTGACACTGTCCAGGGCTACAGCAGCAGACTTGGCTGAGGCTGTGACAGAGCAGTCCGTGTAAAAGTAGATGAGCCTTTCCAAATGAAGGATTACTGCTGGCTACTGATCCAGCCTAAGAGCCAACAATCCCCAAGAGGGTTTCCTAAATGCTCCATAGGGGTCCAGTCACTGTTTTCCGATCCAGTATGCCACTGAGCCACTCTGAGTGCCTGTCACCTGTTTTAGCATCAGCCTGCCCTATTTCTGTCATTGTTTTCAGCTTCATGGTGCTGATAGACATGAAAATTGCACACATGTAAAGTGTCATTTGCACATGAAGTATCAGCTGTGTTGTGCGTTGCATGGTATGTTCATTTATTATGCTAAAATGTGGAAATGCATGCATGTGCCATATGTTCAGGACTAAGGACTTTTGCTTCTTGTCATTTGAACGTACTTATCAGTGCTTTTTTTCTTCTACTTCTACAAAAATATGTAGACCTAGACTCACTGAAATTGCTCTGTTGTATATAAGGGAAGTTGAAGTTGTGAGGAAGTATTGATATATCAAGGTATTGATTTTTAATTAATAGTTTATAGACAAAGATTGGTGGTAGACCAAATCTTGGTTACGGTATCACAATGTATCACAATATAACAAATCGTAACCCCTGTATCATGATGCACATCACACCATCAGGTTATTGCCAACACACATCCCTAGATATAACTATGTATCAATACTGCAATACAATGTATACCATACTATAGTAGACTGCACTCCACAGTAGGTTGTTTGTATCTGGCCACTGCCTGATCAAGGTCAGATGACCTTGATTCTGATCTATCAGACTGGTGCACCCCTAGTCAAATTGACATTGAGCTTGACGTCAAGATCATCACGCTGGGCTAGGTGTTGCTTTTCACAGTAAATAAAGGTTTTAGAGTGTGGCTATGAGGGTTAAGTCAGGTTAATTAGGGAGCAGGAAAGGTGGTCATCAGCATAGAGACAGTGCGTTCACACATTCTCCACGCTGAGGAGTGATCATCCCTTGCTAATGCTTCTCACGCTGCCAGTGTTGTGACACTTACACTTAGACAGTTCTGGACAGAGAATTAAAGAGTCGCTCAGGGATTCGGTGCTTAGCAGACTGTATTTTGCTGTTTCCTCAAAGGGTGTACAGTTCTGTCAGATGTGGTGGTTAATCCAAAGCAGTTGTTTATTATGTATTATGCAATTGTCTCCATAGAACGGTGCTTAAAAGTTTGCGAACCCTTTAGAATTGTCTATGTTTCTGCATATATTTTATCTAAAATTAGATAGACAGGCAGACAGACAGGCAGACTATTACACACCTTGCTCTTGCCATTATCTTTCTTCCACTCCTGGGGACGGCCTTGACTTTATTCCATTTGTACACAGTCTATCTGGCTGTGGATTCGTAGAGTCCAAACTCTTTATAGATGTTTTTTATAACCTTTTCCAGTCTGATGAGCATGAACTTTTCTTCTTCTGAGCTCCTCAGAAATCTCCTCTGTTCATGCCATGATACACTTTGACGTTGATAGATCCCTATTCTTTAAGATAGGGTGGCCACTCACACCTGATTCCCACTTGATTCTAATTTCACCTTCAAATTGTCAGCTAACCCTAAAGGTTCACATACTTTTGCTACTTACAGAGAGGTGATATCGGATCATTTTCCCCAATAAATAAATGAGCACGCGTTTAATTTTTGTCTCATTGATTTGATTTGGTTCTACTTTTAGGACTGAAAAGAGTTTTGTTCATTTATGCATATATATATATATACTAGGGATGAACCCATCTGATATATTTATGTCATCAAATGTGACCAATCCACACTCAGTGACTGTGCCGTTTTATAAACCTGGTCTGTATCATTTAAACATTCTTAATAGATTATCACAGTATGCACATTAGATTCTACTGTAAATCTACAGTATAAATTGGATTTGGATTCAATATCAGCATATATCCTGAGTTCAAGTGTCTGTGTTATGAGCGGAGGTGTCTCCAGTTTATTAAACTGGTTACAAATGCCTTATCCCTGGGACTCCATGTGCTATTTGATGTGCAGACCCTGCCCATGTACACTGTTGGAGTTATGTCTGTTGTCCAGGAGGCAGCACCATTCTGTCAGTGCCACATTTAACACCATCAAGGGTAAATCTCTATTTTGATGTGTTGAATGAGGCCCTGTGGTCAGTCGCATGTACTTACTGCTCTCTGTTCTGATGCAGAAGCGCTGCTTGAAGCCTTTGTGGGAATGGGAGCAGGTGATGACCTCAGGGCTGGAGCAGCCTACATCTACATACCTTTGACCCTGGACGATGTTACAGGCATAACACTGCAGCCCGTGAACTGCAGATGCAATAGAAAAGCATGCAGAGATCATTATACATACATTTTCATATACAGTATATTATACATACAGTACTGTGCAGATGTTTTAGGCACATAATCACATTATTTTAAACTGTTTGACTCAAAAATAAGAGTTGGATCCACCAGCTTCAGCTCACCTGATTTAACACCATTACGATTTTTCTCAATTACTTCTCACAGTCTCTGCTCAATACTTTCTTAAAACACCTTTGGCAGCTATTACAGCATCAAGTCTTTTTGAGTATGATGCTATAAGTTTGGCACCTGTTTTTGGGACGTTTCTCCCATTCTTCTTTGCAGAACCTCTCAACCTCCATTAATTGAATGGGGAGAGTCAGTGCACAGCCATTTTTAGATATTTCCAGAGATGTTCAATTGGGTTTTAGTCTAGGCTCTGACTTGGCCACTCAAGGACATTCACAGAGTTGTTCCGAAGCCACTCCTTTGTATTCTTGGCTGTGTGCTTAGGATCATTGTCCTGTTGGAAGATAAACCTTTATCCCAGTCTGAGGTCCAGAGAACTCTGGAGCAGGTTATCATCAAGGATGTCTTTTTACATCACTGCAGTCAACCTTTCCCTTGGCCCTGACTTGTCTCCCAGTTCCTGCTGCAAACAAACATCCCCACTATCCCCATGATGCTGCCAACAGCATGCTTCAATGTAGGAATGGTATTGGCTAGGTGATGAGCAGTGCCTGGTTTTCCTCCAGACATGATGTTTGGCATTCAGTCCAAAAAGTTCAACCTTTTAATCTCATGATTTGAGATTCCTTGGGTTCTACCTGGTCTGGTCATTCTACCATATGTGCTTGACTGGTTCTTGATCACTTTGGCTGGGCGGCCAGCTCTTTGAAGGATCCTGGTGATTCCAAACGTCTTCCATTTACTGAGGACACTAAGCTCATTGGGACCTTCAATTTCTTACCATTCCACAGATCTGTGTCTTGATACAATCCTGTCTCTGAGGTCTACAGACAATTTCTTTTTTATGCACTGACATGCACTGACTACTATGGGACATTATATAAACAGGGGTGTGCCTTTTGAATCATATCCAATAAACTAAATTTACTGTCACTTTGCTTTTCCGTTCAGAAGGTAGAGAAAGGTTACCAAGAACAATAATTTATTAATTATTTAAACTGATATGGGCAATATGGAAGTATGCGTTCAGATAAGGTAGGGACACTGGTTGCTGGACCTCATTAATGTCATGTTGGGCTGTCAAAGCACCTGGCATCATACAAAATTGCACCCCACACCATGACACCTTCTGGACATGTGAGTGTATAGTGCGTAAAGAGGTCACATTGGGTGAGGTTTAAATGAATTCTGTTGCTGCCCTAATGTCACATTTCCCCGCTCATGCCGCAGCTGCTGATAGATGTGCCACTTGATGCAGTGTGCCAAAAGCAAATACAAATGGGAGGCTGCTGTTAAGTTAATGTTGTGGTGCCCTTGTGTAATGTACTGTAGTGTGTGCATTGCGTCAGACATTACGCATGTCAGGAAGCCTAAGATCCTGGCTGTGGGCATTACAACTTTGTTTTATATTTTCATTGATATGCATTATTGATTGACTTGAAGCCAAGGTACTAATCTGTGTGATGATTTTATGCAATATTAATACAGCCCTTCACGCCACGGGCAGCATAATCAACCATTCTGGTGCACGTCTCCATGGCTGTACAGTGGGCACTCGGTAGGTTATTGGCCCTCTTGTATGAATAACAATGATTTTTACGCTCTTAGTCAGAGGTCTCCATGTCCTTTTGAAAGGGCAAAGTGCATCTGGTGGCGGTGGCATGCTTTACATAAGGATTTTGCTGGAATATGGCTAATGTGAGCCAGTTATTCTCTCTCGCTCTCTCTCTTTTATGTAAAATTAGAGGTGAATAATTCTAAGCTGAATAAACTCACATACCCCAGGGTAGATGACAGAGATAATACACAAAGATAGATTCATGTCATGTGTGTCATATATATCAGAGTTATGACAGATGGATAGATATATACAGGTAGCAGGTTGACGTAGAAGAAGACAAAAGTACATATAATTATCGGCAGAAAGTGCAGAATAACATGAAAAATGCATTATGCTGGAAATGCACACATGCATGCACACACTCTAAAAGCAGCAACACTGGAATGCACGGAATGATTAATAGATAAGCTCAGGGGTGGAAAGGAAAAAAAAAAAAAAGAGTTTAATCAAGTGAAAAAACACTCCCTCCCCAAGACCCTTGTCTCCTCACATGGATGTCACTAAGAGACCGAAAGCTCTTGTTGACTTGATGAGACAAACTGTAGAATACATAATATACTTAAACAGAAGAATAAATAAAGAACCCCACCTGTACACACGCAACACAGTATACAGTCACACACACTCACCTTGTGAGATGAAGAGTGGCAGCAGTGTGAAGAGGCAGCCGAGTGAGAGTCCATGCAGCAGAGGGGCACAGGGCGACATGGGTGCAGCTGGAATAGCTCTCACACACACTGCTAGTGAGAATAATCCTTGTGAGAGAAGCTCTCAGACCGTATGAGCACAAGCCGCTTCTCTTAGACAATACACACACACGCACACAAGCACACACACAAGCACACACACACACACATACACACTTGTGCACATATGAAGACATGCAAAACACTCCAGTACTTATTGATACTCAATGAAATAAAAAGAAAGGCAAGTAAATTAAAACATTAACTTAAGATGATCAAAAATGTGGATGGAAATAATATATAATGCATAATAATAAAGCTAAAATAAATAGGTTAAATAAGTAAACAAGCATCAATAATTAATGAAATTCTTTCATTCCTTCCTTCTGAAAGAGAGAATGTGAGGAACAGAGAATAAATGAGAGAGAGAGAGAGAGAGAGAGAGAACAATAGACATTTCAAGGAAGAAAATAATAGAGAGAATGAGAGAAAGAAAAAGTGAGTGCAAGACTGAGAGAACTTGAGAGGGAGAGAGCAAGAAAAATATTAGAGAAAGGAAAGAGCGCAAGGGAAAAAGAAAAAGAGACAAAGAGCATGCGAGAGAGATTGAAAGAATAGAGAGAGAGAGAGAGAGAGAGAGAGAGAGAGAGAGAGAGAGAGAGAGAGAGAGAGATAGAGATAGAGAGTGGGAGTAACTGATGAGAATGGCAGAACAACACATGCAGACTCTGCAAGCCTGTGAACTGGGGACAGTTACACACTGGTCATCTTCTGTGTTGAACACTCCTATCGTCCACAGTGTGTGTGTGTGTGTGTGTGTGTGTGTGTGTGTGTGTGTGTGTGTGTGTGTGTGTGAAGTGGGTGTCTCCCAGCTAATGAAGACTTAAAGAGCAAATCCTCTCTTAGGGACTAATACTAGGTGAGGAAGGGGAAAACACACACACACACACACACACACACACACACACACACACACACACACACACACACACACACACACACACACACACACACAATCATTCAGTCACAGAAATTCAGAGCTGATGTGCTTTAGAAAATGACCCTATATTCTTCACTGCCCCCTCCTCTCCCCTGTGTTTCTATTTCTCTCTCCCTCCCCCTCTCTTTTCTTTTCTTCTTACTGGTTGTCATGACAAAGAGTAGAGTGGTTTGTGTATGATGAGCAGATCTGGCTCTAACTGGAGTGCTGATGAAGCTGCAATTAATTTACCCATCATGGTGCTGGAGTTTATTTAGAACAGTATGTCAAGATGTCTACACATGTATATAAAGTGTGGATGTTAATGAAACAAACACTTTTCACATCTTTATTGTTACCAGATATATTTCATGTACAAGATAAAAGTACATGAGGATAAAAGCCAGAGCTGCACTTCACAACACAATAATGAACGGAAAAATAAACAGTATATGAACCCAGTATTCATAACACCTCATGAATGCATTTTAATGCATTATATGGCATTTCATAATACATTATAACTGTCATGATCCTGTAGAAGTGCTTAAAGTGACATACATAACACTTTATAAAGTAAAAGTGTGTGACTTTAAGTACCATAATGTAATAATAATAATCTCTTCAGGAGAACATTGTACCTGCTAATGTTGTAGTGCATTAGGTTTGGGTTACTTTATGTATTATAAATAATAATGCATTATAACATACAAATGTGATTTCTATTATATACAGTGGGGAAAATAAGTATTTAGTCAGTCACCAATTGTGCAAGTTCTCCCACTTAAAAAGATGAGAGAGGCCGTTAATTGACATCATAGGTAGACCTCAACTATGAGAGACAAAATGTGAAAAAAAAATTGAGAAAATCATTTTGTCTGACTTTTAAAGAATTTATTTGCAAATAATGGTGGAAAATAAGTATTTGGTCAATAACAAAAGTTCATCTCAATACTTTGTTGTATATCCTCTGTTGGCAATGACAGAGGTCAAACGTTTACTGTAAGTCTTCACAAGGTTGGCACACACTGTTGCTGGTATGTTGGCCCATTCCTCCATGCAGATCTCCTCTAGAGCAGTGATGTTTTGGGGCTGTCGGCGGGCAACACGGACTTTTAACTCCCTCCAAAGGTTTTCGATGGGGTTGAGATCGGGAGACTGGCTAGGCCACTCCAGGACTTTGAAATGTTTCTTACGAAGCCACTCCTTTGTTGCCCTGGCAGTGTGCTTGGGATCATTGTCATGCTGAAAGACCCAGCCACGTTTCATCTTCATTGCCCTTGCTGATGGAAGGAGGTTTGCACCCAAAATCTCACAATACATGGCCCCATTCATTCTTTCATGTACACGGACCAGTCGTCCTGGTCCCTTTGCAGAGAAACAGCCCCAAAGCATGATGTTGCCACCCCCATGCTTCACAGTTGGTATGGTGTTCTTTGGATGCAACTCCGCATTCACTGTCCTCCAAACACGACGAGTTGTGTTTTTACCAAATAGTTCTACTTTGGTTTCATCTGACCATATGACATTCTCCCAATACTCTCCTGGAACATCCAAATGCTCTCTAGCAAACTTCAGACGTGCCTGGATATGGACTGGCTTAAGCAGGGGGACACGTCTGGCACTGCAAGATCTGAGTCCCTGGCGTCGTAATGTGTTGCTGATGGTAGCATTTGTAACGTTGGTCCCAGCTTTCTGCAGGTCATTCACTAGATCCCCCCTTGTGGTTCTGGGATTTTTCCTCACCGTTCTTGTGATCATTTTGACCCCACGGGCTGAGATCTTGCGTGGAGCCCCAGATCGAGGGAGATTAGTAGTGGTCTTGTAGGTCTTCCATTTTCGAATTATTGCTCCTACAGTAGATTTCTTCACACCAAGCTGCTTGACTATTGCAGATTCAGTCTTCCCAGCCTGGTTCAGGTCTACAATTCTGTTTCTGGTGTCCTCCGACAGCTCTTTCGTCTCCACCATAGTGGAGTTTGGAGTGTGACTGTTTGAGGTGTCTTTTATACTCTTAACGACTTCAAACAGGTGCCATTAATACAGGTAATGAGTGGGGGAAAGAGGAGCCTCTTAAAAAAGAAGTTACAGGTCTGTGACAGCCAGAAATCTTGCTTGTTTGTAGGTGACCAAATACTTATTTTCCACCATTATTTGCAAATAAATTCTTTAAAAGTCAAAGGAGAACCAAATCAAAAAAATGAGACAAAAAATATTACACTCACTCATTTATTTGGAAAATGAAAGAAAGAAAGTTAAAAAGGAATGAAGATTGTGTTGGAATGACCAAGTCAATTCCAGACCTTTTAATATTGAGGAAAATATTTTGTCTCCTTTGAAAAAAAGCAGTTCTTTAAAGAACCATGATCAGAGAAGAAGGGTGAAGATCCTTTGTTAACAAAGTTTTTACATCAATGTCATCAAAGATTATTAACAGATTTATATCTATTTTGGAAATGTTATTTGGTCCGCGTACATGAGCACAAAAATGAAGAATGGATTAATTTGTATGGCTAAATAAATTTATCACTTAATTTATAATATTAACTGGCCGTGGTTTCATGCTTTCTTATAATGTAGCGATAACTCCACTGCTTCTCATTGTTTTCCATGCAATTACAGAATATATTTCTTTAACTTGTAGTAATAGTCACTAAATATAAAAAAAAAATCTATGTATTTGTGTTGTTTTGGATGTTTTGTTGTTGTTACTGTTTTGTTACAGAGGACAGACTGTGTGAATATAGTCAGATTTACATACCATCAAAAATTCAAATGGGAAATATTGCATATTCATCAACATTCAATGGCGCAAAATCCCATTCCTTTCCCCTGTTTTGTCTTTCTGCTGAAATCAGCTGATAAACATGAATAGGTTTGTTATACTGTAGGGTCCACTAGGGAAAAGGAGCAAACAGTTCTTTAAAATGTACTTTTCTCCACTCTGCACACACACACACTCCCACACACTTCTGTATGGCCTGTGGCGCACACACACACACACACACACACACACACACACAAAATAGTGAGAAATTAGGCTCTCATAGAAAGAATTCTCAGTGAGCCTTTCTTCCCTGTGGCTTTAAAAAAAACAGCATATCTACATGTTGCACACAACAAACAGCTCTGCGTGAGGACTCAGAAAGCCTGTGTCCCTGTGTGCTTTACATTGGTGTGCTCGTGATGAAGGGCGTGCAAGCAAAAGCAAGAACTCATGAAAGAAATGAGGATGGTTAATGTCACTTCAAGGCTCCTCTATGTCTGAGTGGTAATGACACGTTTACTGTTTACACACACCGAGCTTCCAAATCAAATGCCTTCTTCTGAGAGATCATTTGTGGGGATTCAAGACTGATTTAAATAATTGGATTTAAGAATTGTTATTATATTAAGCTGCAGAGACAATGTGACTAATGGTTTATAAAATATTTATATACTTATGAAAATATCTATTTACACAATTGTTAAAGATAGTGGAATCTATCTATAGAATAGGGTCACTGCGGCCTCATCCTGGAGCCAGGCCTGGGGGAAGGGCTTCTTGGCAAGCGCTTGGTGGCTGTGTCTTCACCCATGGGGCCTGGCCAGGCTCACCCAAAGGAGCAACATGGGTCCTCCTTCCCACGGGCCCACCATGGGAGGGATAGTAATGCAGGTCTGGTGCAATGTAGATCAGGTAGTGACCAAAGGTGTGGGCCTTGGAGCTCTGATCCTCGGCTTCTGGTACTTTGGCCATGGAATTTTACCTCTCTCGTGGGAAAGCAGCCCAAACCGATGCACGAGGTTGAATGGTACCAATTAGATACACATGTGAGGTCTGGAACCAAGCTCTTCAAGAGGGGCAATACTATATTCTGTTCTGGAGTTTCTTATGGAGACTGCCTTATAGCTCCCCAGCTCTCCACCTGTACATTGGGGCTCTCTTCCTTAATTTCCCAGAGGGAACCCTCCCAATAATAAAGTTCTAAAGTTCTATCCTATCTCCAGTGGATGAGAGACTGGGGACCAGGATGTTTGTGCATATGCACTGAACAGCAATTCAGAGTACCTCAGCCTTCTTGGTGTCCTTGGATGGGGTACTGGAAAGTGCCCCTGCTGGGGACTAGGTTGTTCTGCTGGGAGACTTCAAGGCTCACTTGGGTGATGGCAGTGGGACCTGGAATGATGTGATTGGTATGAACGGTCTCTCTGATCTGAACCCGAGTGGTGTTTTGTTATCGGAGTTCTGTGTTCGGTATGGTTTATCCATAATGAAGTTCAAACACAAGGGTGTCCATAAATGCACTTGGCATGAGGATACACCAGTTCAAAGATCAACTTTAAAGTTGTACCATAAGATTGCAGCCATGTGTTTTGGACACTCATGTGAAGAGAGGAGCTGAGGTGTCAACTGATCACCACCTTGTGGTCAGATGGATCAGGTGGCAGGTGATGTCAGACAGACATAGGTGGTGGTAGTAGGGGTAGTGGAGCAGAAAGTCTGGCTGATGTTTGAACCTCAGATACAAGAGGAACAATGTGGGTTCCTGGCTGTGGAACACTGGACCAGCTCTTTACTCTTGCAAGAGTCCTTGAGGGGGCATGGAAGTTTGCTCAACCAGTCCACATGTTTTGGACCTGGTGAAGGGGCATCCTGTGGCGGGTGCTCCTGTGGTACACAGGACTGGGCTTGCTGCTATGAGCCATCCAGTACAAACAGAGCAGGAGCTTGGTTCACATGGCAGGCAGTAAGTCAGACTGGTTCCTAGTTGGAATTGGACTGTCAGGGCTGCCCTTTGTCACCGATCCTGTTCATAATATTTATGGACAGACATTCTAATTGCAGAAGGTGTCCAATTTGGTGGCCTTAGGATTGAACGCAGTTTGCAGCAGAGTGTGAAGCAGCTGGGATGAGAACAGTTGAATTTTGTTCACAAGTGAGCGAAAGATGGAGCGGGAGGTTGACAGACGGATCAGTGCAGTGTCTGCAGTGTTGCAGATTCTGAGCCGGTCTGTTGTGGTGAAGAGGGAACTGAACCAAAAAAGCAAGGCTCTCAATTTACTGATCTACGTTCCGACTCTCACCTATGGCCGTGAGCTTTGACCGAAAGAATGAAATCCTGAGTGCTGAGAAAATGGCAAGCTGAAAACGGCAACCTGTTAAATCTAAAAATTTTACAAAACCAAATTAACACACTGGTGGCTTAAATGTTAAACAATGGGTTTTATGTGTAACTGTATGCCTTTTGGGGGTCATTTACTCTTCAGCTTCAACAATAAGTCATTTCCATCTACGATTCGATCTCTTCATATGCTCAATATGTTCAAATACACAATATTCATAATTGTATAATTTATATAAATTCTAGGTTTTGCTGGGTTTCATTTTACTAGAAATAAAGGACATCATAAAAAAATGTCATGGAGGACTCCAAGAAACATATCAGAGCCCTGTGACCACAGATGAATAAAACACAACACGACAGGCAGCTTCTTATGTGTCTTTTGTGTACAGTGTGAGGAGCTGTGGATTTAAACAAAGGCAGCCCTGGGGCAGGCCATGTAGAGCTGAACCCTGGTGAGTCAGCCCACAGTGCAGGCCTGCACGCTCACACTCATCTCCAGCTCCAAATACTTCTCAACAAAGTAGCACACGTCTTCATTCTGAACAAACACTCTCTCAGACATGCTCTGTGTGCATCCTTGTGTTTAGTTTCAGGGATTGCACCAAGTGGATGTGACTGTGAAAATATATTAGAAAAATGTTCTCCGAGTTGCTATGACTGCAGGGCCAAATGATTTGCACTTCTCTGACTATAACCTTCTCATGAAGCCTTACACTCAACAGAGCTGAAGAATGAAGAAAGGGTCCCTTTTTATGTGGCTTGACCGTCAGAACACCTGTGCTTTTCAACCCTAATCATTCACTTTAAAAGAGTCTGACTGTTTTCTTTACACACAAAGTCGTGGTTTCAGTGAAGTCAATAAAAAATGGATTCTTCAGTGGTTCCTTAGTAAAGGGAATGGAAAAGCCGTGACTTCTCAAAGAACAATTTGAATGGTTTCTTTGCCTGGATAACTTTTTTTTTTTTTTTTTTTTTTGCTGTGGTGGAAAACCTTTTCCAGATGGTTTATATACACTTCATGCATGAACTGCTCTTACTGTTTTCTGGAGGTGAAAAACAACTGAAGGACACCCTTATGCAGAGAAATGGCTCGGTTCTGTAGCTCCTGTGGAGTGGACACAACAGGTGATGGTGTTCATTTCCCCTCCGCACAATGGCAAGAGCAGATGTGTAGATGTTTTACGTGTACGTTAGCTGCTCCAGCCACAGACACAGCTCCTCTTTGGAAGGAGGTTGATAGATATGTGGTGTTTTAACACATTATGATGTTTTGGTGTTGTGTTTGTAACACTGCTGTTCAAGTGAAATCCTTCTCTTCTTCCTGTTATTGTGGCGCCCCCTAATTGAGTATATTATACTGCTCCTTCTGTAAGTTTATTATCTCTGTGAATGAAATCTATATCGGTGGATCCCCTGCTTCCTTGGTATCACACTGAATATCATATCATAGATAAAGAGATCATATCATAAACTATATCATAATTTATCCTGCTTTTGTTGGACTGTCTCTACTGCTAAAGGAAGACTTTTTACCACCCCACCTCTCTCATAGCAAGAGGACACCATTGGCCTGTTGACGACAAAGTTGGTGGTCCACTGCCATTTGGCTCAGCATTTTCTTGACGGTTAGATTAGATATACTTTAAGTGGAGTATTAAAGTTAATTCCACTTTAAAGTTTAAAGTTTAAATTTATTTGTTGTAAATAAGTTAGGTGAATAAATGTCCTAATTTATTTTGTAAAATAAAATTCTCGAGGAAATTAAAAACTAGTTCAATCTTGTATGCAAGAAAATAATCTCCATTCTATCTCAAGCATATCTATCTACTCATGTTTATTATGTTCAGATAAACTACACATAACTGTCCAGTAAAGACAGTTATTCCAATAAAAGCAGGATAAACTAATACTCTTGATTTGAGAAGAAACAATGAATGAACAGGTGTCCCAATACTTTTGTCCATAAACTGTATGATGCTTATTTGATGATCATATTGTTTGTTTGTTTGTTTTTAAAAAATGTTCCAACTTCTCCGCCAATTTGGAAGTCACTCAACACCTTGTGGTCATGTTAATGTAAGGAACATTCATATGAATTCTGCTATGAAACAAATTTCAGTTAATAATGATATAAACAAGCCTTTGTGTTAATGCTTCCTCATTTTCTCCAAGATGCCCACCAATTAACATTGTTTCTTCAGGTGACCAGCTCATACCTACGCATAGGAAAATTACTCACATGGAAAAGATTAAACGTCACCAGTGTCACAGCAGGTGTGTGCTTTGCTTCATGGTTTATTGAGCTTCATTCAAGTATACCTGAAGATGCCTGTGGGACCGCTTGCCATCTGTCCTTCTAGGACACATGCACAGAGGCACAGTCTTCATAGAAATGCCTTTCACTTTAAATATTCTCAAAGGCCCGTGAAGCCTGTGGCTAGAGGCAGGATTCATATGTTTTTTTCTTAAGTTCTGTCAAGCTTATGTGAGGAAAAACTGCTGACAATAGTTCCGTACAGAAGCCAGCTCAGATCATAAAGCGTTTTAATGTCATACTTAAATTGCTTGAATTACATATTCCTGACATTCTCCAGGGCAAATCCTTTTTACTTCCCACTGTTTGCTGTTTGTTGTTTCCAAGGATGTAAGTAGGATCTGAAGGTCATTTAAACTGAAATAAAAGGTATACAGGTCAGACGACTTCCATGATCTGACCAATTTGGGCATTCAGAGACTTTTGAAGTTTACTGTAATCTGCAGAGTGCCAATAAGCCCTACAGTAAGTGCCAATAAGCAGCTAACTGGTAACCTAAGACCAGATATGTGAGAGCATGCTCTTAAGAGTAAGTAGGGATTGAAAGCCAAGGCTGTTCTTGTTACAGTGTGGTATTGTGTTAAGTGACCACCAGAGGGAAGAGTAGGCCATTTGTCTGTTGTTGAGTTTGTCTGTCTGTCTGTCTGTCTGTCTGTCTGTCTGTCTGGTATTTTCTCGTAAAATGAACAACAAAGTACTTCAAATGGTTTAATGCGCATCTTTGAGTATAATCACTGAACAACCATGTTTGGTTCCCTCCAGAACCAGGTTTGAAAAAGAATGTTTATAGAACGCTCGCATAATGTAAAGGTTCTATACTACCAGTGTTACCAGTTCTTCCTAGAAATATTATTGTATCTGTTTAAACATTTATGTAATCATACACTATTTTTAGGGAACCAAAAATGGTTCTTCTATGATATAACTTGAAATATGATCAGATCTTTATATAATCCATACAAATGGATACAAACCTTAATCAAACAAATGATGCAAAACATTACTCTGAAATGTTGATCAAAAAATATTTCAAGATATTGGTTTACATGCCAGATGTTTTTATTTTCAGGAAGAAATATATTTAATATTTAAAAGGAAAATATATTCAAATATTTGAATGAATCTGACCATGTTTTGATCAAAAATGTACTTGCACCTAGAATTTTTTTTAACCAAAAAGCACTTTACATCTTAGTGATCCTGTTGGACATTGATCATCCAAAGTGTTTATAAGATGAATACAAGATTTATTTTGCAATTCGATTGTCAAGGATATTTATAATAATAGGTTCTTTGAAATAGTTGACAGTACTCCAAATAATAATGATTAAAAACAAAATAATAATAATAATAATAAAAACAACAACAATCTGAATATCCTTATCCTATTTTTTATTATTCATGTATATATCAGTATTATCCCATCTCAGGACTTTTATTCTGAAATTTGAACACAGTGTGAGCAAAAAAAGAGAGCAAGCAGCCCCTTCCCTTTTATTTTCCTATATAACCCATTAACCCCAACCCCTCTCACTGTTCCAGTTGACTCTTCATGCAGCTTGAGCATGTATAAGTGGACAGAACAGTACAGACACATTGGAAGCTCCTTTGGCATTTAAACTGGGATTTAATTCAGTTGGAAATGAGTGAATTACTCTGAATATCTTGCTGAAAATGGTATGGAACTGCTTGCAATGCAGTTAATGTAAATAAATAATTGAAGTTGATTTAATAATAATTATAAAAAAAATAGAGGCGTATGGTATTAAATTCTCATGACATATATATGATTCATGTGAATTGTGTGAAGTCTGGATAAACTGCTCAGAATAACTGTGAAGACACAAGAGAATGACAGTGCTGTAGTTGCATCTCCCGTATATTTCCACCAGGGGGCACATTGACTATACTGTTAACTGGGGGCTTCTGCAACACAAACCTTGTGTGCTTTGGCCACTTAACAGATGGAGCAAATTACCATGAGATCAAAAATATATGTATAAATATAGACAATGTGGAATCAATAAAGCCAATTATTTACCCTTGTGTTGCCAGCAGCAACAGAAGGCAATTCATTGTTGTTCTCTCTAGTGTCCACCTTAAACTTTAATTACATTAGGGATAAATTCCACAGGACAAAAACAAAGCAGGCATAGCGTATGTTTCGACTGCTGTGAGTGTGTGAGTGCGTGTGATCATATACAATGTCAAAAAGAGTTAAACATTTATTGGCCACAGTAACACTGAGATTGACATTTTCATTTCATTATTCAGACCAATCAATATATTTATGGCAGACCTATGATACTGACCTCTAAATCGGAACATTTAATTACGCTTTTAATGACTTTCTCCAACTTAATCACACCTCTGCCTGGCAGTTACAGTGACAGAAAAGGTCAAACGATTGGATGAAGCTTATCTCAATTAGACATGCAGCCTTGTGGTTTGTTTGTTATCAGCTGGGCTTTAATTAGTGTGCAGGCGTCATCCAAAGGTGGAGACAAATAGTTTCCCTGTGGAGATACTGTATTCTTTCCCTATTCTGAGATCTGTATTCTATTCACACTTTTGTTATAACAGTCATTCATGAGCAGCTTTTATAAAATATAAAACAAGCGAAAATGCTCAATTTATTTACTGCAAGCTCATTCAACTCTTTTTAGTCATTCATTTTGTTTCCAGTTTTTGCCTTTAGACTATTTAACTGCTTGCAGCTAATATATTATCGTAAGTATCGTAAGTAACTGAACTGGGTTGAAATTCAGTCTTATCAAGAGCAGCATGGTGGCACCACAGGTAGTGTGTGTGCGTCACACAGCTCCTGAGATTGTGGGTTTGGCTCCAGCTTGGGTCGCTGTCTGTGAGTTTTGCATGTTGGGTGAATTTGCCTAAATTCTAAACTGCCCCTATGTATATGTCTTGTGTGTGATACCCAGTGATGGGTATCCTTACCTTGCACCAGATGACTTCAGGTTGGTTATGGATTCACCATGATCCAGGATTTAGGATGAAGTGGACAAGATGACTGACAGTTTCATTCACTGGAAGATGAACGTTGAGTTCCGACATGCTGCACCACAAAACATTCCACTTTGCAGGCCTCTATTTCACCATTTCTATAAACAAAAACAAAACAGATTTACCCTGTGAATATTTTATTTAGAGCAGTCAGTGATCAAAACAAAACTTGGTTCATTATAAAATCACAAACATTTTCATTGGGTTTTGCATTGAGTTGTACATGATCTTCTTACCTGCTTCATTCTAATCAGGTTCATGGTGGCTTCAGTGCTTGCCTGGAATGAATGGATGCATGGCAGCAGTGTGCTCTGGACAGCGTGCCAGTCCATTACGGGTTACCAGACACATTCATTCACATCTAGGAGGTAATTCAATTGGCACCTATATTTTCAGCAGGAAACAGGAGTATCCAGATGAAACCCATGCTAACATAGCAAACTTCAAACAGACAGTGAGCAGAGTGGGGATTGAATCCACTCAGTTTGCAGTCTGCTGGAACTGCACCCTCTCTGGTTGCCGCCATGACCTCTGGAGCTGTGTTACATTTGCATAAAGATATGGAGAAATCATACACACGGAGCTTCTGTGCCCTGAAGTATGTTTAACCAAATACACACAATCAAGCCTTTACTAAGGTTTAGTAGTAAAGTATAGTAATATGATTAGGCTTATGGTAAGGATTAGGTTATGTTTAGATTATAAGTATGGTTAAGGTTAGAGTAAGGATTAGGTTATGTTTAGATTATAAGTATGGTTAAGGTTAGAGTAAGGGTTAAGTTAAATGTAGGTTAAGGTTAGATTGTTTGTTTTAGAGTTATGGTAAAGGTTTAGACAATGTTTGGGTAAAGTTTAGATTAGCTTTAGGCTATTGTTAGGATTAAGGTTAGGGTTATGTTAAGTTTAGGTTATAATTAAGGTTGGGGTTATGTTAAGTTTAGGTTATAATTAAGGTTGGGGTTAGGTTAAGGGTTAGTTTTAGGTTAAGATTCAGGGATTACAATTACAGTTGGTTGCTGTGTAATAATCCTTTTTGAAATCTTTACATTCCTGCTTTTCTAGGCTGCATCAATAATTCCTGCTGATTCTCAAAGGTCAAACTACATTCCATACACATTTTATGAACCTTGAAATGCACTTTTAGCCACATATATATATGAGTTCCTCTTGAGACCAGACAATGTCAGTGTGTAGATGCATGGGCCAGTTGGGTAGCACACACTTTACCCAAGTGCTATTGCAGTAAAACTCCATGCTCAATGCTCCAGGTCAGTGGTTTGTGACCCTGGAGTTTGCGGAGTGGAGTGAGCTGTTCTTGTTAATGCATGTGGAGGCCGAAAGACTCTGCACTCCAAACACTGTTATTTATGTAACTGTGCTATGTGGCACCTTTGTGTTTTTTCCCCCTTTATTGACTAGAAGAAATCAATAGCAGGCACCAGCCAAGCATACAGAATTGTACCTGCTCAGCGCCTTCATCATTGGATGAAAATCCCTCTGCTACGTGGGTTGGAGTTGTTCTAAAATTTATAGACCAATAAACTGTGTGCCACTGAGTAACTGTGGTTTTGATATCTGTGTAGATTTATGATTAGAAATCCTCTGCTCTGTTTGCTCAGATCTATGATCAAAGTGCTTTTATTGTTCTGGGGTAATCCAATTTAGAACCGGACACCTCCTGCTCTTTCATCCAGCCCACCCTGCTTTGTCTATGAGCTGATGAGATGCATTGTTGGACAGCTAAAAGACTTTTCTCTAGGCGGCCCTTTGCAAAACAATTATCTCTGCAGTTATGGACACTAATTGCGGCAGTCACTTTTTCTTGTAGCAACACGGAAAATCGTTTAGCAGTTATCAGAGACAAAGGCCTGTCCAGGACGTTGGAGAATGCTGGCCGTGGGATCTCTTCACGGATAAATCTAATGTAGCATGGCTCCATCTCTACACAAAATTTGCACAATAGGAAAATAGCATCCTACTGCGAGAGGGAAATGTCTGTGAGACGGAACCATTTTGCTGATTTTTAAAATGAATATAACAATCAGTTCAGCCAAGATGCTCGTTCAAGCACACTGAGGCCGTGGCAGACCTTGTCTCATCACTACAAATACCACTTCTATAATCTCCATTTAGGAAATGGCTCTGCACAGCCATGAAAGAAGAGAGGAAATCAATATACCTTTCAATCCTCTCAGAGACAGGTTCTGAAGTACAACTTTAAGGGCAGTGTTGGCGGAAGGAGGGGGGGGGAGCATTGCGTGGGGCTTGAAAAAGAGCTTGGAAGAGGAGTGTATTTTGATGCTCAAAGAGGTCACAATGTTGAACACTGCTGCAATCCTTACTGAAGGATTGTGTTGTCAATTAGGACTGATGTGCTGTCTTTGAAAACACTGTAGAAAAACACACATGGCCTGGTTCCCATTTACTGATATTCTAAGCTTCACGTCTCACGATCAGAGTAACCTTCCAGTGCATATTTATTGCTCTGTCCACATGTGCACGCTTAACCTGCATGCAGACTCTGACTGATCGGGCTTATAATGTAACTGACCCAGAAATTGGGTTATACGGGAAAAGTGCATGCACGTGTCTTTATGCATGTGCTTTTTTTTTTTCATAATAATGGAGACGGGACAATACTGAGCTAATCAGCTTGCCTGTTACATTGTGAGCAGAGGTGGTGAAAGTTATCACACTCTTTAGTTTAAGATGTTCTGGATCAAACAGTTATTTACAGAGGAATCTAAACGGTGGTATTATCACGGCAGTTTAAGGATGCTTTGCTTATCAGATATAAATGTCACTGAGCTGAAGCAGTCCTGAAAGTAAGAGTGAGTAAAAAAGAAGCTGTAGAAGCTACAGAATATTTAATGAAAGTGTAAGTTACCATAGATTGAAAATAATTGGCTCCATCATTGACTCGATTGGCTTAACATTGTTCCATCAGGGTCCGTTTTATGCATTATTATATTTTGGCAGACAGAATCTCATTTGGTGTTTAAAATGTGCTCAAACGTAGTAATTCAGACTGGGGGTTTTGGGGGGTGGGGGTGAACGTGACATTTTTGAAACCTGTTTTCCAAATTCATGCAGCTGAGAACATATATTGTGGCTTCATTAAAGTGGCTGACACATACAGAAGGTGGCTTGCTTATCATTTTAACTAGGATTAAATCTTCACTGTCCTTGATGTCAGTTCCAAGTATTGCTTTATGTTGTCTATGACACTCTAATGAAACTATAAATTTTGGGGGGATGAGAGCTTTACAGCCCAGCTGGAGCTTGAAGACTACAATATATTATAATTCATGTTCACTCTGGCTATATGTTTATGGTCTCTGGCTTGCAGGGCTGCCATGGCCTGGTGTGAATTGATATTCCACTCTCTCTCTCAAATGCGTGTTTGTTAAGCTGAAACATACACAGGCCGTGTGTATCATCAGTCACTGATGGACACCTTGTTTGTACTCTCCAAGATCTTTCTGCTTCAAACAGCATTCATTATGCATGTTCAGTCAACAGCAGCCACCACAAGCAAGCAGTTCCAAAGGCTAATTGTTACAGTCAATGGCTGGAAGTCAGTGTGTGGTGAACTTCAGCACCGTGAAGGGGGACAGATGGTGGACAAGCTCAAATCTTCATCCTGGAGCTTATTCACGTGTCAACAGATGAAGTAGGAGTATAGCAGTGCTTCACAGCCCCTATAAAATGTACATGAATAGTTTTAAGCCATTGTTTTACCACTTTGAAAATGTCTTTATACAGAATTACACCAGAACAAGGAGATGACACAATCGCAAAAATAAAAGTGCTGGGAATGAGGTGTGAAGAACCTTTAAAAGGCCCACATTGGTTCTGTTCCAAGGCATTTCACACTCTCACATCTCTATTACAAAAATGGTTGTTTATGAAATCAAAAGTGGTTCTTTTGCTCAAATAAGCTTCTGAAAAACCTTTATTTTTAAGAGTGTGTTTGACCTTTATATTTGGCCTTCAAACGGGAGAGAGAGAGAGAGAGAGAGAGAGAAGCATCAAAGAGTGGAGATGACAGAATCTGAATATAAAATACCCTTTATTGGGATAATCATGCACCCATCACCAGCATACGGGAATCCAAACTCCTTCCCATCTGTGTATTTGGAAAATAGCAAAAAGTGAAAAGAATCAGCTGAACATAAAAAAAACCTGTATCACAAAGTGTGTGTGTGTGTGTGTGTGTGTGTGTGTGTGTGTGTGTGTGTGTGTGTGTGTGTGTGTGTGTGCGTGTGTGTGTGTGTAATAAACAAAGTAACACACACGAGAAACACACGGACATAAAACACACAAAAGACACACAGATGTAAAGCACACAAGTAACACACACAAGTTACAGCATGTTACAATTTGAGGGACAACCGGTGAGGCCAACCACACATGATTATTATTGTTGTAGTTTTATTGTTATTACAGAAGTGTGTGTGTGTGTGTGTGTGTGTGTGTGTGTGTGTGTGTGTGTGTTACATCTGTTTGTTATACATAACACACACAAGTGACATGCACATGTAACCCCTACAAGTAACACATATATGGCAGCATCTCACGATCTGAGGGACATCTGGTGTGGCTAAACATGCATGATATTATTTTTGTTACTATTATTGTTATTACTGTTATTAATGTTGTTATTTATTTATTTATCTTGCCTTCTTTACTGATCAAAAGAATCCTGAAAATAAGGTCAATTCAAAAATGTTATGTTAATCTGTTTCATTTATGTTTATACTGTTATAATATATAATATATTCTTTAATCACTTCTCTTCTCTGTTCAACACTGTAAGTATAGTCATGCTGATTAAGCATCATTGAACTAAAGAGAGAGAGAGAGAGAGAGAGAGAGAGAGAGAGAGAGAGAGGGAGAGAGAGAGAGAGAGGGAGAGAGA